>JAIUZE010000409.1:0-319395 GCA_022085475.1 Heliosperma pusillum
CCGTCTCTTTGTTATTTTCCGCACTTAGTTGTAATATTTTGACACTCCTCGCTTTATTTAACTTGCATGTTTAAAAGTTTTTAAAAACTACCTATTTCCGCAATATAATTCACATGCTTGTTTGTTTATTATTTCCGCATTCGCGAGGGTTGTCACAGTTTGTGTTTGGGTGTTCATTTGGGATATTGTTCAAGTTATGTCAAAGTGATCATGATTGGACGGAATTACTGATTGCCGTGCCGAAGAAAAAGAAAAAGAAAAAAAATGAGAGTTCAAAGAAAAAAAAATGAGAAAAAAAAATGAAAAAAAAATTGATGTTGAATATGAAAGAATGAAAAGAAAGAAAGAAGCATGTATCGAAAAGAAAAAAAATGGTTTATGAAAAGAAGAAGAAGTTGTGAGTGTTATTTCCATGATCCGAAATTCAAAAAGTTGGGAAATTCACTCTTGTGTTGCCATTAGTATAAGCCAATTTGCTATTTTTGGCTTAGTTTTATTTTCTTGGGAATGGTTCCGAGTTTTGATTGAGCATCCTTGCATAATTAGTATGTTGCTAGCTTGACCTTAGCTCCACATTACCATAATTCATTTGTCCACTTTGCTACCCATCTCCCATAGCCTTCTTCTTGCTTTTGGCTTCTTTCTATGCTTTTCATGATTGTTTTAACTTGTAGTTTTGGAATGTTTACCATATTAGATTGCGGGCGCATTCTCATGAGTCATAGAAAGGAGAGTGCCACTCAAATATAAAATAATATTTCCTTGATTTATATGAAAATTTGAGTGTTGAGTGCACCGTGAGAGTCCATTGTCAAAAGATCATGCAAGAGCCGAAAAGTCTATTTGATGTTCCTTATGCTGCGCCGTTTTGTAAATCTCAACCATGTTTTGCATTTTCCCTATGCCCACGTTGTTTCCGGATGTGTTTCATTGTGCTGTATAAGCTACTTGATGGGATTTGCATTTGGTTGGATTGATTGTTGCTCGTCGCCCTTGTCCTTGTCATGTTTGTTATTGTATGCTTGCTTGAGGACAAGCAAGGGTTTAGCTTGGGGGAGTTTGAAAAGTGAATATTTGCATGATTTTAACCCCCAATTTAGCTCGGTTTTGTATGTCATTTGTGCTTTGTTAAGCCATTTTATGAGCTAATATCGTTTTCTAGGCGAATTACTATGTTCTAACCTGTTTTGTAGGGAAAGTGACGTTTGTACGCCCTTTTTCTATATTCCCGAGCATTTGCCTAGAACCCGACGATTTGAAGAAGCAAGCTTGACCAAGTCAAAGGCATTTCAAGAAGGTTCACTGATTCAAAAGAAAGAAGAAGCAAAGACGATTTCGCAGTTGTCAGAAGATCGATCAGTTAGGCGAAGAAATCATCATTTTACATCAAACCCTATCAACAAACCCGACTCAAAAGGTCAAGGGGGATAATGAAAGTCAAGTCATAGGCCAAAGGAGATGAAAAGAACGTCAAAAGATCCAGATTACTACATACCCGATCGGGTAAGTAGTGTACTCGATCGGGTATGTTTGCTGATCTGAGCTTTTGCTTCGACTTCCTTTATTTTGTTCTATATGTCTAATATATGACCCCTTCCCCACGAAACCTACTGCTATATAAGAGTACCTCAGCCACCACATCTCAACACACTTCTCTACACACAATTAAAAACCCTACTTTTCTTTTTACATTACATACAACCCTAGATTAGAATTAGAAAACCCTAGCCTCCATTTTACATTTTTAGTGTCTTTAGTTTAGTTTTTTCTTCTTTCTCAATTTTGTAGTTTTAGTTTTAGATCTAGTTTTCTCTAGTCTAGTTTAGTTCTAAGTTTCCTTCAATTGTAATTGTTCTACTTGTAATTGGAATTCTAGTTTCCGGGTTTGCATTTTCCTATTCAAGTTCCTATTCCATTTCAATCTTTGCTCATCCTTTCCGGTAATCCTTATTCTTGTTTTTACATTATAGTTTCATTTTCTTTTAGTATTTCCTTTATCATGTTTACCATTCTTAGTTTTATAATCTTAGTTTCCCTTTCATTGTTAATCATGCATAAGTAATCTTTGTTCTAGGGGAAGGGTTAACATGTCTAATTAATTTATAAGTATAAATTGATTCCGGGTAGAATTGTTTTAGTTGTCTCTATTTCTTGTTTGATTCTCATGATAAACTTTGATTTAAGGCCTTAATCAATTGTTTATACTTGTCAATTTCCGTCTCAAGGGCGAGAGTCGAGATGAAAATTAAAGGACTGGCAAGAATAGTTTAATGACCTAGCAAGGCTGAAAAGACGTTAGGACCCGTTAAAAAGTCGGTATGAATCCGAAAGGAATATACCATTTAAAGACTTGGACAACTATGATTTTTCTAAACCCGTAATCAACTTTGCTTTTAAATTGATTAGCATGTGAACCCCGATCCCTAGATCCTTTTCTTTACTGTATTGTTATCATTTTTATTATAGCATTTATTAATTAGTGGCAAACATTTGCCAATCGTACAAGATAGAGTTCTAACCATGACTATTCACAAGTATCTCCCGTCTCCCTGAGATCGACCCCTTACTTCCCTAATTACATTTATTTGTTGTTAGCCTAGTTTGGGTTAATTATCTTTGACCAGGGCTTGCGACAGGCCCGATCAACTTCCTTATTCGCTGACGTAGACTTAATTACTCATTGATCGACTATTAATTCTACTATCGCTGGTAATCTGTTCGTTTAATTTTGTTATTCTTTTCCTTTTTCTTTTAAGTCTTTCTTTTGGGCATATTTCCGACATAGATGCCGAGCTCCGTTGTAATCTTTATAATTCTTTTGTAATTTTATCTAGTCATTAATTATTGCAACGATTGTATGATTTAATTGTTTTCTCACATGCAATCGAATCTAAATTCCAATTTCGACTCAATTAAATGCTAAATTACATGTTCAACCGACATAGTCTAAGTTCACATGTTAGGATGAAAACATGGATGTTGCATTGCATGCATATGACCGATTATATATCGAGTACATAAGAGTTTCCTTAATCGTTATTAGAGGCCGCTATCGAGGCGGGCGGGATTAGGTGTTCGATCAAAAGAGCTTCCTAATATGTACCCTCACCCCTTACTCCAGATCTCTGTGAACATTCGTGTTCATTGGCATCCACGAGAGTCATTCTAGACATAGAATGCTAAGGGTAATGAGTTCTTAGTATTCATGTCATTACTTTGTGTCTTGACATGGCATAAAGTATTCGAACGGTTCCAGCATTCCACAAATGTTAGTGGCGACTCCACAAATGTGTATCACTACGCTTGTCCCCCGTTTCTCCATCCATGGTTTCCCGTGCACCACGCCCTGGAAAGGATCGCGAATCCGTGTATCATAGTTTGGCGATTCCACTGGGGATATATACACTTACGTGTTAGCCAGGGTGAAACTTGAACAAGGTTAGGGAATAGTTTGTACGAGACAGTTGTCAGTTTTCATTACTCGACCTTCTTAGGTCGTTTTATTCAGCCTTCCTAGGCTCCACCCAACCCATTTCGACCAATCGTCCTGTTTGGACGGTCGAAATTCTTATCTGGGCCTAAGGATGGATATCGATTGACGTTAACCATATCACGATACATACTCGTGTTACTATCAAGAGCTTTCACTACTCGAGGAAATAGACTAGCAAATGATCTTACTCATGTTTGGCGCGTACCTCTCCACAGACCCTGGGTTTGATTGGTTGGTATGGCAACCCACCATTTATACCAAAAATTTTTAAAAAGCACTCAACATACCGTTATAATGCATGTATAAATGTGTATAACCCATACGTGATCACCATTTTCTAAATAAAACCATGACAAAATTTTCAAAACAAAATCCTTTTCAAAACAGTAAAACATTTTCAAAGGAGGCCTGAAATAGCGCAAAATAAGTCGAAACTATGCCCAAATATTCGGCTAAAATCGTCTTCGAGTCAACACTCTTCCAACCACACTACGGTTTTGAAAACTCACTAAGCACAATGGCACACACCCATTTCACAAGTCGAGTCATTCTCCAATTTGAGTCATCGCTACTACAACCACACTACGATTATCTAGAACAAACATTCCAAAACTAGTCATTTTCAAAACTCATTTAAACACAGTGACACACTCCTCCTTCACGAGTCGAGTCCTTTTCGGTAAGTGTTCTAGAATGGTCGATCATGTTTTAATCCGTCTTTGGTCTCTTGCCACAGTTTCTAAGATGCCTAGAGCTAGTCAAGCAAGTGTTTAGGAACCCGAGCAAAGCCAGAATGGTAATGATCTAGTCCTAGTTGCGCTCATCAGTCTCAAACAAGTCAAGACCAAGGTTATGCTCGTCTCAACGCCATTGAACGCCGAGTTGTTGCCATAAAAGCTAGGCTTCCTCCCGCAGACATTCCTGATGCTAGCGTGGGACAAACAAAAGTTGATCACCCACCAGTTCTTACTGAAATTGAAAAGCGACTTCAATACCTGGAGGAGCAACTACTGTACCTCAAGGAAGATGACATCTACAGGGAGAATAATCGCAAATATGAAGCGGTATATACTCAATTGCCAACCAACTTCGACATGACTGACATCCTAAAGTTCAAAGGGCATGAGAACCCTTTAAATCACATTCTTGCCTTTAAAGATTATATGTCTATCAAAGGCATCAAACCTGAGATGTTTCTAAGGATCTTTCCTTCATCTCTCGACACCATTCCTAAGCAGTGAGTCTATACTTTGGAGCATAAGAAAATTGAAACCTTGGATGAAGCCGCAATCGAGTTCGCCAAGCAATACGCGGGCAATGCTAAAATTCAAGTCAACATGCGTACTCTAGAGGTTCTTACCCAAAATGAGAAAGAAGCTTTCACCGACTTCCTAAGTAGGTGGAGGAAGACTAGCACACAACTTGTTGAACGTCCAGCTGAAGGTACTCTAGTGGAAACGTTCGTGGACAATTTGAGACCAGTTTATGCAAACCACCTGAGATACCAAAACATAAAGTCTTTCAAAGATTTAACTGTGCTAGGAACAAGAATCAAAGACGATATCTGAAAGGGGCTATATGTCTTCACAATATTAGAATTTGTTAATAACTTAAGAGGACCATCCTATTCTTCTTTGAGTTGCCAAAAACAGAAAAGAAAAAGAGCACATGTACTTTTTATTAGTCACATGTTCTACTTTTTTACCCTTAACTAGTAGAATAGACTCAAAATACATTAGGTTGTATCACTTTAGTGTAGATCAATCGAGCTCTTAGAATAAGCCTTAACAAGGGCGTGCATTTCCGACCTTTTCCATCTCTAGTGGTGTGAAAATTCCTTGATCGTCGTGTCTCTAAGTGACCTCTACGTTTGAAGACTTCATTTTTCTACCTAATTCATCTGATTCCTATTCTTCATCTAACTATCAAATAAATATAAATTTCATATATTGTCTCGCATCACCATGGGTGCCAGAATGTGTTCAAAACAAAAATTTCAAAAATCCAGTCCAACGATTTCAAATAAAAAACAGTCCAACGACAACTTCAAATAAAAAACAGTCCGACGAAGACTTCAAATTAAAAAGGCCAAACGACGTCTATCAAATCAAAAACAGTCCAATAACGACTTCAAATAAAAAAACACAGTCCAACAACGACTATTAAATCGAAAACAGACCAACAACGACTTCAAATCAAAACTCTCAAATATTTTCAAAAATTCACGACAGAAGATCAAAAATCTCTCCGGTCAAAGATTACAAACAAAACTACACCACTCCAAAAGTCGTAATTCAGACGAATCAATTCGCAGTTACCATGACTCGATGCCCTTTGGGACGATCCTTTCATTCGTCCAGGTGAGTGAGAGAGATACATAAATCACCTGTGTCTTCTAACACCATTAGAACCTTCCACTCCATTCCATTTCTTATCACCCTTGTTTAGCATATAAGAATTCGATAGATGTACACTAAGTTTATAAGGTCACAAAAGTATTTTGTTTCTATAGTATTATTTTTGCGTAATTCGACGAGCTTGTTACTGTAAAGAGTGTAAAAATCCTTCAAATTCTCAGATAAAAACAAAGACAAGAACAAAAAAAAATGCGCCCCGCGCAATTCTCGTGCGACACAAAATAAATCCGGCCCTAGCCAGTCAAAATTAACGCTATTGTGCTTTTGCATTTTGATATTTGAATATCCTCATGTCATCAAATAAACGGAATTGTACTACCTTTAGAAGCAAGTTAAAAACACATGCTACCCATTTCTAAAGCTCTTGCTTTGAACAAATTATTCAACCCTTTCGAACTACGCACAAGGTTTGATTACTTTTTTTATGAATACGTAGGCAATCCTTTACAGGATTCAACCTGTCATTATTTTAAATGTAAGAAGAAGGACATCTGCGTTTGCAATTAAAATTCGATAAGAATAATAAAGGAAAATCTCATCAGTTTCTTAACTAACTTCATCAAGGATTTCCTAGTCCTTGTTTGGTTCGCTTTTCGAGACAAAAATCGTCATTGCCACCAAATGAGCACACTTATTCACAGGAGTCATTTCACTCCTGTTTCTTTCATTTCAAACATTCACACATGACTGGTCATTGCAAACACTGAAACTTTTCCTTCAAAAATTCTTTTAAGGGGTAGCCCGTTTTGCGCCAGTTTAGGCCACCAATATGCTACATATAATTATGTGATTTACATTATGTGATTTCTATGAGAATTTCGGCAGCATGACGGCAGAAACCGTCGTCTACCAAAACCTGATTTTTAGACTAACTTGCAGGAACAAAGATCATCCAACAACAAAAGCACTCAAGCCATCAGATACAACCAAAAAAAGGCATATACATTAAGCTGGGGACTTTCGCCCGAGCCAAAAGTCAAAATCCAAACAAAATCAAAATATCTAAAACTGGGGCTTTTGCCCAAGACAAAAGTCAAAATCCAAACAAAATCCAAAAAATCAAAAGCTGGGGGCTCTCGCCAAAAACAAAGTCAAAAATCCAAACGTACAAAAAATCAAACGCATGCATATCCAACAAAATAGCCAAACCTCGAGGAAAGCTTGGGGCTTGACGCTTGCCACCTCGATTTCCTTAAAAGACCACGTAACTCTTTAATTGACGATCGTTCATCATTTCTTCAAATAATTAAACTCAAACACCTCGAGGTAAGCTGGGAGCTTGACGCATGTCACCTCGATCTCCTATATAGATCAAAAGACTCTCCAATTGACGATCGTTCGTCATTTCTCAAATTAAATCAAATCAAACTCCCCGAGGTAAGATGGGGGCTTGACGCCTGCCACCTCAATCTCAAATCATTTCATCCAAACACTTTAATTGACGAACGTTCGTCATTTCTTCAAATAATTCAATTCAAACACCTTAAGGTAAGCTGGGAGCTTGACGCCTGCCACCTCAATCTCATACACAGATCAAATAGCTCTTTAATTGACGATCTTTCGTCACTTCTCAAACCAATTCAAAACTCAAAAACACAACAAAAACCAACACCTCGAGCTAAGCTGGTGGCTTGACGCCTGCCACCTCCATCTCTCTTCAAAATCAAATCAATCCGAACAAAAATACCTAATTGACGACAATTCATCACTTTTCAAATAAAATCAATTCAAGCAAGTCTTTAATTGACAATCGTTCGTCACATCTCAATCAATTCAAAAACAAAACAAGACACAAGCAATGCTCTCGACCCACCTTTCGGACATACAATCCATGGGCCCATCTTTTATCATCAAGATATTGCTCGCCACAACCGAGCAGATTCCCCGGAATGATTCAACCCTGACAGAGTCTTCCGTACAACCCGCGTTTTGACATGGTTGAAAATTGTCACATGATGTTATCATCCCAGCAAGGATCCACATTTCGGACATACAATCCGTGGGCCCATCTTTTGTCATCAGAAGTTTGCTCGCCACAACCGAGCAGATTCTCGGAATAATTCGATCCTGACATAATCTTCCAAATGTCAAGTTGAAACATATGTTTCCCCAAGGAGGGTTCGCCTGAGGACAGAGATAGGTTGATTCTCACATGTAACGGCTGGCGAGCCTCATTACGCGCATCATATAACGGTTGGCGAGCCTCATTACCCGCATCATTCAACAGTTGGCGAGCCTCATTACGCGCATCATTCAACGGCTGGCGAGCCTCATTACGCGCATCATTCAATGGCTGGCAAGCCTCATTATGCGCATTATATAAACATGAAAGCTGAAGTGCAATAAAATGCAGATGGATGCAAACTAAGACAAATGCATACCCTCTACAAACAAAATGGCACAATGACCTCATTGTGTTCAGCAAACAAACATCAGCAGCAGCAACAACAACTAAGGGAAAGGGGTGCAAGATGAGATAAATGCATGCGGGAGTAAAATATGATAAAGAAACTTACAATTATATACCAAGACGACCTCCCTAAACCAGCAAACAACAAGGGAGGTGGCATCAAGCTCCTACTAACCATCGCTCTCCTCCTCCTCCTCCGACTCAGCGTCCTCGTCACTACGACCCGCCTCCGTGGCGTCTCCATCGGGATAGCCACCCTCTGGATAGCGGTAGTAAGAAGGGTGGGTTCGATCATGTGGTACTCGACCGGTACGTACGAGGACTCATAAACAAGGAACCCAAATAAGGCCTGGTTCATCTGCAACTGCGCTATCCTGCTACCTAAATCAAGTAGCATACGGTCACGTGCCCCTTGGTCAATGACCGAAGGGGGCACAAAAGGGGGTGGAGGTAAGAAATGGGTCGAAAAACCGAGGAAGGTCCAGCAGGAGCAGGTGTAGATGGCTGCCCCATCTCTCATTTTTTACTACGACCAGCGGCCCTCCTAGGCAGAATGTAAGGTAAAAGGTACGAGGGGACAGGCGGTCGAGATGCCTTTCGTGCGACAAAAGGAAGAGGGTCAAAGGAGGTAAAGAGTCGCAAGGCAAAGTCACTGAGGTGGACGTGGAGATCTTCCACGTCCCGTCATCTAAGAGCCAATTTATGTGACACATGAAAAATCGATCGATCACACAAGCATTGTCTATAAATTGGTTTTCGTGACCAATGGGTAGCATACCCCTGGGGAAGTCGGGAAGCAAACGTTTAGCAATAAGGGTGACCCCCCCCCCCCCACAGTAGATAGAAGTCAAGACTCCGTCTGCAACATTAACAAAGTGCTGAGCGACGAGATAGGAAATATTTAGCAAACATGGGTGACCACTATCGATATTCAGATAGCCGCCCAAGATGTGAAGCTCCTCCGAGTTTACATTATTGGCTTCTTTTCGTCCAAAAATTGTGCTTGCAATTAAACGAAGCCAATAACGCACAGCCGGATGATGCACAAACAAACCCCGTTTCCTAACATTATGGTGGTCGGAAAGAGCGGCCCACAGTGGCTGAATCAATTTTCTAGGGGCGTGATAATCCCCCTCTCCAAGGAGACCAATAAGAGCACCAAACTCAGGCATGGAAAATGTAAAGGGCTGATTAAGAAGGCGAAAACGGATGCAAGCGGCATTCGCATTCGCCTTAAAATCAGCGAAATATAAAAAGAAGTTGCTGAAAAACTCAAGGGTTGGGGATTGGTAAGTGTACTCTTTCATTTGAATTAAACCTGACATCCATGTACCATTCAGAGTGCCTATAACACTATCATAGAGGTCTGAAGCCACTAGCGCGTCACGATCAAGAAAACGCGAAGGAACAATAGGGTTATGCGAGAGTGATTCAAACCGATTCTTTTGAGTTTGGGATTATAATATTACCTCCGGATAGTCAAGTAGACTATCTAGAGGTTCGTGTTGTATTATTGCGGTATGCGGGTCTGCTGGAATTCCGTCACTCGTTTCTGCGGTCAGCGTCGGAACTGCTGCCTGCCGCCTGGAGGTTTGTCCGGTGGCCATCCTCCGTCGCTTGCCTCCTTCCATAGTGTACCTATCACAAGTAAAGTTTGATGATTAGTCATGTAACTTTTTCAGAAATCCCCAAATCAATTGAAAACTCAAACCCTAATTTTTTCAATTGGGATTATTGGTATTGAATGATTGAGAGGATTTAAAGTATAAAAATTACTTGTGAGGGTTAGGAAAGGATAGAAGTAACAAAAGAGAGTGAATAAGTGGAAGAATGAGGGAGAAAAAGAGTGATGCGGTGAAAAACAAGAAGAAGGACGAAAGACGAGAAGAAGAAAGAAGAGTGCCGCGCGAAGGTTAAAACCGCAACTAAATTCGAATTTTTTTTTTTGCCTTGATTTAGTCGATCGACTGCAATATCTAGTCGATCGACTAAATGTAGCAAAAATTCCCTTTTCAACAAAAATAGTAGATCGACCAAAAGATTAAGTCGATCGACTAAATCTGAAAAAAATTCCTTCTTCAACAAAAATAGTCGATCGACCAAAAATTTCAGTCGATCGACTTTTTTGATGACAACGCTTCTCGTATTTCTTCTTTCTAAGAAATTGCGCGACACGATCTCCTATCATGCACCCTTCAGTCAAAAGTCAGCCCCTCATTCTCACTTAATACTCAAACGAAGCGAATGAAAAGCACTAAGAAGCTAAATTAATAACTAAAAGTAATTCAACTCACAAAGCTAAACTAAGCTGATAGCAAAAAGTTCAAACTTACAATCTTAATACAATCCGGGTTGCCTCCCGGTAAGCGCTGGTTTATGAGGTCCCGCTCGACCTTGTTACCTCAATTGGCTTGTTCATCAATATGGTCGAAGTATAATACTTCGATCATTCCGATATAATCCGTGGTTCCATAATAATGCTTTACTTGGTGACCATTTACCTTAAACCGCTTGCCTTCAGAGTTTTCTAACTCGACTGACCCAAACTTAGAAACAGAAGTTACCGTATATGGGCCAGACCACCTGGACTTCAGTTTACCAGAAAAAAGGAGGAGTCGGGAATTGAATAGCAATACTTTCTCACCAACTTTGAATTCTCGCGGTATAAGTCTCTTATCGTGCCACCATCTTGTCTTCTCTTTGTATATTCTGGAGCTTTCATAGGCATTGATCCGGAACTCCTCTAGCTCATCTATCTGCAACAAACGTTTCTCACCACAAAGTTTGTTGTCAAAATTCAATTCATTAATGGCCCACCAAGGCTTATGCACTAGTTCTACGGGTAAATGACAAGATTTACCATAGACTAATCGATATGGTGAAGTGCTAATTGGTGTCTTAAATGTCGTTCTATAAGCCCATAAGGTATCATCCAGTTTCATGCTCCAATCTTTTCGAGATTTAGAGACAACCTTTGCTAATATTTTTTGATTTCCCGATTGGAAACCTCTACTTGACCACTAGATTGAGGGTGATATCCCAAACCACGACGGTGTGCAACACCATATTTAGACAATAAAACACAAAGTTTTTTTTCTCTTAAAATGCATACCTCCATCGCTAATGACAACCCGAGGGACACCAAAGCGAGGGAAAATTACCTTTTTTAACAGTTGGATGACAGTCTTAGCATCACAATGGATCGAGGCAATAGCCTCTACCCACTTGGATACATAATCAACAGCGACTAATATATATCTATTACCTTTGCTTGACGGGAATGGGCCTTGGTAATCAATGCCCCAGACATCAAAAACCTCCACCTCTAGTATTCCTACTTGAGGCATCTCATGCCGCTTAGATATATTTCTTGTTCGCTGACATGCTACACAAGCTACCACAAAATCCTTAGCGTCTTTAAACATAGAGGGCCAATAAAAACCAGATTGAAGTACCTTAGCCACGGTTCGAGACGGACCATGGTGACCACCATAAGATGACGAATGGCATGCTTCTAGGATTGCCTTGGTCTCCCACTGCGGTATACACCGTCGATAAAGACCGTCCGCGCATTCCTTAAATAAATAAGGATTGTCCCAAAAGTAATGCCTCACGTCGTGAAGGAAACGCTTCCTTTGCTGAAAAGACAGGTCAGGAGGCAATAAATTACCTACAATGAAATTAGCATAATCAGCATACCACGGATTTTCATTAGTAATAGCCATCAGAATATCGTCAGGAAAAGAATCATTAATAGGTAAAGAATCTCCCTTTTCCTGCGATGGTATGCGAGATAAATGATCGGCAATCAAATTCTCAGCTCCCTTCTTGTCTCTAATCTCCAAATCAATCTCCTGGAGTAGGAGTATCCACCGCAGCAGTCTTGGCTTGTCTTCCTTCTTAGCAAGAAGGTACTTCAGTGGTGCCTGGTCAGTAAAAATAATAACTTTCGAACCTAACAAGTAAGATCGAAACTTTTCTGACGCATATACCACATCTAGCAATTCTTTTTCTGTGGTGGTATATTTCACTTGAGCCTCATCTAATGTCCGGCTCGCATAGTACATTGCACTCAAAGCCTTGTCTTTTCTTTGACCTAGTACTGCGCCGACTACGAAATCGCTAGCATCAAACATGATTTCGAACGGAAGTTCCCAATCTGGAGCCTGAATAATTGGTGATGTAATCAAGGCTTGCTTCAACCAGTCAAAAGCAGAAAGGCATTCATCAGTTTTCGAGCAATAATTGTTTAAGTGGTTTAGCAGTTTTCGAGAAGTCTTTAATAAACCGGCGATAAAAGCCAGCATGGCCAAGAAAACTTATAACTCCCTTAACATTTACGGGAGGTGGTAATTGCTCTACCACTTGCACTTTTGCCTTATCAACTTGGATGCCCTTGTCAGAAACTAAATGCCCTAAGACAACTCCCTCGTTGACCATGAAATGACACTTTTCTCATTTTAGAACCAAGTTAACCTCGATACACTTCTGCAAAACTTTATCAAGGTTAGTCAAACATGTATCAAAATCACTTCCATAGACGCTGAAATCGTCCATAAAAACTTCCATTATCGACTCGATATACTCATAAAATATCCCCATCATGCACCTTTGGAAGGTAGCTGGGGCATTACACAATCCGAATGGCATTCTACGATAAGCAAAAACACCATGTGGGCAAGTAAAAGTCGTTTTTTCCTGATCATCTGGGTGGATAGGGATCTGAAAGAACCCTGAGTATCCATCTAGACAGCATTTCATTTCATCAATGAAAGGGAGGGGGAAATGATCTTTTTTTGTGGCGACATTTAATTGTCGATAATCAATGCACATTCGCCATCCAGTGACAACTCTAGTTGGTATTAATTCATTCTTATCATTTTTTACCACTTTAGTCCCTCCTTTCTTCGGGACTACCGGAACTGGACTCACCCATTTAGAATGGCCAACAGAATAAATAATACCTGCATCTAGCAATTTCATTACCTCTGCCATCACAACATCCTACATTTTCGGATTCAACTTACGCTGACCTTGCCTGCAGGGCTTGTGTCCTTCCTATAATTCAATTCTGTGCATACAAATGTCAGGACTGATTCCTTTCAAGTCCTCCAAACTGTAACCCAAGGCTTTCCTGTTCTTATTTAGGATATCCAACAAATCAGTTAGTTGGTTATTAGAAAGCTTAGCACTAACAATGATTGGGTATTTCTTACACTCATCTAAAAGCATATACTTAAGATGAGAAGGGAGAGGTTTAAGTTCAGGTGTTTTTACTTCTACATCACAAGAAGTATTTACCAATCGTTTTACCGTTTCTCCTTCAGCATTTGTGAGGTCACGACCTTCCAAAGCAGCTTCTAGCATACCCAACACAGCGTCATTGTTCTCCGGGTTATCTGCACATGCATCCAAAACCATCAAAGCCTCTAACGGGTCCCTAATCAAGGGACCCGACCAAACATCAAAAACAGAGTGATCAATTATATCAATAGCATAGCAAGTGTCCTCTATCATAGGTTTGGCAAGAGTATTTGCTAAATTAAAGGTCACTTTATCACCCCCCACCTCTAGAGTCAAGCGTCCATGCTTGACATCAATAATAGCTCCTGCAGTATGTAAAAATGGCCTACCTAGAATTATGGGAATCTGAGTATCTTCGGCCATATCTAACACAATAAAGTCGACAGGTATAAAGAATTTACCTATCTTAACAGGAACATCCTCTAAAACACATAGGGGTCTTTTAACTGTTCGGTCGGCCATTTGTAAAGTTACGTTAGTAACTTTGAGATCTCCCATGTTCAGTTTCTCGCAAACTGAATAGGGCATCACACTAACACTTCCACCCAAATCACATAAAGCTTTATCGATAACATGGGTGCCTATAGTGCAAGGAATAGAAAAACTACCCGGGTCCTTTAATTTGGGTGGAGATTTTCTTTGTAGGAGTGCACTACACTCTTCGGTAAAAGCAATAGTCTCCATTTCATTGAAACTTCTCTTACGAGTCAAAATATCTTTCATAAATTTAGCGTAAGAAGGGACTTGGGTAATTAACTCAGTAAATGGTACAGTTACCTGGAGATTTTTGACGACCTCCATGAATTTACCAAATTGCTGCTCGATCTTTGTGTTCTTTAATCGTCCCGGAAAAGGAACTTTGATAACAATTTGCGGATCGGCAGCTTTATTCTTCTTTTGAGCAGAACTAGACGTCTTATTGGCAGTAGAAGACGCCTTATTAGGAACAGGTATCGAATCAGTGTCGTCAGAGGGCAAAATAGTCGATCGACTATTTAACTCAGTCGATCGACTACTCAGATTAGCCAATCGACTTGTTTCATCAGTCGATCGACTTTTTCCGCCTAGTTCAGATTCAGCTTCAGAGATTTTAGTCGATCAACTGCTTGAGACATTCGATCGACTTTTTGTCAGTGGCACAGCAGACTCGTCTGCTGCTGTTTCTTCCTGGTCTGCTTCTAACCCGTCGGATGTGACTTTTTCAGTCGTTGGAGGCAGCTTTGGTCCATCATATGAAAGACCGCTTCGGAGATGTATCGCATTACCCGTGTCATGTTGCCTATCCGGCTGAGATGGCAACGTACCCGGTTGCCTTGTAGCTTGCTTAGATGCTATTTGTGCCATTTGTGTCTCAAGCATCTTGATTGAAGCATCTTTAGCTTGCTCATTCTTTTGGTATTGTACCATGAAATATTGAAACATGGACTTAAGTTCTGCAGTTTCAGTTGGTACAATAGGTGGTTGTTGAGTCGGAGGAGGAAAAGACGGTGCCTTTTGGTGAAGGAAACCACCTTGTTGTTGACTACGATGCGGTGGGGTATATACTTGTTGTTGTGTTGCGGTGGGGTTCAAAACGTTCTGACTTTTCCAGGAGAAATTAGGATGTTCCCTAGTTCGTTCATTGTAAAAGTTGGAAAACGGGATGCTTTGCTTGTATTGTTGGAAAGCAAGCACTTGCTCTTTCTCCGTCATACAATCAGCTGTAGAATGCCCCTCATCCCCACATCTCTCACAAGTGGATGCTTGTTGAACCATAGCATTAACTGTCTGTTGTCCCCCCGGAACCCGACTCATCTCCAATCTATCAAATCTAGCATTCATAGCCTCTAGTTGCGCAACAACCGCACTAGATTCACCACTACCCTTGCGCACACCTCCCCTTGGATTCCCATACTCTGCCGTATGTCTCGTCATTTCCTCAATGATATTCCAACCCTTATCATCGTCAATATTCTGCTGGAATCTCCCATTGGCAGCGGAATCAAGAACAGCCCGATGATCATCAAACAATCCATTATAAAATTGAAAGGAACCATTGCTGAAATCCATGGTGCGGAACAGAGCGAACAAGCCGCTGGAAACGAGTCCAAGCTTCGTTTAGGTCTTCACTTGCCACTTGCTTAAAGCTATTAATCGGCCCTCTTAAAGCATTTGTACGTTGAGGAGGGAAGAATCTCTTGTAAAAGGCTAGACGAGTGTGTTCCAGTCTGTAATTCCTGCTTGTTCTTTATCCAAGTACCGATACCATTCACGAGCATTATCCCGTAAAGAGAAAGGAAGTAATACCTCTTTCACCTTATCAGCGGTCACCCCAGCAATAAGCGGAATAGTAGAACAATAGTCCGTAAAGGTTTCCATATGCTGACCAGGATCCTCATTCGCTCCACCTCCGTACTGATTACGCTCCACCAAAATGAACATAGGAGGGGCAAATATCGAAAGTACCATTGTTTGCTGTCGGAAGGGAAAATCCCTTAGGAATAGAGGCGAGAGTAGGCTCAGAGTGGCTAGCTATATTAGGCATGACTACAGTAGTGACAGCAGAAATAGAAGTATCCTCTTCAAAGGGCCGTGTTTCTGCTACAAAATCTGCGTAAACACTATCAAGCGTACTCAAGTCTTCAGCTTGATGTAATTCTTTCCAAAAGTTCCGTCTAGCACGAAGAGTCCTTTCCGGTTCGGGGTCGAAAGGTACGAGCTCGGACCTGGGACACCTGGGCATAAACAAACACTAAAGGAAAGAAATGAGAAAACTCTCAAGGAACGATAGTTCCTTGAGATAAGACAAACTAAAATTAAACAAATAACTTATCACCGTCTCCCCGGCAACGGCGCCAAAATTTGACAGGCTAAATCACACACCTAATCAAAGATAACCAACAGGCCTAAACTAATGCAGTAAAGGAAGTCGGGATCGTATCCACAAGGAGACTAAAGAAATTCTATTTGCTAATTAATAATCTGTCTAAGTAACAAATTGGGTTTAAATTGTGTGTTTTCTAAACTACAAGTAGTGAAGGAAAGAGAAATAAAGGGAAGAAAAATAAAGCAAGAAAGTGGATTAAAATATGATAAGAGAAATAGCTAGGATATCGGGTTACCACGGTCAACGACGGTCAATCATAGAATTAAAAGATTAACAAAAACATGGTTTGAAGGGTAATGGAAAGTTTCTTTTGGTCTACTATTCACCCTAGAATTACTAATTTAGCTTTCGCTCTAATTAGGGCATTCTATTGTTCGCTACAAGTTCTACCCTTTCCATATCTTACGATCTAGGTCGAGGTTTAACAAACTAATAGATTGGTCACATGCATTTAACCAATTTACTAACAACTAATGCAACGATCAAGAATACAAACCAATAATTACGACTTAACTAATAATCTAGTAATTATACCATCGCATAACCGCAGTTTCCCTAAATCCTAGCATAGAAAAATTAGCTACTCATGTTGTATCTAATGAAATTAACTACAACAATAAGAACTGAATTAAACATGGCTAAAGACAACAATTAATAGACAAAGAAATTAAAGAACGAGAATTAATAACAAAGAACGAGAATAAGAGAAAAGGAATTAATTTAGAAGAAGATTTAATACCAAAAGGAGGGAGAAAGATCGATTCAAAGTATTAGATTCGAAGTTGCTAAAGAAACGTAGAATGTTTTACAGTGTAAAAAGATAACCTAATTATTCTGTCTTTTCCCACTTAAATACTAAATCTGTCACTATTAAAACTAATGGGCCAAATCAGAAAATAAAATCCTCGGCTAAAACTAAAAGTAGTCGATCGACTGAACAACTTAGTCGATCGACTAAAATGAGGAAACTGCCGCCTCTAACTCAAATCAGTCGATCGACCAAAATGGGTAGTCGATCGACTAATTCTCACAACTTGTCGATCGACTAAAAAGAGTAGTCGATCGACTAATTCCCAGATCAGCATGCCAATTTCACTCTAATTCAATGCGTCTTCTTCCGTTCTTGAACGTCCCAAGGTAGCAGTTCTCAAGCACGACTCCATTCGTATCCGGAATGCAACACAGAGGTGAGATTCTACTCGTTATGGCTCCTTGTGGGTCTATAACCTGTACGAAACAAAGAAATACCCAAAGTCTCCGAGACAAAGTAGAATAGTAGCTTTTGCTAATCAAATGGCATAGAAATGCGTGCAAAAAGGGTGAAATAAATGTATAAATTAGGCACGCATCAATATGTTTGCTAAAAATGACATGATTGGTTTTTCCAATTTGAGGATAAATACATATATATAGTTACTGAATGATTTTAATTTTCAATTAAAACAAGGAGTAAAGGAAGAAAAAGAAACCAAAGGACAAGAAAAAAAAAGAGGAAGAAGAGTAGAAAATAAAGTAAGAAGTAAAATGAAGAAAATGAATATATTAAGGGGAAATTGGAGGGGAATGTTAAAAAGATAAAAAAAAAAAAAAAAATTAAAAAGCCAAGTCACTAAAGTTAGACGCCACATATGTGATTTAACGTCTGTAATAGACAGAAGTAAAGTTAAAGGTCACGTTGAATATAATAAATGCACTACAAGGTTACCATGACAATTTTCTGAAACGCGGGGTTACCATGTGGAATCGGAAATAGTTTAGGGTTACCATATAAAAAAACCATTTTTAATATATGACGACTTTATTTCAAATACCTAGATCTATGCTTTACCATTGTAATCCGACTTTTTTTTTCGACATTTAAGATTTTAGATAATTTTAATTGATTTATTTGAAAGGTAAAAAAATTTTCAAACGTGAAATCCATCCTAATGCAGTAATTTTGAAAAAATTTAAATTATTTTGGTATAATTATATTTGTGAACATTGGTCTCATACTAATGTGGTCATCCGAGTACATATAAATTTGAATAAAACTTCAGATTTCATGATTTTGATTGTAGTTTTTATTTTAATTGTCATTAATTTTTTTATTTTGTGCAAATTATCATTAATTCTAAAGTAGTCAATTTTGAAGGTCATTAAAAAATCTAATGATATAAATTTGCTTGTCTACATTTTATTTGTTCAGGTATTCAGGAGGGAGAATTTTTGGAATTGCAATTTGTTATTTTTTGTTGTTCATTATTTTTTATTTTATTCAGTTTGTAACCCCTATTAATTTGTAATTTTTTTATCCTTTTTTTTAACATATGAATTTTCATTTAAATAGAGTTTTTAACATATGATGAGTTAATCTGAAATATGAGTTGTTTTGAAATGCCAAATAAATAAATCTTCCTGAAAATGTGGAACCCACCTTTGCAATGTTAACTTTTTTCCTAAAAATGTGTACCAATAGAAACATCTTAAATGTTTCTGCTTTTATATAAAGTAGATTGATTTTTTGTTCATTGTTCTTTATTTTATTGAGTTTGCTACCCCTATTAATTTGTAATCTATGAATTTTAATTTTTTTTATCCTTTTTTTTTAACATATAAATTTTCATGTAAATAGAGTTTTTAACATATGATGAGTTAATCTGAAATATGAATTGTTTTGAAATGCCAAATAAATAAATCTTCCTGAAAATGTGGAACCCACATTTGCAGTGTTAACTTTTTCCCTAAAAATGTGGAACCAATAGAAACATTCTAAATGTTTCTACTTTTATATAAAATAGATATTAAAAATATCTATTTTTTATAAATTTTACAAATACGTATCTAAATATATTTAGCGCGTAAAACAAACCTTGGCAAACGTGAAAAAGTAAAGTGCTAGAGTGGAGTTGAATGGAGGAAGTATATAGTATTGATTTTCGAAATTACATTGTATTGAAATAAAGATAAAATAAATAATTGAATTGTGGGGATCACAAGACCCTCCCCTGACACCATTGATCACTTTTAGTTTTGAGTAAGTCTTGTTTAAGACGTATACTGAAGGATCGGTATACACAGCGGAAATAATAATTTATACGATCCTTTAATAGACCTATTGCATTCAAACTCATGTAAATAAAAGGGATTAATTACATACCTGGAATTAAGAAAGATTAACAATTAACTCTGAAAGTACGAAGTCTCTAGTGTATCCACACCGGGTACGAATTACACTCTCAACCTTTGAGACGACTCGGAAATATGAGAACCCTTGAGAAAACCCTTTTTCTCCCTCTTCTTTATTTTAGGTGGAAAACTAACTCAATGAATTGTGTTGTTTTCCAATTACCAACTCCAAGTATTTATAGGGAAGAATAAAATAAACTCCTTATTTTATTTCCTTATTTTAATACTATGGAATACTTTCTCCTTTTATTATTATATCTTTTATGTTAGCAATTACTACAATAATATGTCATCTAGATACTTTAATTATTATCATATAATAATATAAAGTCATCTTAAGTGTAAACGTTAACCCGTAAGTGTGTGACCATCTAGGTTCAACATTAAGCCAGTAGTAATTAACGTTACCGATCCGATTGGGTCTGGGGCATAATTCCAACAATCTCCCACTTGACCCAGAGTCAATCGTCTTAATTACTAATTGAGGCTAGCGTCTAACAACACTCATCCTCAACGACTGGATAATGTGAATATCAACATCCGATGAAGACGAACCTGGTTAAGGGTAATTTAGCATTTCCTTCCATCTTTCCAACTCTGGATCATCCTAGGGTCTGGTTAAAAACTGTCAAACCCTGTTAGATAACCACTATGTTCCATGTCAATCACTATGGTTGGCGAATCGACTTCAAGAAACTCATTTCTTGAAACATTCATTTGCCTTGGCCAAGGTCTTGATACAACCAATAAGATTTATGACAACATAGAGTTCAAACTCGTTACCTCGAGTTGATGGATTCCATCCGACTCACCACTAACTTCATAGGTACTCAATTAAACCCAATAACCGTTCAACTAGTATTTTTACACACTAGTTGTCAGGCATCAATGTATAACAAGTATTCTATTAATTACAATGGTGAACTCAGGTCAAAGAAAAAAGAATTACATTCACTCCTTATGATAATTTCCACATTGACAGTTAATAGGTAAAACAACCACTGGGAAACCTCCTTTCGGTCAGTTCAATGATCATATCTCCATATGGTCACCTATACATACAACGTAATGAATGAGATCCATTATATTCATCCAATGAATAAAGTTGTACATATATTAGTCCTTCTGGATCATCAAAGCCCCTTTTGATAACCCTTGGACCAAGAACTTCTTTTGATCAAACCCTCTAATGCTTGACTCTCATTATTATAATCTCCATTATAATGTCAAGCATACAGTTAAATCAAGGACTTATCACATATGGTTCTCAAACACAATATGATAAAAAAAAACAATTCCATTTTATTAATATCAATTAAAAATAAAAACAATATGAAATGTGTTCAAAATATGTTACATAACGGTTGGGTCTAGGGCACAATTTCAAAAATCATCTCCCACTTGACCTAGAGCCAATCACTCATGAACTTTAATCCAATACTCGACTTATGCTTGTCAAGATCTTTTGATCCAAGCGCCTTCGTGAAGGGATCCGCGGGATTTTCTTTTCCTTCTACCTTTTGTACTTGGACATCTCCACGTTCAATAATTTCTCTAATGAGTTGAAACTTTCGCAGAACATGCTTAGATTGCTGGTGTGACCTTGGCTCTTTAGCCTGTGCAATAGCCCCGGTATTGTCACACATTAAAGGAACAGCTTCCTTCACTGAAGGAACTACACCAAGTTCAGTTAAGAACTTTTTAATCCAAACGGCTTCCTTAGCAGTATCACATGCAGCTATATACTCTGCTTCAGTTACCGAATCTGCACCTGTGGCTTGCTTGGAACTCTTCCAACTCACTGCTCCACCATTCAAAGTGAAAACAAAACCAGAGGTAGACTTGCTATCATCCTTGTCTGATGCAAAACAAGCATCACTATAACCCAAACAATTAAGGTCATTGTCTCCATAAATAAGGAATTGGTCCTTAGTCCTTCTTAAGTACTTAAGGATGGATTTCACCAGTTTTCAATATTCCTCGCCTGGATTCCCTTGGTACCTACTCGCTACTCCTAGCGCGTAAGCAGCATCAGGCCTTGTACATGTCATGGTATACATGAGAGCTCCCACTGCACTTGCATATGGGACTTTACTCATGTGTTCCCTCTCTTCTAGAGTCTTAGGACAATTCTTTCTAGATAGAGAAATTCGAAAGCCTATTGGTAAATAGCCCTTTTTGGAATTTTCCAAGTTATACCTCTTTAAAATTGTATCAATGTACATAGACTGGGAGAGTCCAAGCAACTTCCTTGATCTATCTCTATAAATCTTTATTCCAAGAATATAAGTTGCTTCTCCCAAATCTTTCATAGAGAATTGTTTAAATAGCCAATCCTTTGTCTCTTGCATGGTTGGTACATCATTTCCCATTAGTAAAATGTCATCAACATATAATACTAAGAAAATGATAATGCTCCCACTAACCTTCTTGTACACACATGGCTCCTCCTCACATCGCACAAAATTGAACTTTTCAATTGTCGTGTGAAAATGGATATTCCAACAACGAGAAGCTTGCTTTAATCCATAAATAGATTGTTGAAGCTTACATACTTTATCATTAGAATATGGCAATGTGAAACCTTCAGGTTGAGTCATATAGACATCTTCCTTTAACTCCCCATTGAGGAAAGCTGTTTATTTTCACATCCATTTACCATATCTCATAATCATAGTATGCAGCTATAGCAAGCAGAATCTGAATAGATTTGAGCATTGCCACAGGGGAGAACGTTTCTTCATAATCAATACCTTCCTTTTGATTATACCCCTTGGCAACAAGACGGGCTTTATAGGTCTCAACCTTACCGTCTGCTCCAATCTTTTTCTTAAACACCCATTTGCATCCAATGGGTTTTAAGTCTTTAGAGTTATCAACCAAATTCCACACTTTGTTGATTTTCATAGACTCCATCTCGGATTCCATAGCCTTTAGCCATTTCTCATGGTCTGGACTTGCCATAGCCTCTTTGAAGCATCTAGGATCATCATTAATGTGAGTTATATCATCAATATGATTAGCCTCATCATCTTGCACTAATAGATTTAATCTATCTGGTACACAACTTTCCCTAACTGACCTTCTTAGAGGCTCATGTGCTATTTGATTTTCCGGTTGCTCAGGTTCCAGGGTTGATTCATTAATCAACCGATTTTCCTCAACATTTGAGTTTTGACCTGTTAATGGCAACATTAAAACATCAAATAAAGGTTGTTCATTTGGCATCTCATGCTCCTGAGTTATTGTTGACTCATTGGTATCTTTGATCTCATCAATATCTATTTCTACACCATGACTTCCTTCTTTAAGGAATTCCTTTTCTAAAATGGTTGCATTTCTAGCCACAAACACTTTGTGTTTAGAAGGGTGATAGAAATAGTATCCCATAGTCTCCTTGGGATAACCAACAAATCTACATTTGTCAGATTTAGCTTCAAGCTTGTCTGACTGCAGTCGCTTAACATAAGCTGGACAACCCCAAATCCTCAAATGCTTAAGGTTAGGCTTACGTCCTTTCCATATCTCATATGGTGTTTTAGTGATTGCCTTAGTGGGAACTTTATTTAATATGTACGCAGCAGCTTCCAAAGCATATCCCCATAGGAAAATAGAAAGATCAGTGAACCCCATCATGGATCTCACCATATCTAATAAGGTTCGATTTCTCCTTTCTGAAGCACCATTATGTTGTGACGTTCCATGAGAAGTCCACTGTGACAAGATCCCATCTGGGCGTAAATAATCAATGAACTCATCCCTGAGATACTCACCTCCATGGTCAGATCTCAGCGCCTTTATATTCATATCAGTTTGTTTTTCATCTTCACTACGAAATCTTTTGAACATTTCAAAAGATTCTGACTTATGTTTCATTAGATAAACAAATCCAAATCTTGACATATCATCAAGGAAGGTTATAAAGTAAGAATATCGACCTTTAGCTTGAACTTTAATTGGACCACATACATCAGAATGTATGAGTCCTAAAAGCTCACTAGTTTTTTCTCCAGTTTTAGTAAAAGGAGATTTGGTCAACTTTCCTAGGAGACAAGATTCACAAGTGTCATATGATTCATAATCATATTGACCAAGGCACCCTTCACGATGCAACTTGTTTACTCTTTTCTCACCAATGTGACCAAGCCTACAATCCCAAAGGTAAGTTTGATTCCCTTGATTATTTCTCTTCCTCTTTTGGCCACAAACAGTCATAATAGGACAAATCACTAGCTCGGGTAAAACATAAAGACCAAATTGCATATAACCATTCACATATAAATCATCACCATGATAAATAGAGCATTGATTATTATAAAAAATTGTTCTGAATCCACACTTGTCCAAAGACGAGATGGAAACAATGTTCGAAACAAACTTAGGAACATAATAACAATCTTCTAAAGTTATGGTCTTGCCATTAGGCATTCTAAGAAAGACGGTTCCTACAGCTAGGGCATCAACATTTACTCCATTCCCAACTTGCAGGTTTACCTCTCCCTTTTTTAACCATCTATTGATCCTTAAACCTTGCAACATATTGCAAATGTTAAAGCTACTACCGGTATCTAATACCCATTTAGTAGTATCAATAGTTGTCAAAGAAATCATGAAAACATTTTTCACAATTGTTTTACCTTGTTGCTCGTCCTTCAGAGCTATCTTATACTCTGGACAATATCTTTTCCAGTGTCCTTTCTTCTTGCAAATGAAACATTCATCCTCTAACTGGTCAGTCATCACCCTCCTACTCAAAGAAGCGATACTAACCATATTCACAGATCCAGATTTAACTAAGGACTTAGATATCTCATATCCAGTAGTCCTACTCCGAAACTCGTACATCTTCTTAAGATGTGCAATGATCTGGGAAAGAGTCATATTTTCATACTGCCTCTGAAGTTCAGGACTCATGGAGGCCAAAACAATGCACTTTGCAGCAGTACTCTCTTCAGAGTACTTTGCATATGCATCTAATGCACTTGTATTACTTTCTCCTTTTTGAGGTGCTACCATAGCGGGCTTATCGATCACATCGATTAGCTTTTCATGCATGAGAACAATTCTCAGGTTCCGGTACCAATCATCAAAGTTGATACCAGACAGTTTGTTAGCATCAAGAATGTTTCGCAGTGTAAAAATAGCCATTATGAGAAATCTGATACGAAGAAAAAAACACAAAACATACATTATTAAGACATGGACTTTATCTGAATGATGATAACAATAAACTTTAAAACATGAATGAGCCCCTTGGTAGTCAAGTCGTTTCTCACACATAATTAAAGTTGTGGTACATTACCATTTATATTTCATCATATGAAAAATATAACATACTCTATACTACATAGTCCCCTGGTAGTTAGGTCGTTCCTATTGTCAAGGATAAGTCTCAGTCAACCACGAAAGTTGTTGAGCAACAGACTCCCTAGTCTACTGACTATATTTTCTACTATTGTTATGCACATTCATTTGTCCACATTCATTAGTCAAATATGTATCCCTATAACCTAGGATTGTTAGCTCACAAGTAGGACTCAGTTAATTGCTCATTGTATTATAAATATCTGACATATGTAACTTGTTTCATTATCAATACATTATAAACCTTCTTCTATACTTTACATGGTATCAGACGTCTAAATCGATCCTCACGATCATCGCAAAAAAAAAAAAATTTCTCCGATCCTCACGATCACCACAAGCTTCACCGTGTTTATCATCTTTGTGTTAGTCTCTCGATTTTCCGAACGCAATCACCATGTCGAACAACCAACTCCAACTTGTCAATGCCGCTGACCCCACTCACCCTCTTACCCTTGTCAATTTCACCAATTGCATTCATCTCAAAGACACCATCACTTTCCGTCAATGGAGGTTTCAAGTTCGAGCTATCATGAACGGACTTGAACTCTTCCACTATCTTGATGGCACTATTGTTCCGCCTCCCAAAACCCTCTCTGTTCAGCCTACACCACCCGCCACCACCGTCCAAATCAACCCCAACCCTGCCTATTCCACATGGTATAGGCAAGACCAACTTATTCTTGGTGCCTTAACCGGTACCTTAGCACCACCAATTGCTGCCCTTATCGTTAACGATCCCACTTCCGCTGCTGCCTGGTCCACCCTAACTCGCACTTTTGCGAACTCATCCCGTGGCCACCGTCTCCAAATTAAAGACCGCCTTGAAAACATCACTCACACTGATAACATGTCCATTACCGACTACATGACCGCTATCAAAGCTTGTACCGATGATTTGGCACAACTTGAACATCCAATGGATGTTGACGATATCACTGCTAAGATCTTAAACGGCCTTCACCAAACCAAATATCGTTCCGTCATTGACGTAGTTCGCGCACGTGATACATCGATTTCCTTCGAATCCCTCCATGAGAAATTAATCCAACATGAACTCCGTCTCAAAAACGCCCCTCCAACCGATACCTCCAACTTTACTCCTTCCGCTCATGCTGCCAATTATCGTCACAATACTAATAACTCCAACTATTCACACCGACCCAACTATCAAAACAGCCCCTCGTCTTACTCCCACAAATCGTCGCCTAATACCTCTACTCAGTCTGGCTACAACAAGCCATACAAGGGTCGTTGTCACTTTTGCGACGAAGTCGGTCATGTTGCCTCGAATTGTCGGGCTTTTCAAGCCAAATATCCTAATGTCATTTTTCCAACTCGTCAGCGTCGTCCTCCTGCTCCACAAGCCCATACCGCTACTCACTCCTCACCTCAGCCTCATCACTCGTGGACAGTGGACAGTGGTGCTTCGCACCACATTACCGACGACCTCAGCACTCTTTCTCTTCACCAAGCTTACGATGGGCCTGATGACTTGGTCATAGGGGATGGCTCTGCTCTTCCAATTACTCACACTGGTTCTTTCACCCTTCACTCTTCTTCCTTTCCTCTTAAATTTACTAACGTCTTAGTTGTCCCTTCTATTTCCCGCAAATTATTATCCGTCTCACAATTTTGTACTGACAATAATGCCTATGCCATGTTCTCACCCACCTCTTTTTGTGTTAAGGCAAATCCGACGGGAGCGGTCCTTCTTCAGGGTCCCCTTATTGACGGCTCTTATGTTTGGTCACCAACTCTGCCTCACGCTCAAATCGCTGTAGCTCGTGATCAAGTCTCCTGGCACCACCGTCTTGGTCATCCCTCCAATAAAGTCCTCCAAGTTTTTAATTCCAGATTTAATTTACGTCTTTCTGCTTTTGAACAATGTACTGCTTGTCACTTAAATAAAAGTCACAAGCTCCCTTTTGGCACTTCAACGTTATTCTCAAATGCTCCACTTGATTTAATCTTTTCTGATTTATGGACCTCTCCGATCTTATCTCATGAGTCGTATAAATATTACGTAATTTTTGTCGATCATTTCACTCACTACATTTGGTTATATCCCCTCAAACGAAAATCCGACACCGAGGCCACTTTTCTCAAATTTAAAGCCATTGTTGAAAAATACATTAACAAGCCGATCAAACAATTTTATTCTGATAATGGAGGCGAATTTATTAAATTTACTTCTCACTTAAATCTTAATGGCATCTCTCATTTAACTTCTCCACCGCACACACCCAAACATAACGGATTTGCGGAACGTCGTCATCGTCACATAGTTGAGACTGGTTTGTCACTTCTTACCCATGCTCATCTTCCGACTTCTCTCTGGCCTTACGCCTTTTCCACTGCAGTTTATCTCATAAATCGTCTCCCCACTCCATCTCTAAATAATACCTCTCCATACTCTAAAATTCACAATCAAAATCCTAATATCTTTAAACTCCACAATTTTGGATGCTTATGTTTCCCTTGGCTAAGGCCTTATACTGACCACAAACTCCAACATCGATCCATCCAGTGTATCTTCATAGGGTACTCCCTCACACAAAGTGCCTTTCTGTGTCTTGATCCCGTCACTTATCGTATTTATACTTCTCGTCATGTTCGCTTTATTGAAGACAACTTTCCATATAACTCCCTTCTCAAAACAGCCCCTTCCATTTCCGCTATAACCTCCAGTGACTGGTGTCACCTTACTCTGCCCATCCGCCACTCATCACCCACCAACATCCCCTCTTCCTCCTCTGTCATACCCCAATCCGAAAACACCTCTCTCGCCCCTCCTCCTACTGCCATCGACCTCACTACTCCTGCTGCCTCCCCTGTTTCACCCGCACTGTCCTCCCCCGAAACAGCCACCACAACTATCACCACGTCCGCTGCTTCCCCACCTCCCCCACCTCCCCCACCTCCCCCACCTCCTCCTCCTACCTCCACTAGGCCTGCTACCCGTCTGTCCCACAATATTCGTGTTCCCAATCCGAAATATGCTAAACTTTCCCAAACATCTACCACATTTGTTACACCGTCTACTGTCAAGCAAGCCCTAATCGATCCCTTGTGGCGCAAAGCTATGCAAACAGAGTTTGATGCCTTATCTCGAAATGAAACTTGGTCACTTGTTCCTCCCAACTCCGTGCCAAACATTATTGGCTGCAAATGGGTGTTTAGAATTAAGTATAATCCGGATGGTAGTCTCAAGCAACATAAAGCTCGTCTTGTTGCCAAGGGATTCCACCAACGCCCCGGACTCGATTACTCTGAAACCTTCAGCCCAGTTATAAAGCCTACCACTATCCGTCTCATCCTTTCCCTAGCTGTTACACATGGTTGGTCGCTTCGTCAAATCGATGTGAATAATGCCTTCTTGCAAGGCACGCTAACCGAGGATGTCTACATGGTTCAACCCCCTGGTTTTTCTAATTCTGACTTTCCTAATTACATTTGCAAATTACGTAAAGCTATCTACGGGTTAAAACAAGCACCTCGTGCTTGGTACAACGAACTGAAAAATTATCTTCTTTCCTATGGATTCCGTAACTCAATTTCTGATCCGTCATTATTCATTTTTACTTGCTCTAACGTTTGCTTATATGCTCTTGTCTATGTTGATGATATTATTGTCACAGGTCCGAGCCAATCTGCTGTCACTGCCTTCATTTCGTCTATTTCGGCCCGCTTTTCCTTAAAGGATCTTGGTCCTTTATCCTATTTTCTTGGTATGGAGGTAACTCCGACTGCATCCGGCTTACATTTGAATCAATCCAAGTATATCTCCGACATTCTTGTTCGTTATAATATGCTGGATTGCAGTCCGTCTACTACTCCCATGTTGACCTTTCCACCACTACAAAGAGATGATGATCAACCCATTGAAGCTGAAACGAATTACAGAGCTATTGTGGGTAGCCTACAATATCTCTCCCTTACCCGGCCCGACATTGCATTTCCCGTTAACAAACTTGCTCAATTTCTAACTCATCCTACCTCATCCCATTGGATTGCTTTAAAGAGACTCCTTCGGTTCCTGAAAGGTTCTATTAATCATGGTATTCACTTGCTTAAAAATACTCCCTTCAATGTTCATGCCTTCTGCGACGCTGATTGGGCAGGTGACCGTGACGATTACAAATCTACTACTGGCTATGTCGTATTCATTGGTCAAAATCCGATCTCTTGGTCCTCTAAAAAATAACGTGCTCTATCCAAGTCTTCAACTGAAGCGGAATTTCGCGCTATTGCGGATACTACCTCAGAAATTTTATGGTTAAAATCTCTACTGTCCGAGCTTGGAATCTCTCTTCCAGCTGCCCCAGCTATTTTTTGTGACAATTTAGGAGCTACGAATTACTCTGCTAATCCTATTTTTCATTCCCGTATGAAGCATCTAGCACTTGCATTTCACTTTGTTCGGGAAAAAGTTCAATTGGGTACCATTCGTATTCAACATGTAAACGGTGATGATCAAATTGCAGATACCCTCACAAAACCGTTGCCAAAGTCTCGTTTTCTACTGCTTGCATCCAAGATTGGCCTTACTCTACGACCGTCCATCTTGCGGGAGCGTGTCAAGGATAAGTCTCAGTCAACCACGAAAGTTGTTGAGCAACAGACTCCCTAGTCTACTGACTATATTTTCTACTATTGTTATGCACATTCATTTGTCCACATTCATTAGTCAAATATGTAGTATAGTTGAGTTTATCCATCCTTGTGACAGAAAATTAGTTAATCTTATACCTTCTAGGTATTCCAGACTATAAGTACAAAATTAAATAACTTTTCTTCACACTCGTATCATATACAATAGACAATATTATTTATCTCTGAACTACAAGTCCCCTGGTAGTCAGGTCGTTCCTTGTAAACAAAAATAAATTTTATTAACTACTCGAATGAAAAAGTCTCTTTAACAAAATATCAAATATTTTATCAATCAAAACTCAATAATTTTAATTGGTCAAGATTTTAATTATTAAAACAATTTTAATAACCAATATTAGTCATATCTTATATAACCATCAGCAAAACAATTATCAATAACACAGTAACAATTACTGTACCAGTTTCAAAGTTCCGTCTCTAAACAAGGACGAAATATATCAATACGCAACTCACACCATCCATACATCTCATATCACTGTTAATAATAATTACTAACACGGACAGTAGTTATCACCCACTTCAATAACAATTACCATAAACATGTGGAGCATATATGCGGAGACAAGTTCTCACAGTAGGTCTCAAAAAATCAACATGGGCTAAGTGATTACACAAAACTAGCGAACAAAACAAAATTCAATGAACACGAAAATCATATGTAGACAAAGTTTATCAAGGAACAGTCATATCATTCCATAATGATTAGTATAAAAAAACTAAAATATGTGCAAATCCATGTGATTTATTCATACTCAGATGATCTGATTAGATACGAACACATTGAGTGGCTGGAGCGAAAAAAACGTCAGATATGTTACTCATCAGCATATCAGACGAACATATTCACAACACAAATTCTCATTTGTGACGGACACTATCCGTCGCAAGCTTAAGACGGATACCATATTCTCTCACAAAATACCCATCAAGGGTGAGTGGAGAAGCACATGGGGGGTGCCCACCTTGTCCCCTCTACCCATTTCCTCTCACAAAATACCCGTCGCAAGATCCGATCCGTCGCAAGCAAGACCTACTGTATTCACAATCCGCAATAACAAACAATTGATAACAATTATCAAAACAACTTTGCACGGGCATACCAACGACAACAATGAATTTCCCAATTTTAAGTACAATTTAAATGCAAAATTGGCTCTGATACCAATTGAAGGATCGGTATACGCAGCGGAAATAATAATTTATACGATCCTTTAATAGACCTATTGCATTCAAACTCATGTAAATAAATGGGATTAATTACATACCTGGAATTAAGACGGATTAACAATTAACTCCGAAAGTACGAAGTCTCTAGTGTATCCACACCGGGTACGAATTACACTCTCAACCTTTGAGACGACTCGGAAATATGAGAACCTCTGAGAAAACTCTTTTTCTCTCTCTTCTATATTTTGGGTGGAAAAATAACTCAATGAATTGTGTTGTTTTCCAATTACCAACTCTAACTTTTTATAGGGAAGAATAAAATAAACTCCTTATTTTATTTCCTTATTTTAATAATATGGAATACTTTCTCCTTTTATTATTATATCTTTTGTGTTAGCAATTAATACAATAATATGTCATCTAGATACTTTAATTATTATCATATAATAATATAAAGTCATCTTAAGTGTAAACGTTAACCCGTAAGTGTGTGACCATCTAAGTTCAACATTAAACCAGTAGTAATTAACGTTACAGATCCGATTGGGTCTGGGGCATAATTCCAGCATATACTAGCGATAACGATTGTAAGTTTAAGACGAGTCAAATACTAACTCGTGATAGTTATAAGGAAATTTTTTTGTTATTTCTTAACCTAGAAGTGAGGTGATTTGATATACATTTGATTCGTCTTAACCTTAAAAAGGATAGTGTTCTTATTAAATGAGAATTTGTGTTTAGTTTTAGCTTTACTTTTAACTCACATAATCAATACTCCATCTGGTACAGATGAAAGGTAACATATAGGAAAATGAAGTTTTTAAGATTAGATGGAAAAAGAAAAGAGAAAAAGAGAAAAAGTAGGTGTGACATGAAATAGTGGGTTTAATTGTGGATTTATAGGTAAGTTATGTAAGGACATTTTGTTCAAATATCAAATGAATATAACAATAACTTATTAATTTTGTGAGTCAAATAAGATATGTTACCTTTTAATGTGACTTGTTCATTTATATTTAATAGTAAGTGTTATCTTTGAACTTCTTGGGTATGGGTATATGTTTTGTGTAACTTTATTTTTGTTTTCAGCTTTTCATTTGGTGCAGTTTTGCGTCTCACTCGTTTCATTAAAGTGGCTTTCTCGGATATAATAAATAACAGTAAACACCTAAGAACTTTATTTGCATCACAAATCACAACCTTTAGATTCCTAAGAAAGTAATCTTTGTGCTCAAGAATTTCGAGCAGCTTTAAAGTGTGCTCGAATTATCAACAAGGGAAAGATACAAACGATAAAATAAAAATGATATTCTAACAAGAGAACTAGAGAATATTTATGTCCATGTTGTAATTATTTAGCGTTGTTAAATAATAGCCTATGATCGTGAAGATCTCTTTCAAAAGTCTAAACAAAAAGTTGTGATTTGACAAGATTCTTTTCAAAAAATTTTAGAGTGCGAGGAATTGGGGACGCCGGCGGTTGGACGGATATGAGTGCACCACATTATTTTATAAGCTTGCAAAAAGCTAACACTAAAAATTACTTTTGACATATTTAGCCCAACTTTTCAAAGTATTCTACAGACAAAAAACATAAATAGATAAAACAATAAATGGAAAATTCACACGGTACCCCCGAACTTTGGTAGTTTGCCCGAAATACCCAAAATTTTGACTCGAGAAACTTTAAGTGGCCATAACTCGGGTTTAAACAATCGGAAAATGAATAATTTTTTTCAAATCGTTGATCTTTCCGAGAGCTACGATTCGAAAAAAAAAATTGTCGTATTTTGATCCCGTGGCTAGGAGTTTTCGTATGTCAAAGTTTTTTTCACCGAACAAACTTTGAGTGACCATATCTCTTGGTCACGAGTTCCGAACTCGCCAATTTGTTTTTTCAATTCGCAGTAATCAGAAAGATAAACGATTTGAAAAAAAATCGTCATTTTCCGAGTTTTTAAACACGAGTTATGACGACTTAAAGTTTTTCGGAGCAAAACATTGGGTATTTCGGGCAAAATGTCATAGTTCAGGGGTACCGTGGGAATTTTCTGAACAATAAATTATTCAAAAGTTTAAACTAACTTCATTAAAGCTCAATTACCATCCATTTTCCCCTCAAAAATAGCAGTTGGTCTTGCTTTAGACGGACCATTTTAGTCTGAAACAATAAGACGGAATTTTGTAATCACTTTACAATTAGATGTAACCACTATTGAAAACAAGTTGATATAGGTTGTGGTTACATTTTATCAAAAAGTGGCAACCTAATCCCGTCTTATTTTTCAGACGGAAATGGTCCGTCTGAAATAAGAATTTGCGCAAAAATAGAAGCATCAATTTAAAGTTTCTAATTTTTAAAAAGCACTTTTGACAAATTAAGCTTAAAAAACATTCATTTTTAGTAAACTAGGCCACTCGATTGGTTAGAATTTGCCGAAGATATCCTTAATTACTTTACAAGAGGGAAAAATCCGGACATTTAAACTTTAGGGTTTTTCTCTTGTATACACTCGTGTTTTTTCACTTTCTAAATTATATCCCTCCTTTTTTGTAATGCGTCTATTATACCCTTGAACTTGATTACTCCCTCTGTCCTGGTCAATTCTTGTCCTTTACTTTATGGACACTATTCATCAAGGGAGAGAAACCTTAAAATAATTTATAATGCATAACACAAAATATAGTCATGAGAGATCTTGTTTGATTTGTCTTAATGAGTACGTTAAAAATACCAAAATTTTATAATCTTCACACTTATGTGGTAAAAGATATTTCGAAATGACATGTGCATTGACAAATGTGTAAAAGGCAAGGGACAACAATGGACTTGGATAGAGGGAGTATATAGTATAAAACGTGACAAAAGCTTGGTTAGACGTCTAATGCTCCGTCAACTTGCTTGTGTGGATTGCTTAGGTGGCATTTTCCCCCTCCTATCTCCCTTTTGTTCCCCCTCCGTTTACATATAAAATATTATTAATTACATTTTCATCTTCTTGACTTGTTACTTTTAATTGCCCTAGATTTTCCCTTAAATTTTCATCTTTCTTTCTGTACTTATATCGACATCATCTTCAATGTGGAAAAACCACCCGATTGAAGACTTAAATTCAAGAATCAAGCTTGCAATCGATGTGACAAAAATGTTATTATTAAGACATCCGGGTAAATTAATAATTCAAATAAAGCATATTTTAAATGTTTAGACTGCAATAATTTTGTGATGTGGTGGATTGAAGATCATTTGAGTGAAGCTGATGCTGCATCAAATGGGGATGTGATGAAAGAGCACTTTATTGGTTTGAAGGAAGAGACTTTGGGGTTGTCGAGGATTTGAATTTTTATTTCAAGTTTATCTTATATTGATTTTTTTTTCTTGTATTAGTCATTCTTACGAAATAGTTGAATTGTACATTTGTACTCCTACATTTAATCAATTTCAGAATTGTCCAGAATTGTATCTTCGTTAATTAGAAGTATGAATTTCTATGAATTTGTATGCAATTTAATAAGTATGAACACTTGTGACTAAAATTTGGGGCAATTAAAAGTATCAAGTCAAGAAGATGAAGATGAAGATGAAGATGTAATTGATAGTTGAGGTTATGTAAATGGAGGGAAAACAAAGAGGAGAGTGGAGGGAATAAAAAAGGGAGAGAGGAGCGGAATAAATGTCACCTAAGCAGTCCATACAAGCAAGTTGACGGAACATTAGACGTCAAACTAAGCTTAGGTCACGTTCTACACTATATAATAGACTTTAGCGTTATAATAGAGAGATTACCGAAAAAGGGATATAACATAGAAAGTGAAAAAATACGAGAGTACACAAGAGAAAAACCTATTTTATAACCAAATCATCCAAATGTGCTCTGGTTTATTCGTGAAGTCCTAAGTGTATGATTTAAATTTAAATGTCATTTTCTATATGGTAGAATTTGGTTGGGTACAATGTGAAAACTTACCATGACGTGGTATCACTGTAATAATAAAATCGTGTAGTTCTTGCAAACAAGTAGAGAAAACACAAAATAACGCAACAAAGTAAATTTTTATTAATTTGAATAGTTTCGGGTACAATCTACTAGTTATTCTACTGATTCGATTTCCGCGATTTGGACAAAGGGTTTTGTCACTTTAAGAAGCGAGCCGGATTAAAATAACTAAAACTAACTAATTTAATTTAATTTTGTCCAAATCAATTATATTAGTTTATTTTCCTTTAACTGGTCAAAATTTTGACTTTGGCTTCCGCCGTGGCACTTGCACAAATTTTTACGTACCTACAATCACACAATTGGATACCAAGGGAGAAAAGGAGAATAATAACGTGGCACAGGTGTAATAATTACTTCACACAATTTGGGACGGTAACAGTTCCGTATTTGTAAGAAAATTACTTCATTATTCGTTTAATTTATAATAACTGAGTTGTTTTTACACAACAGTGTCGTCTCGTAGTGTACGAAAAAGATGACAATCGGTTAAATCGGGCCGGGTTTTGATAGGGTAAAGTCGGATCGTGCCCGTTCAAAATCATGTCGTGTTAACATAACATGTGGGGTCGAGTCGAGCTCGGGACAAAGTCGTTATCGGGTCGAGTACTTTTAGGTCAAATGATCTAACGAGTCGGGTTTGGGTCGGGTCATTATCGGGTTATGTTACATTATTGCATTACTTCATTTTTTGAACTTTAAATTTAGCTTTAAATAATTAGGTGATTTAGTTTCTTCATTATTAAGTCAAACATAACTTTATAAACAATACATCACTTTTATTTTAATCAATATTAATATTTTTTCGGTAAAATGTAAGAGATATATTAATATCGATAAGTCATTACAATTTCGGAGTGTATTCTCAAAACCCATTTCAAAACGATCATAAAGAGCCCAAAATCAGTCGAGCCTAAAACGGGAAAAAAACCCAATTTGAGCCAACAAGAGCTAGATTACATCATATCCAAAAACAGGGTCAATTTCATCCCTTTCCTCATTTTTCATTCTACCAATTGCTCACTTTCCTCTCCAAAAATATTGTCCCTATGGAAGAAGAAGAGGAGGTATTATTCACCTCTTATCATTATCCTCCAAGGGCTTATGGAGTATGATATGTCTAGTTTCTATATGATTTTACTTCCTAATTTAGCTCGATTTTACATGATTATTATATTATGTTTTGTATATTTGTGAGCTAATTACGTGTTCGAGGTGTATTGCTTGTGTTTGTTACATTTTGTAGGAATCTAAGCATTTAGAGGCTTTTTCCTAGCACATTAGCAAGCATCAAAGTTCACTAAGCTAAAATAAAAGAAAGATGGACCATGGAAGGATATTATGGAAAATGACAAGCCGAAGCATGAAGATTTGTGAAATGGGTTGATGTGCAAATGAGAAACCAAAATGAAGCCCCAACTTAAGGAGTCCACACAACTCAACATAGGGATGTTCATGGGATGCCAAACTATGTAATTAACCGGAGAATTAAGAAATTAAGAAATTGTTCCCGGATTAGTGAAACCCCGATCGGGGTCCCCATTCCCCGATCGGGGTTTGGGTTCTGTGAGTGCATATGTTTCAAGTCCCTCTCCCTATATAAAAGAGAAGGACTTCGATACTTAGGGGCATCTTTTTTCACATCTTCTTACATACTTTTATACATTTCCCATAAAATTCTCTTCAAAATTTAGCACAAGTTTCGAGTTTCAGAATTATTGTCTTGTTAAGTTTTCTTTAGTTCACAAACAATTGTTGATTACATTTCAAGCTATAATTTAAACTTTCCATTCAAGCTATTAGGGTTATTTGTTCTTCATTTCCGAGTTATATTTCTCGATTGCGGTAATTCTAATTCTAGTTTATGTTATTATTTACTTTCGTCATTTACCTTACAAGTCATCATTTAGTTAATCATATCACTAGTTAATCAAGATTTCATTGTTATTTACATTAGAATTGTTGGAAGTAATTTCATTCCAACACTTAGTGTAACACATTCTATTAATAAGTTGTTTTCTTTTATAATTTCATATTCATCATGCTTATTATATCAAATACTATTAGTTTAATTATCAACATGGGTGAGTAGTTTCAATTGTCTAGGAATTAGGGAAGCCATGCACAATTAGTAAGATGTAAATGTTAAAATAAGGATGAATTAATATTGGTAAATTGTTTCTATCACATGCTTGTATTGTTTTGTTAATCATTGTTATTTGGCCAATTACATTAATTAAAGTTGTTAATTCATTCTATAAGTCGAAAGGCACGGAATCGGATTAGACTAAGCATGTGTAGTAGGACGACCTAGTCATAACGAAAGTTCTCTAGGACCCGACCTAAGGTTGGCACTAATATCGAGAGATGGGTGTCTTTAGCCTAAACAATTAACAATATTAAGAATTCCTATGTTTAAAATGAGTATTTATGTATTTGCATGAGTGACCCGACTCCCCTAGACGCTTTTAATATTATTTAATTTACATCATTTTTAGCTAAACATCAAAACCAAACCAACAATTAAAAAGATCTTGATAGTAGTTTATTCATAGCATTTCATAGCGCAATTCCCGTCTCCTTGTGTTCAACCCCTCGTACTACATTAATTTGTGTCGAGGGAAATTTATCTTTGATTAGGTGTGCGATAGAACCCTATCAAATTTTGGCGCCGTTGTCGGGGATCAAACCCGGGTCACCCGCGTGACAGGCAATAATTACTTGAGACCGTACTTAGAATTTCCTTGAAGATTGTTGCCTTATGCCCAGGTCTTCTCGTGAGGAAGAAGTACTATCACCGGATTCCGTGCCCGAGAAAACATTTTGTAGAAGACGACGCTTTTGGAAAGAAGTAAAAGAAGCCGCTTCTCCCGTGCAAGTTGTGCTCTGGAGCATCTTGAAAAGGAGGAGGTTTCTAGTTCATCATCATCACCACCACCCTCACCAACTAAGAAGAAGGTGAACCTCTTCTATCATTCCAAGCCCACTGCGGCTATGCTTCCGGCCAGTATCACCACCACTCAAATTACCGCCCCGAAATTCAAGACCAAACCTGCTTTCATTACCCTTCCGGAGAGGAAGCAATTTGGGGGATGTCCTTTGGAGGATCCTAATTTGCATGTGCAAAACTTTTATGACTATTGCTCCATGATTCGCCAAACGGGTGTCACTCAAGCCCAAATTAGGGAAATACTTTTCCCTTTCTCTTTGAAGGACAAAGAAAATTTTTAGATCAATAGCCTTGATCGTATCACCATGGGAGTCACAAATTAGGAGACATTGGCTCTTGCCTTTTATCAAAAGTTTTTTCCACCCGAAAAAAAATGAAACTTTAAGGTGCCAAATCACGGGATTCCGTCAACAAGCTCTTGAGAGCTTATAAGAAGCTTGGGAGAGGTACAAGGAGCTCCAAAGGCATTTCCCAAATAATGGGTTGGATGCTTGGTTCCTTGCCGTAACATTCTATAATGGGGGTTGTGCCGAATCTCTAAGAATTCTTGATTTAGCAACACTGGGCGGTTTCACGAAATTGACACAGATATTGCTCATGCCACAATTGAATCCATGGCGATCCATGATGCCCAATATGTCAATTCTCGGAGTGCACCCATCCAAGGAGGAGAGGAAGTTTCCGACACTAGCATTTTGAAAAATCAAATCCTTTTGCTTCAAGAAAAGTTGGAGGCTCAACAGGCGGTTCATCAACTCAATGTCGTGTCTTCTACTAGCCAAATTGTTGTTTGCAAAAGTTCTGGAGGTGCGGGTCATTTCTCCAATCTATGCCAAGCTACTATGGAGGAGGTATGTGCTTTTCAAGCTTTAAAGCAAAGTTTTTATCCACCGGGCACCTTTTCCAATACTTAAAAACCAAACACAAAATTTCACCCCAACTTGTCTTACAAAAGCAATAATGTGCTCAATCCTCAACCCCAATAAAATTTTGTGCCTCAAGCTCAACAAAATGCCTATGTCCCGCAACAAAGGTTCAATTTTACACCGGGCTATCAAAATCAAAACTACCAGCAAAGACCACCAATATAAAACTCTCAACCAAACCAAGTTCCACCACCCCAAAATGTCCAACAAAACAACCAACACCGCAAACTTGAGTTCTTGGTAGTGCAATTGGCTAAGACCAAAAGGAAATGTTGGCTCAACTTCAAAAGAATGATCAAAGTCATGGTGCAACAATCAAAATGCTAGAACAACAAATGGCTCAACTAGCCGCTACTAGCTCTCAAACAAGAACGGGTCAATTACCACCTCAAGGTGAGCAACCACATGATATTCTCAATGCAATCACCTTGAGCAATGGTACGAAGTATGATGATCCACCCATGCTCAAGGACGATGAGGAGGTGCTTGTTGAGTTGGAGGTTTCCCCTAGTGGTAAGAAAGATGAGGTGGATTATCCCACTGTGGTTGTGCAAGTCAAAGATGTGGAGGATGCTCCTCCAAAGAAGGATGTTAAGACAAAGGAGCCGAAAAAAGTCAAAGTGCATTTCCCTCATAGATTGGCAAAGCATCAAAAGACCACTCAATTTGGTAAATTCATGGAAGTTATGAAGAACCTCCAGGTAACCGTTCCTTTTACCGAATTAATCACTCAAATTCCTTCTTACTCTAAGTTCATGAAAGACATCTTAACTAAGAAGAGGACTTTTGACGAAGTAGAAACTATAGCCTTCATTGCTGAGTGTAATGCTCTTTTGCAAAAACAAGTCCCCTCCTAAGTTAAAAGATCCTGGTAGTTTTTACATTCCTTGCACAATTGGTACCTATCAAATTGATAAAGCTTTATGCGATTTAGGTACTAATGTAAGTGTCATTTCTTACTCTATTTGTGCTAAGCTTAATATGAGAGTCTTGAAGTGTACTATTGTCATATTGCAAATGGCGGATCGTTCTACGAAACGCCCTTTGGGAGTTTTGGAGGATGTTCCTGTCAAATTCGTAAATATTTTATTCCGGTTGAATTTATTGTTCTTGACATGGCCGAAGATGGCCAAATCCCAATCAATTTAGGAAAACCCTTTTTACATACCGTGGGTGCGGTAATTGATGTCAAGAATGGTAAGATTACATTGTAAGTGGGTGATGATAAGGTCACATACAATTTGAATAGTGCCATGAAGAGTCCAATAATGTTAGAAGAGTCTTGCTTTTCTATTGATGTTTTGGATGTTGTTGACATTGTTATAGATGACTCTATCTCTCGGTCTTTGGCTAAAGACCCTTTGGAGGCACTCTTGCTATTAGAATCATTTCCAGGTGCTAATGAGATTGGGAATGAGGAGATGGATGCTTTGGAGAATGCATTGGATGGAGAAGAGTTATCATTGGAGGAGAGCTCACACTTTGTAGGTTTGGTTTCTACACCTACAGTCAAAGGGTAGTGGTTAAATCCCAACACGCAAGAAGTGGTTAAAAAGGAAGTGATTAAATTGTTAGATGCGGGAATTAGTTATGTAATTTCCGATTCCAAATGGGTGAGTCTGGTCCAAGTGTTTCCTAATAAAGGAAGATTCACCGTAGTAAAAATTGATAAAAATGAACTTATTCCAACTAGAATTGTAACTGGTTGGAGAATGTGTATTGACTTTAGAAGACTAAATTTGGCCACCAAGAAAGATCACTACCCTTTGCCTTTTATTGACCAAATGTTGGAGCGGTTGGCATGTCACAAGTATTTTTGCTATCTCGATGGATATTCCGGGTTCTTTCAAATACCCATTCACCCGGATGACCAAGAGAAGACCACGTTTACATGTCCCTATGGTACCTTTGCTTACCGTAGAAGGCCTTTCGGTCTTTGTAATGCCCCCGCCACTTTCCAACGTTGCATGATAAGCATTTTCTCCAACTTTATCGAGTCTATCATGGAAGTGTTTATGGATGATTTTAGTGTTTATGGTTCTTCATTTGATGCTTGTTTGGCTAACTTGTCTAAAGTGTTGAAGCATTGTGAAGAGGTTGACTTGGTATTGAATTGGGAAAAGTGCCACTTCATGGTCAATGAAGGGGTGGTACTTGGTCATATTGTCTCGGAAAGAGGAATTGAAGTGGATCGTTCTAAGGTCTAAGTTGTTGAACACCTACCCCCACCGGTAAATGCCAAGGGAGTAAGGAGTTTCTTAGGCCATGCGGGTTTCTACCGCCGTTTTGTTAAAGATTTTTCTAAGATTGCCAAACCCCTTATAGTGCTTCTTTTAAAAGATGCTCCCTTTGTGTTTAATAATGATTGTCTTGAGTCTTTTACTAGGATCAAGAAGGCTTTGATTTCCGCACCTATCATCCAATCACTAGATTGGAACTTACCATTTGAGCTCATGTGTGATGTTAGTGACTATGCGGTAGGTGCCGTGCTAGGAGAAAGGAAGGATAAGGTTCTCCATGCTATCTACTTTGCTAGCAAAACCTTGGTTGCGGCTCAAATCAACTATGCCACCACGGAGAAAGAGCTACATGCCATTGTCTATGCCTTAGACAAATTTTGCTCTTACTTGATTTGTTCCAAAGTCATTCTTCATACCGATCATGCCGCTCTAAAGCATCTCTTAGCCAAACAAGAAGCTAAGCCGAGGTTGATACGATGGATCTTGCTCTTGCAGGAATTTGATCTTGAGATTAAAGACAAGAAGGGGGCAGAAAATGTTGTTGACGATCACTTATCACGCTTGAGGTTTGATGATGGAGGTATTGATATACCTATTGATGATTCCTTCGCCGATGATGCTCTAATGATGTTGGAAGCCAATACTCCTTGGTATGCCGACATAGCCAACTTTCTAGTTGGAAAAGAATTGCCACCTAGCCTTTCATATCAACAAAGGAAGAAGTTCTTACATGATGCAAAGTTCTTCATATGGGATGATCCATATCTATTCAAACATTGCTCCAATGGGCTTTTTCGGAGATGTATCCCACATTGGGTTGTGAAAGGGGTGCTATAACGATTCCATTCTTCTCCTTATGGTGGTCACCATGGACCATCCAAGATTGTTGCAAAGGTGTTGCAATCCGGTTTCTATTGGCCAACTATGTTCCAAGATACCAAAGCTTTCGTTACGGCTTGCGATGCTTGCCAAAGAACGGGTTCTATATCAAGGAGGCATGAGATGCCTTTAAATGGTATTTTGGAAATGGATGTATTCGTTGTTTTGGGGATTGACTATCAAGAACCGTTTCCTTCCTCAAAAGGGAATCGGTATATTTTAGGTAGAGGCAATAGCTACTCTAACAAACGATGCCCGTGCCGTGGTTAACGTATTCTAGAAGATCATATTTCCGAGGTTTGGGGTCCCAAGAGCGGTCATTAGTGATCGTGGTAGTCACTTTTTTTAGAAACAGCTTGATACCTTATTGGAGAAATATGGGGTCTACCATAGAAGAGGCTTGGCTTAACATCCACAACTAGTGGCCAAGTGGAGGTTTTTAACCATACTCGAGAAAGTTGTTGCCAAGTCACGAAAGGATTGGAGCATGAAGCTTGATGATACCTTGTGGGCCTACTGTACCGCATATAAGACACCTATTGGTACTTCACCATATAGGTTGGTCTATGGAAAGGCATGCCATCTCCCCGTTGAGATGGAACATAAAGCTTATTGGGCAATCAAGAAGCTCAACATGGATGCCAAGTTGAGTGGAGAGAAGCGGATGTTACAATTGAATGCACTTGATGAGTTCCATTTACAAGCTTATCAGAGCTCCCGTCTTTACAAGGATAAAACAAAGAGATGGCATGATAAGAGGATTTTGAAGAACGAGTTTCAAATCGGTGATAAGGTGTTACTTTTTAATTCCCGCCTTAAGCTATTTCCGGGAAAATTACGATCGCGGTGGTCCGTTCCATATACAGTCACAAATGTCAACAAGTTTGGTTCCGTTGAAGTGATGACCACCAATGGCGAAAAATTCAAAGTCAATGGCCATCGTTTGAAGGTATGCCATGAGAATGGGATCGTTGGGATATTAGAGGGAGTTAGCATGGAAGCTTGAACCGACTCAAGCTTCATACGCCGTGCGGGACATTAAACCAGCGCTTCTTGGGAGGCAACCCAAGCATTTATTTGCTTTCATTTTTTTTTTTTATTCATTTTCCGTAATTTCTCATTTTTTTTTAGACTTGACGATGTTTATTTTTGTTGATTTTTAGGTGAAAAATGAAGAAAAGAGGAGTCGATGAGGAAAATTCCGCATCCCCAAGCACGGAAACCCGTTCGGGGACGCCCGTTTCACAAAACACAGCTCATATTGCAAAACACGGACGGAAAAAGTCAGGGGACGTAGAGTTGGTGAACCCCGATCAGGTTTCCCAGGCCCCGATCGGGGTTTTATCCAAAGTCGTCTGATTTGTATTCTGTTTCATACAAAAACAAAAATTACATCACTCCTCCTATTCGAAAACTGACGGTACTATACTCTATCTTTCTTCTTTATTTCTTCACTTAAACCCCAAGGAAACATCAGTTACTTCATTGCTTTGCAAGATTTATTCCATCATCAACATCATCAAGTAAGTTTTGCCTTCATTTGTCTTTAATTTCATCCATTTCAATCAATTTAATCAAGTTTTTCAAACCCTAACTCAAATTGGGGGAATTTATTTTGTGCTTATTTGTGCTAGAAATTGATTGTCTTGTGCTCTATTCATGTTTGTAGGATTAATTAGTTCACTAATTTGTTCTATTATTGTTGGGATGAATTTTGGTTGCCTTAGGATAAATTTTCGTCTTAAAATTTCAAAAAAATGGCACCACGAAAAGCTCCTACCCAAGGTGCTCAAAAGAGAAGAAGATGTGATGCGGAATACTCCCGAGCTACGGAGGATGTTGAAATGCCATATGTACCGAAATGGCATGATGATGATTATCCCCGAGTGATCTTCAACGATAAAAAACAATGGGATAATTTGGTCCTCTTACGCTCCAAAGGTATTAAAACAACTAAGTTTATCAATCACGCTTCTTTGAAAAGAAATGGAATTGATAAACAAGTGAAGGCTTTATTCAAGAATCTTTGTATGCTCGCTTGTTACAAGATGGATTATAAAACCTTTCCCGAGCTCACACTTGAGTTTTTGAGTTCCTTCGAGTTTCATAAATCAAAACGCGAGGGGTTTGTCCATTTTGTAACATTCCGATTGTTTAATCATGATTATCGTTTGGATTTATCGAACTTTGCCAAGATTTTTTATTTGAAATGTCAGGGCTTGCGTACCGAGTCACCCGAAGGTTACCTACATGATTTGAATTGGGCATCCATTTCTCACTACCCTTTAACCGGTTGGGACCATACCCCTCACCAATACATTCACTACCCTGAAATTCGCATTTGGGAAAGATTTATGGGGTGGACTTTTTTTGGGAGGAATGAGCCTCACTCGGTGAGGAGTATTGAGATCGAGATTTTAGGTGCTTTTCTTAATGTAAATGTTGATGCCGAGTGGGAGATCAATATTCCCTACAAATTTTCTAGCCACTTGAGCAAGCAATGTAATGCTTCCAATAGGTCCATTGTTTTGGGTGGGTTGGTTACTAGAATTACCCATAGTGTTTGTCGTTTCAACCAAGAGACCACCAATTTGATTCCTTTGGAGAGTCGAGAAAGGGGGGATGGACTTGACTATAACTATTTCCTATCTTGTAATTGGTTTAGGAGTTCTCATCCGTATATGATTTAGAGGATTGGTACTTCCCCATTTTTTTTCTCAAATGACAAGCCGAAATCTCATTTTATTAAGGAAAATTGCATCCGTGTGTTTCGACCCAAGTCGGGGCTTGGAAATAGAAAGGCCTATTGGCTAGTCTCTGCTGGAATAACTAGCGAATGAAAGGGGGCGAAATGAAGTATGGGCCCGGCTTCGCCTTCCCGCAGTAGAGTTTAACCACCAAGTTCGGGTAGTCAAGATTCTATTAGTCTACCGGCTGAGACAAGTAAGCTTAAACCTTTAGTCCATACCAAACCCCACTTACCATTTGCCACTTAGAGGTGAAAGAACTACCACCCTTAACAGTCGTGCACGAGTTCCACCAACTCAAGCACGTCATTCCACCTCTAGCGTTGATGTAATGGATATGATGAGCGACCTTAGTCTTAATATTAATGCTATTCGTGATGACCAAAGACTTGCTTTGCATCTTGTTTATGATAACTTTGCTAGGTAAGGGGTAATTCGACCTGAGGGACCACACCCATATTTTTATCATTATCCCTCGAATGGATTCCCTCCTTCTAACCATGATGCAGGTACTTCTACTCACTATGCTCCCGGTCCGGAATTTTGTGGTTCGGATTATGGAGTTGAAGCATTTCATGGAGGCTATGGTGGTGGGTATGTTGGTGGTTGTAGTAGCTATGGAGAGGGGCTTGGAAATGGACAAAATATTGGTGAATATGTCACTCCTCTTCAAAGTGATGAGCCTAGTGGAAGTGGTGATACATCGGGAGGTGGTCGTGGTAAGAAGAAAGGTAGGAATGGTTTCAACTTTTGGCCCTTTACTTGATTAATGAATGAAGGTATCCCTCGTATACATACTAGGTTGGGGGAGGCTAGCTAGTCTAGTAAGTATTTTTTGCTTTGCACTTCAGTTTTATTTTTCCTACTCCCCATTAGATATAAACCTTTTTTCTTCTCTGTTTTGTGCTTTGAACCGTTTTTACGGTTAGCTTGGATGTTTTACATGTTGGCACATTGAGAACAATGTTGTGTTTAGCTTGGGGGGAGATTGCATTTGAATTTTAGTTAGTAGTTGCATTTAGTTAGAAAAATTCTGAAACTTTGAAAGTTTTGTGCTAAAGTTGTGCTTCACATGCTTTGCTTACCTACTTTGGTCATGGTTTACATAGTTGTACCCTTTTGTATGTCCCAAATTTAGCTTAATAGCTAATGATTCTCTATTATTTGACGGGATAACTGCATTCATGGGGATGTCTTGACATAGTAGGTGGAAGATGGAAATTGAACCTAATAAGCTTGATCTTGACTTTTGACAAGCCACAAATTGGTAAGGTAGAGCCTCTTTAAACCGATGCATCCATATCCGGTCTCTCTTAGATGAGTGTAGGTATCCTTATGGTTTGTGCTACATCAAATACGCACAAGTATGGTTTTGATTTCATTTCTTTATAAGCATGCATTCATTTGTTAGCATTTTGGAGCCATTCACATGATTAAATTTGCCTTTTTGAACTCTTTCACAAAAACCTATCCTTAGCTACATACAAAAATTGCCTACCTTGTTGAGCTAGTAGCTTTGATTAATTGTGTTTAGGTGCTCATTTAGGATTTGTTCTATTTTGAAGTATCATTGTGAGCTTGGTAATAATGATTTGAGATGAAAAAGAAAGAAAAATGATGGAAAAATGATTGAAATGAAAAAAAAGAGATGAGAAAAGGAAAAGAGAAAAAGAAAAAAAGCATGAAAAAAAAGAGAAGCATGTCTTGTATGTTAAAAAAAGAAAAGAAGAGGACATACGAAGCTCTCATGTCTTATTTATATATTTTGGAGAGTTTTCTTTAGAATTGTATTGAAAATTTTGGGATAGTTTTGGGATTGAACATCCTTACATATAGTTGTTGCTAGCTTGACTTAGCTCCACATACCATAAATCATTTGCTCCCCTTTCTTACCCATTTCTTATTAACCTTCTTCTTACCTATGGCTTCCTTTTCATTCTTGCATTTGAAAGTGTTTGGCTTGTAGTTTTGAAATTCTTACCGTATTAGATTGTGAGCACACTCTCATGAGTCGAGGATAGGTGAGTGCTACTCATAAAAATCCTTTCACATTTAAATGAGTTTGAGTGAATCGTGAGAATCCATAAGTCAAAAGATCATGCAAGAGCCGAAAAGTTCATGTGAAGTCTTTCATTCTACGCCGCCATGTAAATCTCATCCCTGTTTATTGCATTATCCTTATGCCCATGTTGTTTCGGGATTTGAATCATTATGCATGATAGTTTAAAATTAGATATTGCAATTGTGGGGACTTGGTTGCTTTTCTCTCTTGTCTTGGTCTTATGTGCTTGCATGAGGACAAGCAAGGGTTTAGCTTGGGGTAGTTTGATATGTCTAATTTTTATATGATTTTACTCCTTAATTTAGCTCGATTTTACATGTTAAGTATACTATGTTTAGTATATTTATGAGCTAATTACGTGTTCGAGGAGTATTGCTTGTGTTTGTTACATTTTGTAGGAATCTAAGAATTTAGAGGCCTTTTCCTAGCACATTAGCAAGCATAAAAGTTCACTAAGCTAAAATGGAAGCAAGATGAACCATGGAAGGATAGTATGGAAAATGACAAGCCCAAGCATGAAGATTTGTGAAATGGGTTGATGTGCAAATGAGAAACCAAAATAAAGCCCAACTTAAGGAGTCCACACTACTCAACATAAGGTTGCTATTTGGATGCTCATGGGATGCCAAACTATGCAATTAACCGGAGAATTAAGGAGCTTAAAGGCATATCATAGGATTCCTCAAGCATTTAATTGAGTAATTAAGAAATTGTTACCGGATTAGTGAAACCCCGATCGGGGTTTGAGTTCTGTGAGTGCATACGTTTCAAGTCCCTCTCCCTATATAAAGGAGAAGGACTTCGACACTTAGGGGCATTTTTTTCACATCTTCTTACATACTTTTATACATTTCCCATAGAATTATCTTCATAATTTAGAACTAGTTTCGAGTTTCAGAATTATTGTCTTGTTAAGTTTTCTTTAGTTCACAAACAATTGTTGGTTACATTTCAAGTTATAATTCAATCTTTCCATTCAAGCTATTTGGGTTATTTATTCTTCATTTCCGAGTTATACTTCTCGATTGCCATAATTCTAATTCTAGTTTATGTTATTATTTACTTTCGTCATTCACCTTACAAGTCATTTACTTAATCGTATCACTAGTTAATCAAGATTTCATTGTTATTTACATTAGAATTGTTAGTAGTAATTTCATTCCAACATTTAGTGTAACACATTCTATTAACAAGTTGTTTTCTTTTTTAATTTCATATTCATCATGCTTATTATATCAAATACTATTAGTTTAATTATCAACATGGGTGAGTAGTTTCATTTGTCTAGGGATTAAGGAAGCCATGCACAATTAGTAAGTTGTAAATGTTAAGGATGAATTAATATTGGTAAATTGTTTCTATCACATGCTTGTATTGTTTTGTTAATCTTTTTTATTGGGCCAATTACATTGATTAAATTTGTTAATTCATTCTATAAGTCGAGAGGCACGGAATCGGATTAGACTAAGCATGTGTAGTAGGACGACCTAATCATAACAAAAGTTCTCTAGGACCCGACCTAAGGTTGACACTAATATCGAGAGATGGGTGTCTTTAGCCTAAACAATTAACAATATTAAGAATCCCTATGTTTAACATGAACATTTATTTACTTGCATGAGTGACCCGACTCTCCTAGACTATTCTAATATTATTTAATTTACATCATTTTGAGCTAAACATCAAAACCAAATCAACCATTAAACCGGCATTGATAGTAGTCTATTCATAGCATTTCATAGCGCAATTCCCATGTGACAACCCTCGCGAATGCGGAAATAAAACATAACAAGCATGTGATTTATAAAGCGGAAAATACGGTATTTTAAAAACCTTTATACATGCAAGATAGAAATACGAGGAATGTCAGTAATTACAAATTAAATATAAAATACTACAAGAGACGTAGTCTCTCAAAATGTTAACAAAAGACAAAGTTATTTAGCATCTAGCTAATGAACGTCTAAAGGTGTTTCATCCAGGGACAACGCCCGCTAGCTCACACCCGAACCCAAAATACCACAAGCAAAAAGCCATCCAATCAAGCAACCTGTTCATCCATGAAAAACATGAACGCCACAGTCAGTGGGGAGTAACTCCGGGTTCTCCCAACCATATCACATTAAACGTACATAAAAGGAAATACGAAATAGAAGCATGCATATTTAGATATACAAGTGAAATACGATAAGGATAGATAGGCAATTCAATATATAATGAAAAGAGCATATGAAGTACAATCCGTAACCATCATGCTATAGATAGACTCGGGGAAGACACTCTTAGGCAACGGAATACGCTCACTAGGGCTTGCATCTCACCGTTAGCGGTATAAGTTTGATAAGATTGAGACTCGACAAACATACCATGCCAAGTAATCCAAAGATCACGAATAAACCAATCATATTATCATCCAACCAACATACAATACATTGACGACATCTCTCACGGTAAATGAAACGCACTAGCACCGTGTACATGGCAAGTATGATTAAAAGGCATCCACGGGATAAGACATTTCCGTGAACGCATACACGATTCAATTCATTTCGTATATGTAGACTAATTTCCTCCCGGTAGGACGACGATAATAATATGGTCCTAGACTAAACCTGGCCAGACTCCCGGAATAAACGTGTTCCGATTCGACAAGCGATGACGTTTCGCATCCAAGACTCGGTCAATCATAGACGCCGAGTACCCCAAATTCGGTAGATCAATTCACGAAAGAGGCGGAAAAGAGCGCAAGCCTCGTAACAAGCGGTACACTACTTGCAAATAACACCACCTCGCAAGTACACAACATTTGACGGCCGGGTCGATCAACGCATAGCGTTCGCCTCCAAACAACGTCGTCGTATGCCCACTAACACATGCAATTAAGCAGTAGGATACCTCCTCGTTCCGACATTCCAGCCTTACGAACGTGGAGGTAGCCAAGGGAATGAGAGTACAAAGCACATAACAAAATAGTGCTCAAACCGTATCATTTGTAAAACCGACTCAAAGTGGGATAATCAAAACCGTCACAAAACATGAGAATATGGCATTATATAAATATAAATATGATAAACATGAATCAATACATGATACATAAGCATTAGACCAAGTTTAAGAAGCATAATAAATAGGAAACATAGATATCTCTCCAAAACAACAAGTTTGGAAACTAACTAAAATAAGGGTTCACTTCAAACTGTCATAACTATAGTTATAAACATGCAAATAAAGAAATTCCAAGTCGAGGTGATAGCTTATCTTCTTACGGTTCCAACGATAGGTCACAAGCCTAAAACAAGCAAGTAACCAATGAAAGTTATGATCATTTTACGAAAATGGGTCAGTGCAGTGAAACTGCACAAGTCACGACCGTGACTTGTATTTCACGCCCGTGAAACTCTCTGTTACGCAAGTGAAACTCCAATTTGTTCTAAACTCAACCATCATCAACTATTATCATAAATCATCACTTCTCATATCAATTCTCAACAAACAACAAGTATCATCATCAACAAACATCAACTAACAACAATCATCATCAATAACATGAATCCTAAGCTTTCTAATCGTATTCTAAATACGAATTCTAGCATATAAAGCATATAAACAGGTAAATGATATCGAGTAACCCTTCACCGTTACCTTTACGCGTCTTTAATCGATTCTAAACCTTCCTAGTCTCCACCTACATACAATTAGATAATAAAAGATGAATATCATTCACCTTGAGAAAGACGGATAATTTAAAAACCGAGAAAGACGGTAATTTTATTACCAATACGGATAGAGGAAGATGAGAGGGGAAGAATAAGACGAACTTACGTGAATTTGAGCAAGAAACGAATGAGATATGACGATTCATAGATTGGATCAAAATGGAGGCAAGGGTTTAGGGATTTCTTAAGGAAGAAGAAATGTTGTGTTTGTGTTGAAATATAATAGGTTAAGGGGAGTATGAGATGTGTAAGGGAAAAAGTCAACAAAAGTCAAAGTCGCCTTAAGACGGGATTCACATGGAATCTCGCGGAAATTCCAAATACGAACTCGAAAATTCTAAATTCGACTCGGAAAATTAAATTTACGATTAAAACTAAATTTCGCTGAAAAGTAACCGTAAAATATTTTCACTATAAAAATAGGGTACATTTGCGGGTGTTACAATCACCCCACCTTTTAAAAAGTTTCGTCCTCGAAACTTGAGAGTAGAAAATAAAAGTATCAAGGACAAGAATCGGTTTTCAAAATTATTACGAAAACTTTTATAAGGGGAAAATTTAGGAAACGTGGTTCTTCTCGCAAACGGTTTAAGGAGATTTTCCATAAGTGCGAAACTTTATTTATGAATCAGAAGAGTGCCCGTCGCGAACGAGAACTCTAGCTATCAAAAATAAAATCAATGTCGAAATAGTGAAATCGAAAATCAAACAAACGTTAGTAAGTGCAGGACTAGTCACCAGACGTCTCCAATAAAAAGTCCAAACATCCAACCAAACGCAAAATCCAAGTATAAAAGCAAAAGAAATCTATTCTTTCCAAAAATAGGGTACAAAGTACATCTTTAGATTTTTTTTGAAACGTTAAATTAGAAATATAATATGGAAATTTGAAGGTTTTCTCAAGGATAAAATCGAATAACAAGACATTACACGTACACAGAGCAACTCAACATCAAGTTCAAAAATCACGATAACAAAATATATACAAAACACGCAAAAACGAAACAAATCGATCTCTTAGGGATAGGAAGATCACGATGAAGTCGGCAGGAAGATCTATAAGGGTTCGACATAACTAACTCTATTAATAAACCAAATCCTCAAGAGAATGCAATTTACCCAATTTGCAACTCATCATTTTCAATCATCAGAAATCCTACAAAAATATTCCATAATCACGAAACTTCGAGTAACAAATCCCAATTATTCGAATCCATTTAGTATCCACTAAAGTCCATCGGCACGGTAGACTCCACAACTAACAATCCATATGAAAGATTTATTACGCACTCTAATCTTCTTAGTTTCATCAAACTCTTACTAGAAACCACCAACAAAATATTTATATCTAGGGAAAACATGATCGCTAACAACCACAAGGTAAAGGAGACTTACCATGAAAATCCCTTGATTCAATTTACTTCAAACTCATTATCATAAATTTACAATGAACTTTCTCATCCTCGAAAGTCAAAACACAATCAAAGCAACCAACATAATTATCTAAGATTCAACTAGCCTCATCCAAAGTCCTCCGACAAGGACATCCACTATCCATTATCGGTTATAAGATCCTTTCAATTACGCCATACATCCTTATTCGATCATTACTACGCTCGTAAGCCTAGCCGCAAATATAATAGTCATATACAAACATGGGGTGGTTACCTAATCCGTCAGAATAAATGGGTTTTCACATTCTAACTCTATATTCCATAACAACTGAGCACTCACTATCCAAAGCTTGCAACGAACATTTCTAAATCTCAAACTATGATTCCTTAAGAATAAAAGAGAATTACTAATTCCAAACCACGAATGACCAATCACTTGGCAATCAGACAACCATTCAAATCATCTAATTCATCTAAAACTCAAAATGAATCGATTTTCATTTATGACAATACTCCTCAAACTTTGGGTACCGGCTCAATTTCCCTAAAGCAAAGTCTCTTTTAGAATCCACCAATTAGAGACATCTAATTCCCAAATGACATACCAAGTAACCATTATAATACCCAACAACAACGAACTATTATCATGATCAACTCAATTCTCAAAATAGCACTACGATACCAAGCTCCAAATCTAAAACCATTAAGAGAGGATACAATATCACTATTAGGATTCATCCTAGAGCTTAAGTCCTATTTCCCATGATGAATTATAACATGAAATTAGCTCAATCCAAGGACACATATTCTAGCTAAAGAATCCCAAATTACATCACGCTTATTCTTTGAGCCTTACAAACGGAATATCCAATCCACTAGAGAAAAGAAGAAGGAGCAACGAGATAGAAAACGATAAGGAATCTCAAGGAGAACACAAAAATAAATAAGGCACGAGATTACAAGAGAGGAGCGCTGAAAATAACGAGGTCAAGGAAGAGACAAAGCAGATAGTAGAGGTATGAATATATCTGAGTAAGAAAGAAGATACGAGCATGCGATTTCTTAAAGATCAATCTTGACAAAAACATTCAAGAATGGAAATGAAAAGGGACAATGGCACGAGTAAAGGTTAAAGGTTTAATCCACAAAATTTATCGTTTCAGGCTTAGGGTGATAGTAAAGCAACTCATCCCAAACAAAGGTCTCTTACAAGGGACCATCGTACCACAATCATCAAAGTAATGTACACCTAGATTTAACAAATCGATTACAACCCAATTCATCCACCCTTTCATATAAGACGGATTCCCAAATGCGGAATTGCAACTCAAGCATAGTAACATTCTCTCAACTCCAAAATTTGACACACTCCCAAAGGTTTCAAAACCGAAGAACTAATAAGGAATTCTCCATACTAATCTCTTTTCAACTCCTATGGCCCACAAGATAGAACACCGAACAAAACGTCATTATCAACATCATAAGGCATCACCGACATAGCCAATCTAATCAGATTCCACTCATGACCATAATCCTTAAGTAACATGGTTTAATCAATCACGACGACTTACTACCTCAACCAAGTCTCCGATACTATGATATAAGGTCATATTTTAAAATCCAAGAATTATAGCCAAGTACTTTTCCACCAAGCGAATATTCTAACACATACACTAGAATCCACAAAAAGTCACTTAGTCTCAAAAGCGTTTTACACCTCAAGGTATCATCCAAATATTCTCACTTAGAACAACTAGCTCCAATTTAGATATGATCCTCAAGACACTCTAATATTACTAAACTCCTAAGTTCAAAAGATTAAATCACTAATGGGTTAAGAAGTCCTAGCCAACTCATTCAACCTTACACCATCAAATACCATGAACTATCTACACCTTAGTCATGGCAAGCATCAAGCATTAAAATCATCAAACTTATCTTACTACCTTTCCTTAGAGTTACAACCAATCATCAATATAGGGTGAATTTAGATCTACACCATTTTCCTCAAATCACAAATTCATTCTAACAAACACTAATATTTCACAAAATTCAAAGTTCTTCCGACCAAGTACAATATACCACAAACAAATGGGTATGGCATCCACAAAAAATGTTACAAGAGGAAGGTAAGGATACCAATGGTAAGATGGAGGAACTATCAAGAGTAATTTCCAAGAGGCAAACAAGATTGAAGAGAAAGAAGCACCTAGATAGAAGGAAGAGAGCATAATACAATAAGGACGAGAGAATTCATAGATGAGGAGAAATACACTTCAATTAGGCTTGTCAATCTTCCACATCTTCGGTATAGGATACTTCTTCTAGGTAACACAAAGATCCACCTTAAGACGGTAGATATAAATAAACATAACATCACTCAACACAATCAACAAACAAGTTAGAACCTAACAAACATCAAGTACACCAAGACTACCACCTTAGGTCCTTAAGTCTACCCATCTCTCAATGATTATTTCAAGGTCAAGTATTTTAAGTTTAGGGTTCACGTGTGTGCGTCGGGAGCGATAAAGCTCTGATACTAACTGTGACAACCCTCGCGAATGCGGAAAATAAAAACATACAAGCATGTGAATTTAATAGCGGAAAATACAGTATTTTAAAAACCTTTATACATGCAAGAAGAAATATACGAGGAGTGTCAAATATTACAAACTAAAGTACGAAATACAACAAAGAGACGAAGTCTCTCAAATGTTATAAATGTCAAAGTGTTTAGCAAACTAGCTAAAATCGTCTAGAGGTGTTTCAATCCAGGGACAACGCCCGCTAGCTCACACCCGAACCGAAAATACCACAAGCAAAAAGCCATCCCAATCAAGCAACCTATTCATCCATGAAAAACATGAACGCCACAGTCAGTGGGGAGTCACTCCGGGTTCTCCCAGCCATATCACATTAAACGTACATAAAAGGAAATACAAAAGTAGAAGCATGCATTTATAGATATACATGTGAAATACGATAAGGATAGATAGGCAATTCAATATATAATGATAAGAGCATATGGAATACAAATCTGAATCCATCATGTGATACAAAGACTCGGGGAAGTCACTCTTAGGCAACCGAATACGCTCACTAGGGCTTGCATCTCTACGTTAGCGGTATAAGTTTGATAAGATTGAGACTCGACAACCAAACCATGCCAAGTCATCCATTGATCAATCATATAATCATTCAACCAACCATAACGACTCAAAGACGACATCTCTCACGGTAAATGAAACGCACTAGCACCGTGTACATGGCAAGTATGATTAACAGGCATCCACGGGATAAGCATTTCCCTGAACTCATACACGATGCTACATTTCGTATATGTGCACTAATTTCCTCCGGTAGGACGACGATAATAATACGGTCCTAGTCTAAACCTGGCCAGACTCTCGGAATAACGTGTTCCGATTCGACATGCGATAAACGTTTCGCATCCAAGACTCGGTCAATCATAGACGCCGAGTACCCCAAATTCGGTCGACATTCACGAAAGAGGCGGAAAAGAGCACAAGCCTCATAACAAGCGGTACGCTACATGCAAATAACACCACCTCGCAAGTACACAACATTTGACGGCCGGGTCGATCAACGCAAAGCGTTCGCCTCCCAACAACGTCGTCGTATGCCCACTAACACATGCAATTAAGCAGTAGGATACATCCCCGTTCCGACATTCCAGCCTTATGAACGTGGAGGTAGCCAAGGGAATGAGAGTACAAAGCACATACAAAATAGTGCTCAAACCGTATCATTTGTAAAAACCGACTCAAAGTGGGACATATCAAAAACCGTCACAAAACATGAGAATAGGGAATTATATAACCTTAACTATGATAAAAATGAATCAATACATGATACATAAGCATTAGAACAAGTTTATGAAGCATAATGAATAAGAAACATAGATCCCCTCTCCAAAACAACGTTGTTTGGAAACCAACTAAAACAAGGGTCCACTTCAAACGGTCATAACTAGAGTTCTAGACATGAAAATGCAGAACCTCGAAATGGAGGTGATAGCTTATCCTCTTAAGGTTCCAACGGGATGTCACAAGCCCAAAACAAGCAAGTAACGAAGGAGAAATGATCATTTTACGAAAAGGGGTCGGTGCAGGAAAACTACATTCGGCAGCGAGTAACGCTGCCAGCGCCGGACACGACGCTGCCAGAGTCCTACGACGCTGCCAGCGTCCTACACGAGACTCATGCACGATCAAATCCCAACATGTTATCGACAAAAATCCTCATTTATCATCACAAACCATCAATTCTCATATCAATTAACAACTAACAACAACCATCATCAACAACACAATTCCTATGATTACTAATCCTAATCTAAAAAAGATTTCTAACATAGAAAACACATAAAACACGTAAATGATATCGAGTAACCCTTCACCGTTACCTTTTCGCGTCTTTAATCGATTTCTAGAAAGTCTCCACCTATAATTAGATAACAAAAGATGAATATAATTCACCTTTGAGAAAGACGGATAAATTGAAAAGCAAGAAAGACGGTAATTTTATTACCAAAACGGATAGAGGAAGATGAGAGGGGAAGAATAAGACGAACTTACGTGAATTTGAGCGAGAAACGAAAGAGTTATGACGATTATAAGACGGATCAAAAATGGAGGCAAGGTTTTGGTTGGTTTCTTAGTGATGAAGTAATAAAAGTTGAGTTGTGAGGAAATTAGGGTTAGAGGGGAGTATATGTAGAGTTAGTGGAAAAAGTGAAGAAAAGTCAAAGACGACTTAAGACGTGATTCACTTGAAATCTCGCGTAAAATCCAAATACGAACTCGGAAATTCTAAATTCGACTCGGGACATTTAATTCTAAACTAAAACTAAATTTCGCTGAAAAGTATCCGTAAAATATTTTTACTATTAAAAATAGGGTACATTTGCAGGTGTTACATTACCGCCCAAGCTAATCATGTGAAGAAATGGCTTGATCGCCATTCTACTCTTGAGTACCGCACCCGACCCGGTTACATTGATCCCAACATCATCCGCCAACCCAAAATGCCTTGATCTTCTTATCTTAGCTTGTTTGTTTCTTAAACTACTAATCCATTCGGCCCATTTTGGCTTTTTATACTCTATCCTATTCGGCCCAATTGGCAACTAACAATATTATTGTGGTTTGTAGTTTTTAATTGACATTTGATATTTGATTTTGCTTGTTATATATCGTTTAATATTGCATATTTTGCATATCTATTTCTTGCCTTGGAGTATGTTATTCTAGTCATTTTATATCCTTGTTCTTGTCTTTTCAATGATGCCAAGAGGGGGAAGAAATGATATGATTTGAGTCTTTGCTTAATCTTGCTCCTTGTCAAGACTCGTTATCTCTTAAAGTCTTTCAAGTTATAACTTTGGCTAAGTTGTTATGTTCTTGCGATAAAAGTTGCTACAACTTTGGAGTGTTTTGTTGAGGGGGAACCATACTTAGTCACATTGTTATTAGAAATCATATGAGACTTGTCATCTTCAAAAAGGGGAATTTGTTGGACCTATTTTATAGTTTTGATAATGACATGTGCTTACTTGATAATGTGCTTTAGTTGAATATATCATATGCATGTAATTGTGTGTTTTAGTCTTATTATAACTAACAACAATTACAGCAGAGAAGATCAAAGTTATATCAACTTCAGGAATAACTTTGGTAGTCTACATAGAAGTTATAGCTACCCAGGCATAACTTTAAATTAAAGAAAATCGCTTCAAGCAAGATCTACCTCAAATAACACAAGACTTGAGATGGAGGGTCTTTGTGATCAAGATGAAGAGATGATCCGTATACTGAAGATCTTTGTGAAGATTAGATAGTATAGGTCGTCATTCGGTAACTATTCCATTCGAGAGATTTTATGTTCAAAGTTATAGCTTTAGCCTATGACTTTGGATGATAAATGTTGATGCATGATTTTGGAAATAAAATATTTTAAATGTTTTCGAAAGTGAAAGAGTATTTTTATATTTATCAAAAGTTTTAATAGAGAATATATTTATGAGATTCTATTTGTTAGTAATACAACTTATGGGTTGTCATGCTACCTAATGTTTCTAATATACTCTATCTAAATTTGTTGTTAACCTAATAAGCCCACCTAGGGTTTGAGCCACCTAGGGTTTCGTGTAAACCAAGGGACTGTGCCACCTAGGGTTGCGTGCCTCCTCAGGTTTCGTGTAGCTAGGGTAATTCGGCCTATCTAGGTTATTTCCCTTGTTTACCTTAATCTAGGATTCTACTATAACTTTACAACAATATTTTGAGATATTAAAAATAAATATATTTCTATAAGATAAACCAAATAATATTTTGAGATAAAGATATTTCTAAAAGATAAAGCAAATATTATTTTATGGTATTAAAGATAAATATCTTTCTTAAATATTAAGCTAGGGTTTTAGATCTACTATAATTCTAATACTATAAATACTCCTTCACATATCAATTGTACTACACACGAAATACACGAGTGACACGGCTCATATACACATTGTGTTGATTTTCCAAAATCGTTTTAAAGCAAACCTTTGAGCAAAATATTTATTATTTTTTAGAGTTTGTTTTTCAAAAGAATCGTGCATCAATTATTATCAATCGCTTGAGTGAAATACGTTATTGGATAGTAGTACATCATTATAAGCTTACAATTCTTTAACTGGAATCTGTGTGAGTTATACTGTACTTTCTTATTAGCGTAAGATAGTATAGAGTATTTAGCGATACTCACCTTGAGTTATAATCATAGTGTTGATTATACGAGTGGGTTGATAATTTTTGTAATCCGTAGAAAGGTACTAAAAATTATTAATCGAGAATAGTGGAGGTAGGTTTCAACGTGTGAAACTGAACCACTTCAAAAATCCGTGTGCCTCTCTCTACTCTCTTTACTTTTCGTTATTTCGTTACTTGTGCTTACTTTGATTAATTAGTTAGTTGATTTTAATTCACAAGATCAAATAATTAATTACATATCATATAAATCGAAAAAGTGGGGCTAGTTTTTAATACTCAATTCACCCCCCTCCTCTTTTGTATTCGATCAATAGACTCTACAATGGTGGTGTTGGTTGTTGTTGTTGTAGTTGTTGAAAAGGTGGGTTTTGGAAAGGTCCTTGCTCAATTCCGAGGATCTCCCGCTCCTCTCTAAATTGCTCACTCCCTCCACCTTGCTCTCTTCTTGACCTCTTTTGCCGCAAGGGCACTTCCTCCTCCTCCGCCTCACTACTACTCTCCCCAAAACTCTCTTCCCAAGGACAAAAGAAATCCTCCGGTTTTGGCCCCCTAAGTAAAGGATTGTTTGAAGGTCGAGGCATTTTCATATAACTTAGTCCATCACTCCCCAACCAAAATCCTCTCAAAGGTTCCACTTTGCTAACTTTGAACATGTTGTTGGACCTATTTTATAGTTTTGATAATGACATGTGCTTACTTGATAATGTGCTTTAATTGAATATATCATATGCATGTAATTGTGTGTTTTAGTCTTATTATACCTGTAGAGTCTATTGATCGAATACGAAAGAGGAGGGGGGGGGGGGGGAATTGAGTATTAAAAACTAGCCCCACTTTTTCGATTTATATGATATGTAATTAATTATTTGATCTTATGAATTAAAATCAACTAATTAATTAATCAAAGTAAGCGCGAATAACGAAATAACGAAAAGTAAAGAGATAAGAGAGAGGCACACGATTTTTGAAGTGGTTCAGTTTCACACGTTGAAACCTACGTCCACTATTCTCGATTAATAATTTTTAGTACCTTTCTACGGATTACAAAAATTATCAACCCACTCGTATAATCAACACTATGATTATAACTCAAGGTGAGTATCGCTAAATACTCTATACTATCTTACGCTAATAAGAAAGTACAATATAACTCACACAGATTCCCGTTAAAGAATTGTAAGCTTATAATGATGTACTATTATCCAATAACGTATTTCACGCGAGCGATTGATAATAATTGATGCACGATTCTTTTGAAAAACAAACTCTAAAAATAATAAATATTTTGCTCAAAGGTTTGCTTTAAAACGATTTTGGAAAATCAACACAAATTGTATATGTGTCGTGTTGTACTCGTGTATTTCGTGTATATTACAATTGATATGTGAAGAAGTATTTATAGTAATAGAAGCATAGTAGATCTAAAACCTTAGCATAATACTTAAGATATTTGCTTTATCTTTTAGAAATATCTTTATCTCAAAATATTATTTGGTTTATCTTATAGAAATATATTTATCTTTAATATCACAAAATATTGTTGTAAAGATATAGTAGAATCCTAGATTAAGGTAAACAAGTGAAATAACCTAGATAGGCCGAAATCCCTAGCTACATGAAACCCTAGGAGGCATGCAACCCTAGGTGGCACAATCCCTTGGTTTACACGAAACCCTAGGTGGCTCGAACCCTAGGTGGGCTTATTAGGTCAACAACAAATTGAGGTAGAATATATTAGAAACCCTAGGTAGCATGACAACCCATAAGTTGTATTACTAACCAATAGAATCTCATAAATATATTCACTAATAAAACTTTTGATAAATATAAAAATACTCTTTCACTTTTAAAAACATTTAAAACATTTTATTTCCAAAATCATGCATCAACATTTATCATCCAAAGTCATAGGCTAAAGCTATAACTTTGAACATAAAACCTCTCGAATGGAATAGTTACCGAATGACGACCTATACTATCTATTCTTCAGAAAGATCTTCAGTATACGGATCATCTCTTCATCTTGATCACAAAGACCCTCCATCTCGAGTCTTGTGTTATTTGAGGTAGATCTTGCTTGAAGCGATTTTCTTTAAAGTTATGCCTGGGTAGCTATAACTTCCATGTTGTAACACCCGCAAACGTACCCTATTTGTAATTTAAAAATATTATACGGATACTTTTCAGCGAAATTAAGTTTTAGTTTAGAATTTAATTTCCCGTGTCTAATTTTGAATTTCCGAGTTCGTTTTCAGACTTTGCGCGAGATTCCGAGTAAATTACGTCTTAAGACGTTATTGAGTTTTTCCTTGACTTTTTCCACTTACTCCTTCATATACTCCCTCACAACCCTAACTCCCTCATTCAATCTTCTTCTTCTTCCTCATACAAACCACCAAAACCTAGCCTCCATATTTGCTCAAGTCTTAATATCGATCCTACGCCTTCATTTCTTGCTCAAATTCACTAAGGTTCGTCTTATTGCTTCCCTCTCATCTTCCTCTATCCGTATTGGTACTAAAATTAGCGTCTTTCTCGCTTTTCAGTTTATCCGTCTTTCTCAAAGGTGAATTATATTCATCTTTTGTCGTCTTTGTTTAGGTGGAGACTTTCTAGACCCCGACAAAGATTATATTACTATCTAGTGGAGGTAGACTTAGAAACCGTTTAAAGACGCAAAAAGGTAACGGTGAAGGGTTACTGATCGGGTTGTCGCGTACCCTAATCAAAGATAAATAACCCTTGGCTAGGCTAACAACAAATAAATGCAGTTAGGGAAGTAAGGGGTCGATCTCGGGAAGACGGGAGATACTTGTGAAAAGATATGATTAGAATTTCAACTTGTATAATTGTCACAATGGTTATTACTAAGCTAGAAAACTAAAACAATAATTAATGACTCGATATAGAAAACAATCTAGGGAAATAGGTTCACACATGTAGATTGACATATTGGAGAAATTTTATTTAAGATATGCAAATAATTCATTGCGAGTTCGTAAGAATGGTGTGTTCATTACAATCATAAATCAGATGGTCTAGCAGGCTTTTAGTGCGATTTACTAGGTCTTAATCTACCATGTCATGCTTTGTCTATTCAATTCTCGTATGTCTACCTTGGAAAAGAATTCCATACTAGTCAAATGATTTTGGCCAAAAATCGTTAACTATCGTTATAGTCCAAACATGCATAGACACACTGTTTTATAAGCACAATTTCTTTTATCTAATTAACATTATTTAATCAATCTAACATGGCTATCGTACACCCTAGAAAGGTGACTACTTATGCATGGTTAACAATGAAAAGGAAACTAAGATTATAAAACTAGGAATGATAAACATGATAAAGGAAATACTAAAAGAAAATGAAACTATAATGTAAAGACGAGAATAAAGATTACTGAAAAGGATGAGCAAAGATTGAAATGGAATAAGAACTTGAATAGGAAATGCAAACCCGGAAACTTGAATTCCAATTACAACTAGAACAACTACAATTGAAGAAAACTTAGAACTAGACTAAACTAAACTAGAGAAAACTAAAACTAAACTAAACTAAGAAAGAAGAAGAACTAAACTAAAGAGAAATGTAAGAAGAGAAGAGATGTTGTGTGAAGAGATGGATGATATGATATGAGGGCTAGAGCATCTATTTATAGTATTAGGGTTTCGTGGAGAAGAGGTCGGGCATTAAACACATAGGTCAAAAATAGGATGAAGGAGCCGCAATGCTCGAAGCAGCACACATACCCGATCGGGTACACACTTACCCGATCGGGTAAGTTGTCATCTAGAAGCTTTTGACTAACGCTTTATCTCCCTTTGCTTTGACTTGACTTCCAACATCCCCCTTGACCTCTTGAGTCAGGTTTGTTGATAGGGTTTGATGTAAAGCGATGATTGCTTCCGCCTAATTGATTGATCTTCCGACAACTACAAAACCGTCCTTGCTTCTTCTCTCTTTTGAATTAGTGAACCTTCTTGAAATGCCTTTCACTTGGTCAAGCTTGCTTCTTCAAATCGTCGGGTTCTAGGCAAATGCTCGGAAATATAGAAAAAGGGCGTAGAAACGTCACTTTCCCTACAAAACAGGTTAGAACATAGGAATTCGCCTAGAAGACGATATTAGCTCATAAAGTGGCTTAACAAAGCACAAATGACATACAAAACCGAGCTAAATTGGGGGTTAAAACCATACAAATATTCACTTATCAAACTCCCCCAAGCTAAACCTTTGCTTGTCCTCAAGCAAACATAACAAACAATACCAGGACAAGGTTGCAAGCATTGGCTACTACACCATCAAGAAACAAATCTCAACGTAAAACTTTGAAAACATAATGAATCATAACCCAAAAGCAACGTGGGCAAGAATGATACATAAACATGGCTGAGATTTACATAACGGCGTAGCACAAAGAATTTCACTATAGAATTTCGGCTCTTGCATGATCTTTTGACAAATGGACTCTCACGGCACACTCGAACACTCATTGTATGTAAAAGGTGATTTCTTTTTGTGTAAATGTTTTTGAGACACTCACCTATCTACGACTTATGAAAATGTGTCCGCAATCTAATATGGTAAACAATTCAAAACACAAGTCAAAGATCATAATGCACATAGAAAAGAAGCCGGAAAAATAGGAAGAAGGCTTTGGGAAATGGGTGAAAGGTGGACAAACAGTTATGGTCATGTGAAAGTTAGAATGAGCTAGCAACTGACCAATGATAAATGAATACTCAATCCAAACTTTCGATCAAATTCCCAAAAGACGAAAAACGAAGCCAGAAGTAACAGATTTGGCTTATTATATACGAAACACAAGGGTAAACTCCTTCTATTGATTTGACATTTTGAGGAGATACTCACAACTTCTTCTTTTATTTCTTTTTTCCTTTTTTTTCAATTTTTTCTTTTTTTTCATTTTTTCTATTTCTTTATTTTCTTTTCTTTTCCTTTTGAACATCACTTCTTGAATATTTTTCGTTCTCCAAATTTACTTTGTCATTAAGGAACAAAATCTTCTCAAAAGAGCACCCACACACCATAGTCTAGCAACTAGCTCAAAAGGTAGGCAGTTTTTGTATGTAGCTATTATTTTGTGAAGCATTTGTATGAAGGGGCTTATTTTGAGGTGTAATTCAAAGTGAAAAAGGCTTCAAATCTTAGTGAATCATGAATGCAATGCTTATAGAAATGAAATGAGAACCATACTTATGCGTTTTGACATGACACACATCACAAGGAGAACTACACACACCTAAATGAGACTGGGTATGGATGTACCAGTCTAAGGAGGTTCTACCTTACAATATATGTAACTTGCCAAATGTCAAGATCAAGCGTACTCATCTATAGATTCATTCCATGCCTACTGTGTACAAGACTTCCCCATGTATTCACAATTCAATGAATATTGGATCATTATCTTTTGAAAGCTCTAAGTTTGGGAAATGTAACATGATAGCATAGTAAACAAGCAAGCAAAGCATGAAAAGCATTCAATTGTGTTCAGAAATTTTTTTAAAATTTCTCTCTAAAATCTTCTCTTTCTTTTATTCAAAATTTTAAAAATGATCAACTAAAATGCAAAATGGGAAAATGCAATCCCTCCCCCAAGCTAAACATCACATAGTCCTCAATGTGAGCACGAAGACTAAACATGCAACAAGATGCTTAATGGGGAAAAGGAAAAATGAAAGAAGAGTGAAGCTTACTAGTCAGCGCGGACTCCCCCAAGCTAGTCTTTTGGACTTGACAAGGAAGGTTTTTATAGATTCTTCAAAAACTCTCTCATCTGCAAGGTAAATCTAACAAAACAACGAAAAAGGAAAAACAAAAATAAATTGCAGAAAGAAAGGGAAAACACGGGTTGCCTCCCGCGAAGCGCAAATTAAATGTCTTGCTAGACTCTTTATTAATGAAAATCATTCTTTGTGCCTTAAAAAGCATGTCAATGCCCTTAGAAGTCGATCATATACCTGCGCATGAGCTATACAAAAACATATGTAAGCAATTGACAAGATATAGGCCTGAAATATTGAAGGTAATAATTGATATATCTTTTCATTGTGCGCATGACAAACTTCATAGATGACCACTGAATTGCTCCACTCGTCAGTGAGAGATGGAGTGAAATGTTTAAGATCATGGAACAAACAATTAGTTCCCAAAATATCGTTAGTGGACTCTAATTGGGGGTAGGGTGAATCAAAGGATTGGGAATAAAAAATGGGTGGTTGATCCCACTTAATTTCAAGGCTGCGTTCACAAAACCCAGTATCACTTTCAAATAAATCTGGAATATCCTTAGCGAAGGGATTTTCAAAGAAATCTGATGACTCGATCAACGACTCTCCATGGGAGTCACAAATGGGCTTAACAACATCCTTGTCTAAAGTCTCGACTACCATATGGTCAATATCAATAATGGGGGTCTCAAAATTGTCAAATGGAACGACACTAGAGTGACTTTCAATAGAAAAGGTTGGACCATCATCATCGTCATCTATTAATTCATATGATTGGGGAGAATTAGACTCACATGAGGGGGCTGAAAAAGCACAGGAGAAAATAGACTCACATGGGGGTGAAAAAGCATAAGGAAAATTGATTGGCTTACATTATGTAAACGTGGGTTCTTCCTTTTGCCCTTTGAGTATTTGAAGTTGAGCCCTGATTTCATTGATTTGCTCTTGGATTCTCAACTGCCGGTGCGTTTCATCCAAAGATTTGGATGCCATAAAGTCCAAGAAAATCAAAATTTCCTTTCCTCTCTTCTGATAAAAACTTCCAGCACTCAATTGCATAGCCAGGCTACGACACTTAATGAGCATTCCATGAATCACGACATTCCTCATATAGGTCTCATCAAGGGTATACCCAAGAGAGATAATATGTCTACAATAGCTATAAAATCGGTCGAGGTATTCATGGAAAGGCTCATTCTCACATTGTGGTGGTTGGAAATAGATAGTCATTGAGAGAAAATAAAGCAAACCCTTTTGAAAGAAAATATTCCTATTACCTGAAAAGAGTCACTATACTACAACGAAAAGGTGAGAAAAATCTCAAGGAACAAGTGTTCCTCGACACAAAAGAAAAGAAGAAAAGAAAAAAACAAGGTAAAACTCTACTAATCACAAATAAACAAAACCGTGCTCCCCGGCAACGGCTCCAAAATTTGATCGGGTTGTCGCGTACCCTAATCAAAGATAAATAACCCTTGGCTAGGCTAACAACAAATAAATGCAGTTAGGGAAGTAAGGGGTCGATATCGGGGAGACGGGAGATACTTGTGAAAAGATATGATTAGAATTTCAACTTGTATGATTGTCACAATGGTTATTACTAAGCTAGAAAACTAAAACAATAATTAATGACTCGATATAGAAAACAATCTAGGGAAATAGGTTCACACATGTAGATTGACATATTGGAGAAATTTGATTTAAGATATGCAAATAATTCATTGCGAGTTCGTAAGAATAGTGTGTTCATTACAATCATAAATCAGATGGTCTAGCAGGCTTTTAGTGCGATTTACTAGGTCTTAATCTACCATGTCATGCTTTGTCTATTCAATTCTCGTATGTCTACCTTGGAAAAGAATTCCATACTAGTCAAATGATTTTGGCCAAAAATCGTTAACTATCGTTATAGTCCAAACATGCATAGACACAATGTTTTATAAGCACAATTTCTTTTATCCAATTAACATCTTTTAATCAATCTAACATGGCTATCCCACACCCTAGAAAGGTGACTACTTATGCATGATTAACAATGAAAAGGAAACTAAGATTATAAAACTAGGAATGATAAACATGATAAAGGAAATACTAAAAGAAAATGAAACTATAATGTAAAGACGAGAATAAAGATTACCGAAAAGGATGAGCAAAGATTGAAATGGAATAAGAACTTGAATAGGAAATGCAAACCCGTAAACTTGAATTCCAATTACAACTAGAACAACTACAATTGAAGAAAACTTAGAACTAGACTAAACTAAACTAGAGAAAACTAAAACTAAACTAAACTAAGAAAGAAGAAGAACTAAACTAAAGAAAGAAGAGAAGAGATGTTGTGTGAAGAGATGGCTGATATGATATCAGGGCTAGAGCATCTATTTATAGTATTAGGGTTTCGTGGAGAAGAGGTCGGCCATTAAACACATAGGTCAAAAATAGGATGAAGGAGCCGCAATGCTCGAAGCAGCACACATACCCGATCGGGTACACACTTACCTGATCGGGTAAGTTGTCATCCAGAAGCTTTTGACTAACGCTTCATCTCCCTTTGCTTTGACTTGACTTCCAACATCCCCCTTGACCTCTTGAGTCGGGTTTGTTGATAGGGTTTGATGTAAAGCGATGATTGCTTCCGCCTAATTGATTGATCTTCCGACAACTACGAAACCGTCTTTGCTTCTTCTCTCTTTAGAATTAGTGAACCTTCTTGAAATGCCTTTGATATGGTCGAGCTTGCTTCTTCGAATCGTCGGGTTCTAGGCAAATGCTCGGGAATATAGAAAAAGGGCGCGGAAAAGTCACTTTTTCCCTTACAACAAACAGGTTAAAAATAGGAATTCGACTCTAGGAAGACGATTAGCTCATATAAAGTGGGCTTTAACAAAGCACAAACGACATACAAAACCGAGCTAAATTGGGGGTTAAAACCATACAAATATTCACTTATCAAACTCCCCCAAGCTAAACCTTTGCTTGTCCTCAAGCAAACATAATAACCAATACCAGGACAAGGTTGCAAGCGTTGGTTACTACACTATCAGGAAACAAATCTCAACATAAAGCTTTGAAAACATAATGAATCATAACCCCAAAAACAACGTGGGCAAGAATGATACATAAACATGGCTGAGATTTACATAACGGCGTAGCACAAAGAATTTCACTATAGAATTTCGGCTCTTGCATGATCTGTTGACATATGGACTCTCACGGTACACTCGAACACTCAATGTATGTAAAAGGTGATTTATTTATGTGTAAATGTTTTTGAGACACTCACCTATCTAGGACTTATGAAAATGTGTCCGCAATCTAATATGGTAAACAATTCAAAATACAAGTCAAAGATCATAATGCACATAGAAAAGAAGCCGAAACAATGAAGAAGGCTTTGGGAAATGGGTGAAAGGTGGACAAATAGTTATGGTCATGTGAAGTTTAGAGTGAGCTAGCAACTGACCAATGATAAATGAATACTCAATCCAAACTTTCGGTTAATTCCCAAAAGACGAAAAACGAAGCCAGAAGTAACAGATTGGCTTATTACACACGAAACACACAAGTAAACTCCTTCTAATCATCGAATTGACATTTCTTAGGAGATACTCATAACTTCTTCTCTTATTTCTTTTTATTTTTTTTCTTTTCCAATTTTTTCATTTTTCTATTTCATTTTTCTTTTCTTTTTCTATTTCATTCATTTTTTTTTTCTTTTCTGAACATAACATCACTTCTTGAATATTTTTCGTTCTCCAAATTCACTTTGTCATTAAGGAACAAAATCTTCTCAAAAGAGCACCCATACACCATAGTCTAGCTACTAGCTCAAAAGGTAGGCAGTTTTTGTATGTAGCTATTATTTTGTGAAACATTTGTATGAAGGGGCTAATTTTGAGGGGTAATTCAAAGTGAAAAAGGCTTCAAATCTTAGTGAATCATGAATGCAATGCTTATAGAAATGAAATGAGAACCATATTTATGCGTTTTGACATGACACACATCACAAGGAGAACTACACACACCTAAATGAGACTGGGTATAGATGTACCAGCCTAAGGAGGTTCTACCTTACAATATATGTAACTTGCAAAATGTCAAGATCAAGCGTACTCATCTATAGATTCATTCCATGCCTACTGTGTACAAGACTTCCCCATGTATGCAAAATTCAATAAATATTGAACCATTATCTTTTGAAAGCTCTAAGTTTGGGAAATGTAACATGATAGCATAGTAAACAAGCAAGCAAAGCATAAAAAGCATTCAATTGTGTTCAGAAATTTTTTAAATTTTCTCAAAAATCTTCTCTTTCTTTTATTCAAAATTTGAAAAATGATAAACTAAAATGCAAAATGGGAAAATGCAATCCCTCCCCCAAACATCACATTGTCCTCAATGTGAGCACAAAAGCTAAATATGCAATGAGATGCTTAATGGGAAGAAAGGAAAAATGAAAGAAGAGTGAAGCTTACTAGTCAGCGCGGACTCCCCCAAGCTAGTCTTTTGGACTTGACAAGGAAGGTCTTTATAGATTCTTCAAAAATTCTTTCATCTGCAAAATAAATCCTAACAACGAAAAAGGGAATACAAAAAATAAAAATGCAAAAAGAAAAGGAACACGGGTTGCCTCCCGAGAAGCGCAAGTTAAATGTCTTGCTAGACTCTTTAATAATGAAAATCATTCTTTGTGCCTTTAAAAGCATGTCAATGCCCTTAGAAGTCGATCATATACCTGCGCATGAGCTATACAAAAACATATGTAAGCAATTGACAAGATATAGGCATGAAATATTGAAGGTAAGAATTGATATATCTTATCATTGTGCGCATGACAAACTTCATAGATGACCACTGAACTGCTCCACTCGTCAGTGAGAGAGGGAGTGAAATGTTTAAGATCATGGAACAAACAATTAGTTCCCAAAATATCATTAGTGGACTCTAATTGGGGGTAGGGTGAATCAAAGGATTGGGAATCAAAAATGGGTGGTTGATCCCACTTAATTTCAAGGCTAGGTTCACAAAACCCATTATCATTTTCAAATAAATCTGGAATATCCTTAGCGAAGGGATTTTCAAAGAAATCTGATGACTCGATCGATGACTCTCCATTGGAGTCACAAATGGGCTTAACAACATCCTTGTCTAAAGTCTCGACTACCATATGGTCAATATCAATAATGGGGGCCTCAAAATTGTCAAATGGAACGACACTAGAGTGACTTTCAATAGAAAAGGTTGGACCATCATCATCGTCATCTATTAATTCATATGATTGGGGAAAATTAGACTCACATGGGGGACATGAAAAAGCACAGGAGAAAATAGACTCACATGGGGGGGCTGAAAAAGCATAAGGAAAATTGATTGGCTTGCAAATTTTAAACGTGGGTTCTTCCTTTTGCCCTTTGAGTATTTGAAGTTGAGCCCTGATTTCATTGATTTGCTCTTGGATTCTCAACCGCCGGTGCGTTTCATCCAGAGATTGGGATGCCATAAAGTCCAAGAAAATCCAAAGTTCCTTTCCTCTCTTCTGATAAAAACTTCCAGTACTCAATTGCATAGCCAGGCTATGACACTTAATGAGCATTCCATGAATCACGACATGTCTCATATAGGTCTCATCAAGGGTATACCCAAGAGAGATAATATGTCTACAATAGCTATAAAATCGGTCGAGGTATTCATGGAAAGGCTCATTCTCGCATTGTGGTGGTTGGAAATAGATAGTCATTGAGAGAAAATTAAGCAATCCCTTTGAAAGAAAATATTCCTATTATCTGAAAAGAGTCACTACACTACAAGGAAAAGGTGAGAAAAATCTCAAGGAACAAGTGTTCCTCGACACAAAAGAAAAGGAAAAAGAAAAAGACAAGGTAAAACTCTACTAATCACAAATAAACAAAACCGTGCTCCCCGGCAACGGCGCCAAAATTTGATCGGGTTGTCGCGTACCCTAATCAAAGATAAATAAGCCAGACTAGGCTAACAACAAATTAATGTAATTAGGGAAGTAAGGGGTCGAACTCGGGGAGACGGGAGATACTTGTGAATAGTTGTGGTTAGAACTATACCTTGGACGATTGGCAAATCTTTGTCACTAATTACTAAATAATAATAATGCAATAAAGAAAAGAATCTAGGGAAGTAGGTTCACACATGTAGATTAACATATTGATGAAATTGGATTTAGGATATGCAAATAATTCATTGAGCGTTCGTAAGAATGGTGTGTTCATTACAATCATAGATCAGATGGTCTAGCAAGCTTTTAGTGCGATTTACTAGGTCTTAATCCACTATGTCATGCTTTGTCTATTCAAATCTCGTATATCTACCTTGGAAAAGAATTCCACACTAGTCAAATGATTTTGGCCAAAAATCGATAACTATCGTTACAATCCAAACATGCATAGACACAATGTTTTATAAGCACAATTTCTTTTATCCAATTAACACCTTTTAATCAATCTAACATGGCTATCCTACACCCTATAAAGGTGACTACTTATGCATGATTAACAATGAAAAGGAAACTAAGATTATAAAACTAAGAATGATAAACATGATAAAGGAAATACTAAAAGAAAATGAAACTATAATGTAAAGACGAGAATAAAGATTACCGAAAAGGATGAGCAAAGATTGAAATGGAACAAGAACTCGAATAGGAAATGCAAACCCGGAAATTTGAATTCCAATTACAACTAGAACAACTACAATTGAACAAAACTTAGAACTAGACTAAACTAAACTAGAGAAAACTAAAACTAAGCTAAACTAAGAAAGAAGAAGAACTAAACTAAAGAGAAATGTAAGAAGAGAAGAGATGTTGTGTGAAGGGATGATTTGATATGAGGGGCTAGAGCATCTATTTATAGCATTAGGGTTTCGAGGAGAAGAGGTCAGGCATTAAACACATAGGTCAAAAATAGGAAGTTGTAGCCGTCATGCTCGAAGCAGCACACATACCCGATCGGGTACACACTTACCCGATCGGGTACACACTTACCCGATCGGGTAAGTTGTCATCTAGAAGTATTTGACTAACGTTTCATCTTCCTTTGCTTTGACTTGACTTCCAACATCCCCCTTGACTTCTACAATCGGGTTTGTTGATAAGGTTTGATGTAAAGCGATGAATTCTTCCGCCTAAATGATTGATCTTCCGACAACTACGAAACCGTCTTTACTTCTTCTGTCTTTCGAATTAGTGAACCTTCTTGAAATGCCTTTCACTTGGTCAAGCTTTCTTCTTCGAATCGTCGGGTTCTAGGCAAATGCTCGGGAATATAGAAAAAGGGCGTAGAAACGTCACTTTCCCTACAAAACACGTTAGAACATAGGAATTTGCCTAGAAGACGATATTAGCTCATAAAGTGGCTTAACAAAGAACAAATGACATACAAAACCGAGCTAAATTGGGGGTTAAAACCATACAAATATTCACTTATCAGACTCAAATAGCATCCTGGCATTCCTCTAGGGGGAAAGATCAATTGCCTCCACATGGTAACCCACCCAAGAATAAAACCGCCAATGCCATACAATTGAGGTGTGGAAAGCGTTATGAGGGTCCAAAGATGCTAAATAAAGCTGATAATAACGAGGGCGAGACAGTGGTAGATGAAGTATTTGTTGAAAATGAAGTTATTGAATTTGACGACAAGGAAGAGGACAGTTCTTCCAGTGAACAAGTTGTCGATGAAAAGAAGAATGTGGAGGAAACAAAAAATTATTAAAGTTGAGGAACCTATAGTGATTAGGCTTCCTTTTCGTAGTAGACAAGCAAAGACCAAGTTAGACAAGCAACTTGGAAAGTTCATGGATATTGTCAAAAACTTGGAAGTTTCCATACCATTCACCTAACTAATCACTCAAATCCCCGCCTCTGCAAAATTCATGAAAGACATCCTCAAAAGAAAGAAGTCCTTGAATGGTGTTGAAACCGTTGCATTCACCGGAGAATGTAGTGCCTTTCTACAAAACCTAACTCCTCCAAAATTGAAAGATCCGGGTAGTTTTTCTATCCCATGCACAATAGGCTCCACACAAATTCACAAGGCCTTGTGTGATTTGGGAGCAAGTGTTAGTGTGATGCATTATTCCGTATGTGAGAAGCTTAGTATGGGAGAACTCAAATGCACCAACATCACACTTCAAATGGCGGATTGATCTACAAAGCAACCTTTGGGTGTCTTGGAGGACGCCCCGGTTAGAATAGGCAAATTCTTTGTTCTGGTGGATTTCATAGTTCTTGATATGGCAGTGGATTGTCAAATCCCTATCATTCATGGGATACCGTTCGTACACACTGCGGGGGTGGTAATTGATGTGAAACATGGAAATTAACTCTTGAGGTGGGGGATGAAAAGATCACAATCAATTTGCAAAGTGATATGAAGTCTCCAAATCTTGGAGAATCATGTTACATGATTAACATTATCGATGCTTTCGTTGAAGAAGTTACACATAACTTCTTGATGAAAACCCCTTTGGAGGCAATCTTGGCCTTAGAATCAAGGGGTTTCATGGAAGATTTACATGGGTTTGATTTTGATTTACTTGAACCAACTTTGGAAGGAAGGGAGCTTGATAAAGATAAATTATTAAGACTTGAGTCTGTCATCTAAACTACTTGTGCGGTTGAGGTACACACTCCTTCTCTTAAACCCCTTTCCTCAAACTTAATGTATGCTTATCTTGATGAGTCCAAATGCAAACCCGTTATTGTGAATGCCCATTTTGATAATGAACAATTAGATTCCTTGTTGTGTGTGTTGCACAAACATGAGAAAGCTATAGGCTATAGCTTGGAAGATATGAAGGGAATTAGTCCTGAATTGTGCATGCATAGAATTCATATCTGACCACCAACCTAGGAGGCAACCACAAAGGAGACTTAACATCACCCTACAAGAAGTTGTCAAAAGTGAGGTTATGAAACTACTTGATTTTGGGATCATCTACCTAATCTCTTATTCCGATTGGGTAAGCCCTGTGTAAGTGGTGCCAAAGAAAGGTGGCACCACGGTAGTTAAGAATGATAAGAATAAATTGGTGACTACTAGGGTAGTAACGGGGTGAAGAATGTGTATAGACTTTAGGAGGTTGAATGCATCAACTTGGAAAGACCACTTCCCTCTTCCTTTCATTGACCGACTACTTGAGAGACTTGCCTCCAACAACTACTTTTGATGCCTTGATAGCTACTCGGGATTTTTCCAAGTCCTAATTGACCCAATGGACCAATCTAAGACTACCTTCACATATCCCTATGGCACATTCGCATATAGGAGAATGCCGTTTGGCCTTTGCATTGCTCCAGCAACGTTTCAAATATGCATGATGTGCATCTTTTTCGACCATGTTGAATCGATCATGAACGTTTTTATGGATGATTTTAGTGTGTATGGGAAATATTTTGATGCGTGCTTGTATAATTTGTCTTTGGGTTTGCAAAAATGTGAAGATGTTAGTCTTGTTTTAAATTGGGAGAAGTGCCACTTCATGGGAAATGAAGGGGTAGTTCTTGGTCATTTGATTTCGGAAAAGGTATCTAAATGGATCGTGCATAAGTGGAAGTGATTGAGAAATTGCCTCCACCTTCAAATCTCAAAGGGGTTAGAAGCTTTCTTGGTCATGCCGGTTTTTACCGCCGGTTTATCAAGGACTTCTAGAAAATTGTTAAACCACTTACACAACTTCTCCTCAAGGATACCCCTTTCCATTTTAATAATGATTGTCTTGAGGCATTTGATAGGATATAAAAGGCTCTTATTTTGGCTCCTATTATTCAAAATCCGGATTGGGACTTACCTTTTCAAGTGATGTGCGACACTAGTGACTATGTCGTTGGCGTGGTTCTTGGCCAACGGAAAGACAAAGCTTTGCATGCAATCTAATACTCAAGGAAGACTTTTGGTGATGCACAAATTAACTATGCAACAACGGAGAAAGAGCTTCTTGCCATTGTCTATGCCCTCGAAAAGTTTCGTTCTTACTTGATTGGTTCCTAAGTGAGAGTGTATACGGACCAAACCGCCCTTAAGTACTTGCTTTCCAAGAAGGAAGCCAAGCCCCGCCTCTTTTGATGGATACGTATTCTACAAGAATTTGATTTAGAGATCCGGGACAAAAAGGGTGCAGAATATGCGGTTGCGGATCACTTATCACGACTATGATTTGAAGGAAACAAGGATGATGTGCCCATCAACGATTCCTTTACGGATGACTTCCTCTTCGCCATAAATGAGACTCTTCAAAACCAAACCCCTTGGTTTGCGGATTATGCTAATTACATTGTGGGTTGTGTTCTTCCACCGGACATGAACCACAACCAAAACAAAAGATTCTTGTTTGAAGCAAAGAAGTATTTTTGGGATGACCCCTTGTTATTTAAATAATGCGGAGATAGAATGTTCCGGAGGTGTGTGCCTCAATGGGAATATGACGATATAGTGAGACGGTGTCACTCTTCTCCATATGGAGGATACCATGGTGCAAGTAAAACTGTTGCCAAGGTACTCCAATCCGGATTCTTTTGGCCGTCTATGTTTCATGACGTCAAGCATCTTGGCGGAATGAAATGCCCCAAAGGGGAATTCTTGAGGTGAAAATCTTTGATGTGTGGGGAATAGATTACCAAGGTCCCTTCATCTTCTCCAAAGGCAATCGATACATCCGGAATGATTGGGCGTAAAGTGTGTCACAGTGGCATAGACCTCAGACAGTGGCACATCATCCTTGTTGCCGTTGACTACGTGTCAAATAGGGTTTAGGCAGTGACTTACCCTACAAATGATGCCAAGGTTGTCATCAACTTCCTCAAGAAGAACATCTTTCCAATATTCGGAATGCCGGGGGCCCTAATAAGCGATGGGGGGAACACATTTCCATGAAAAGAGACTTGACTCTCTTTTACTTAAGTATAATGTTCATCATTGTACGGGTCTAGGGTACCATCGCCAAACTAGTGGAAAAGTTGAATTATCTAGTGGACAAGTTGAAATATCTAATAGAGAGATTAAGTCTATCTTAGAAAAGGTGGTTTCCAAATATAGGAATGATTGAAGCTCAAAGCTTGATGATACTCTATGGGCATATAGGACCGCATTGAAAACCCCAATTTGGATGTCGCCCTATAAGTTGGTTTATGGCAAAGCATGCCATTTGCCCATTGAACTTGAATACAAAGCATATTGGGCTGTCAAGGAGCTAAATCTTGATGAGACGTTGAGTGGGGAGAAGCGTTGACTTCAAGTTCTAGAACTTGAGGGGTTTAGGCCCCAATCTTATGAGAACGCTTGTTCATAGAAGACGAAGCAAATACATGATCGAAAAATCCTGGAAACGAACCTCCAATGCAGAGATAAGGTGCTTCTCTCAAAATTCAAGATATAAGCTTTTCCAGCGAAAGCTCAAATCCCGGTGCTCTGGTCCCCTTTTGATCATCGAGGTTGGCAAGTACGAGGATTTTGAATTGTCAACCAATGACGGCCAAACATTCAAGGTTAATGGGAAAAGGATAAATCTATACAACGAAAGTGCGTTTGTCGGGATGATTGAGGCTCTATATGTCAAACTGACTACCCTACATTAATATCAAGACAAGTTCGGGTTTGGTGGAGTCACCTGATAACGAGATTGTTGCGAACCTTATTATCAAATAAACCGACTTTCTAAACGAGTAATAGGCAAGTGCGGGTATCGAATCCACGGAGACGGTTGAAGTAGAAGTTTATGCTATATCTAACGTGTAATGGGAGCCAAATAGGGTGAGTGAGATGAACTTCTAAATGCAAATAAAGTAACTAAATAAAGTTCAACAAGAAGAAAAACGCTAGGGGAGATCGGGGGAACATACCTACAACAAGTCTAAAGAATGAGAAGGAAATGCACATTCAAGAATGAAATATAAACTTAGGTAGAGAAGGTCTATCGAACAATACTAGCCAACAACCCTTAACCCGTTCCCTCGAGTCAAGGTGGTCAGCCGAACGATAGGTGTCAACTTAGATGTTTCTAACTAGGTCGAAATTACGCCACCCGGGTCAAGTCATCACCTTAGCCGGGTAACACAACAAATTCCTCTAAGGTTCAAGTCCCCCCCCCCCCAAAGTTTTATAAATGGAAGCAACCAAATCTTTTTGCGAGACAAGCAAATAAATCGTAATCCCCCTAGTCCCCTAACTAGGAAACTACTCTATCATGGCGAAGCACATACAACTAAATGAGGAACGAACGTAAATCATATGAACCGACATGTTCTAAAGGTAAAGACTTTAACTTTAACTCAATAAATGTTAGATCTAAATAGCAACACTAATTAAAACAAAAGTGCAAGTAATTAATTTAACTACCACAAATAAATTGAAAATTTTGACTAAGACATGCAACGAATACTTGTAATAATAGAAAGAGGAAAGAGTCAATTAACAACTAGAAAGATTGTCAAGAAGTAAGGAAATAAAAATAACGTGCATAACGTTTAATCCAATCTTCAAATTCTTACAAAAGCTTACCCAAAGCAAATACATTAACGACTTACTCACCCGTTAAAAATTCCTTGATTACAAACCTACACCCACACATCTTCTCCCTTACCCTCCCTTAACCAAATCCGACGGCCCAACTATCACTACGCACGCTGACTATCGTGCCATCATTGGCTCGCTCCAATACCTTTCCCTCACCAGTCCTGACTTAGCCTTTACGATTAATAAATTATCCTAGTTCGCATGCGCCACCATTTAACATCACTCGCCTCGACTCAGAACCGAAACCCGTCTCAAGCGACCCACCTGCGCTCAAATTCAGCAGCACCTGCTCCTTTCTTCATCATCAATTCAAGCATTGTCGCGAACCTGACGTCGAGCCCTGAAACTTGTCGTGCTCCCCCAATTGAAACTTCCAAGCCAACAAGCACCTCGTTTCGGTGCTGAAACTGGCTCACCTTAGTTCGAGCACCACCGACCCATCTCCCACAGCAACTCTACTGTGCTCTTTCACAGCAATTCAGACACGAACCTGACTCCTCGCCTGATCTCATTCGCACAGCAACGAACCACCGTCATCATCGAACCACGCATCCATCAGCACCACCCTTCAACCACCAGCAACCCACTTTGTGTAGCTCGATTGCGCGAACCATCAGAACAGCCGTCACGATTTGCCCACCTAAGCGTGAATCGAGTCCACAATAATCAACCGAGTTCAGCCATGTAAATTAAATGTGCAACTACGTTACCGCCGGGTGAAATAACACCCGGTCGGGGGAAGTGAGTGTTGCCGTCGGGTGAACGTTTGCTTTGTCGGGTGTAATGTCACCCGATATGGTGTAATTTTTATAGGCGTGTTCCCTTGTATTTCTGGGGATCTTTTGGCAGTGCAAGGGAAAGACACTCCTTTGTGTCTTATTTAATTACCGAGTAGGTAATTTTAGGGACGTATTTTTTCACATACGACTTTTACTCTTTCACATACGGCTTTTACAATTATACCCTTTTATTTTCCCTATTCTCATCCAATTGTTTTTTTCTCCCTTCTTTCATCTACCTTTACGACTTTACCTACCACCAATACCACCTCCCTTCAAATGCTCCGGTCAGCTGCAGCTACCAACGTTTTTCCGGCCGACCTCCTCCGCACGACCCATTCTTGCACTTCCCTCATACGCTTCCCCCTTCACCGCACTCTGCCCACGGGTACCACTGACCCATCCCGATTCCCTTTTCCCAGATCTGTCTTCCTCAGCCACCCACCACAATCTACTACCTCCTCCACTACCATTACTATTATTATTAACAGCAAAAGGCAATGTTCTTCTTACAAAGTCAATGGTAGGCTCATGACTATAAACAATGTCGTATGTTACTATTTACAGTAGACATTTTGTGTCTAAATCTAAAGACAAGAACTTGCATCTATGAATCTAACGACAGGATTCAGGAACTTGCAAGTTGCAACTTTTATCTCGTGAAATAAGTCAATAGAATAATACACATATAAATTGAGAGTTGAACATTGTCCTTCAAATCATTGTTCAAGTTTATTAGATTTGATTTTAGTCTTGATGAATTATATAAAAAATTAATTTGATTATGTTTAGAAAAAAGAAAAAGAATAATCTTTAGGAAAAGGGTATAATATGGAAACATTATGAAAAAGTGTATGTGAAAGAGTAAAGTTCGTTTGTGAAAAAGTAATTACGTATTTTATGTTTGATATTATCCTTTTTTCTTTCCCCAACATTATACAATTACTTTAGCACCCTTAATGATACTACTTGTATATAAATATGTAAAACCCCTAAATTAAGAGGGGGGGTTTCCCACTTTAGAATAGATTAGGTTAGGCTAGAATTTTCGAAAAATATTAAGGGTTCCTCTTACATATTTTGTCTCTTATTTTCCATCCTTTAGATTAATTAAAAGTTAATTTAGTTAATTAATTGGGTCTAAGATTGGATTTTTATGTAAGCAATTTCTAAGATCCATTCCAAGTTGGTATGAATTTCTATTTTTCCATTTCCATTTACGTTATTTATTATCAAGTTCTCATTTTCATTTATGTTATTTATTATCAATTTCTCATCTTTTATTAGTTTAATGTTTAATTAGTTCAACTTCCAAATTTTCTTATTTTAATCATATTTATTATTACATTGTTATTAGTGGGTAATTTAATTAGTTCACTTTTCATGATAATTAGTGAGTAGTCATTTGTTAAGGGGAAAGAGGATTAGGATTCTTAAGTTAGCTCTATGATAAGTGAATATTTGTATGATTTTAGCCCCCAATTTAGCTCGGTTTTGTATGTCATTTGGGTTTTGTTAAGCCATTTTATGAGCTAGTATCGTCTTCTAGGCGAATTCCTATGTTCTGACCTGTTTTGTAGGGAAAGTGACGTTTCTACGCCCTTTTTCTATATTCCCGAGCATTTGCCTAGAACCCGACGATTTGAAGAAGCAAGCTTGACCAAGTCAAAGGCATTTCAAGAAGGTTCACTGATACAAAAGAAAGAAGAAGCAAAGACGATTTCGCAGTTGTCAGAAGATCTATCAGTTAGGCGAAGAAATCATCATTTTACATCAAACCCTATCAACAAAGCCGACTCAAAAGGTCAAGGGGGATAATGAAAGTCAAGTCATATGCCAAGGGAGGTGAAACGAAAGTCAAAGCATCCAGATTACTACATACCCGATCGGGTAAGTAGTGTACCCGATCGGGTATGTTTGCTTATCCGAGCTTTTGCTTCGACTTCCTTTATTTTGTCCTATATGTTTAATGTATGACCCCTTCCCCACGAAACCAACTGCTATATAAGAATGCCTCAGCCACCACATCTCAACACACTTCTCTACACAATTAGAAACCCTAAATTAGGAGGAGAGAAACCTAGCCTCTCTTCTCTTGTCAAGATCATTTTGTTCTTCCTTTTTGTCCTTAGTTTCTTAGTTTATTTCTGATTTCTCTACATCAAATCCTTAGCCTAGATCAATAAAAATTCCATCTTTGTAATCTACTTTATGTGGTTCAAGTATTGAAATTCGTGAATCGACTATTCTATGCAAGAAATTTCTATTACGGTTGTTTATATTTCATCATTGTCGTTGTTGATCGTCATCTAGGTATTCCTATTTTATCTTTAGTTTAAAGTCTTTATGTTTCTTATTTGATTGCTATTTCCTTTACATGTTATTTTAGATTCAATTTCAATATCGTTGTAATCATTTCATTTCCCTAGATCGTCAATTTAGCGCCGTTATTATCGCCAATTAAAGAGTCTTAAAATATTATCAAAACCAAATAAACATGTCTATCCTAGTTTTTATTATTAACATCATCTTAGATCTAAACATCACCATGAGTGAGTAGTCGTTTTTCTAGGGTGTAGGGTAGCCATGTAGGTTGATTAAAAGATGATAATTGGATAAAAGAAATTGTGCTTTTAAAACATTGTGTCTATGCATGTTTGGACTATAACGATAGTTAACGATTCCTGATCAAAATCATTGACTAAAATGGAATTCTTTTCCAAAGTAGAAATACGTGAATTGAATAGACAAAGCATGACATGGTAGATTAGACCTAGTAAATTGCCTAAAAGCCTGCTAGACCATCTGATCTATGATTGTAATGAACACATCATTTTTACGAACTCACAATGAATTATTTGCATGTTCTAAATCCAATTTCATCAATATGTTAATCTACATGTGTGAACCTACTTCCCTAGATTTTTTTTATCATTGTTAATTCATCACCTGCTTTATTGTTTTCGTTTTGATTTGCTTTTATTTTGTTTTCATTTATGCTTTTTATTAGTTTAGAAATCAAAACCCCAAAACCCAGATACTCGTTAGATAAGACCCAATTGCAAGACATTTCACATTCTATAGGAAACACTATCTCCCTGAGGATCGACCCCTACTTCCCTAATTACATTAATTTGTTATTAGCCTAGTCTGGGTAATTATCTTTGACAAGGGCTTGCGACAGGCCCGATCACTCTACCATTGGACGATTAGACTTTCATTTTTACCATTTTAGAGACTTGAATTAATCTGCCAAGGGTTCGGTGAAATATTTGGTTTAGGTGACAATTCGACCCGGGTAATTATAAATTTGACCGACTAAGATATTTCGAGGTCAACACCTTTATTTAGATGACCTTCTTGACTTAGGAAATTAAGTTATTGGTTGGTTGGGTTAGCTCATGTCGAAAGACCGTCTCGCTCTCTTTCTCGTCACCTTTTGTGGGTTTGATAGCTTTTGTCGTCCTTGGAGCTACCGATTGATTCTGGCTCTCTAACTCCCCTTAAATCCCTTAGTTAGTCGTCTTATCTTTACTATTATCGCTTGTTTATTTTATTTCTCGCTTTAGTCACTTTTAGATATTCAAACTTCTCAATTTGATCAACTAGACTAAATCTAACTGAAACCGATAAACCAATCCTACCCGTCCATGTGGATCGATTTCCTTACCCTACTACATTCATTAGTTTGGTATTGAGTTTTATAAAAAAAATTTGGTGGAGGGGTGCGCGACAATCTCTATCATGAGGGTACTCTATAAGAACCTAGAAGCCTCCTTTTGCACTTCCTAAGCTAGGACTAACACAAGAGAAATGACAAATTTTCAAACTTTATTCTCATATATGTTTGAACTCAATTATTGAATTTGTGATAATATATTTTTTTTTGTGAAAAGTAAAGAAAGCATGTGATGATTGAATATTTACATGGCCTCGAGAGTCACCTAGAAAAGCGGTCACCAATGAATTATAACACCATGGGGTGGTCAAGATGGTCAAATGCACGCCCTTGACTACGTTCTAGGAAATGGACCGAAATAATACTAAAATTACAAAACAAAGGGTGTCTCAAATCTGTTTTAGAAGACAAAGTGATAAGTAAAATGAGTATCTACATTGGCCTATCTATGCTTGTCAAGTTTCCAAATTAGGCATTCAGAACTATTTAGCTAAATTCAACTACATTCCATGATCTACTGTTAAGGAATATATACAAAACTAATGCAAATGCTCTGATAAGCTACATGACATATATACTGTAATGCAATCTCCTAACAGCACATAGGTTCACACAACCGCCAAATCAATAAAATCCACATCACAATCATCAACATATATATTCCACCAAACTTCTCATGTGACAAGAATTACATATATATAAAAAAAAGAGAAGAAATAAGAACGATCATACCACGGCTATGTCCTATTTCCCTTCACGATGTCTCTTAGTGATGTGTAGTGTACCTAAGTATGGAGATTAGAACCAAACATGTTTATGGGTTTTTGAAATGATTTTCGAAAAAAGAAAGAATATGTTTTTTTGTTTTTGAAATATTTTGAAAAATAAAAACTTGTGTTTGGGTTTTTTGATATTTTAGAGATATGAACAATATATACAAAAGTGTAAGTTATACAAATGAACTAATGCATGAATTACGCTATATGATTAACACTAAATGCAATATGATATAATACAACTAATTAGTGACCTATATGAATGCAAGCTAATCTAAACGTGTCATTTCGGAGTTTCGTTCAGCGGTAAATGGTCAAGAAACCCGCCCCTCATTGAGGTAACAACCACAAGAAAGTCTAAACATGGCACCTAACTACATGAGGCATGAAAAATTCTAACTAAAGGATTAGAGAAACAATTAACTACTGAAACAATTGTTAATTTGGATTATTCAGCAGCATTCAAGGTTCTCCTCCTCAAAGACCTGCCTCCCATGTTTCTGAGGCACACTGAAAACTAACCACAACAAGACTAAGTGCAAAATAATCATGAGAGGAAGTGAAAGAAGGAGAGAACACAATAGAGGGGAGGGGGTAGATGCTAAACAAGCCACCTAGTCACGACCCTCCAACTCTTCATCCATCAAAAACATCAAAGTTCTCCTCCTCAAAGGCACCACCATCTTCCTCATTGTCATCTCTATCATTACCGCCACAAACATTGTTTCCACCCATCGCCCGCTACCACCCCTGTCTCCATGTCCATCGCCCCTCCTTGGTATTCTAGATTTGGGAACAACAAGTCTCGTTGCGCCCAATTTGACAAGACACCGTTAGGGTCAAAGTACCCTTGGTTCGCCAACAAGTAATAGGAGGGGTATTGGGTATATTAGTTATTTATCCGGTAATTGTGAATATTCATATTCATATGAATGTTTTATATTAGACCAGTCAAGTAGTCCGCGTTTGGGAGGACTAAGGGGTCGATGTATTAGAACGGTCGGTAGGGGATAAGGTAAGGTGGGATGTGAATGTAACCCGATGGGAATTGGGGCTTCGAGAACCGGGGCATTGGGAACAGGGGTTCAACCCGACTCGGTTGGGGTTGGGGTTGAGGTTGCGGGGGTTGATGAGGGGTTTGACCCGAGGTCTCACCCAACTCGCTAGAGGCTCTAGTTGGAGACCACTCTATTACCGTTACAGGTAGCAAGTAACTAGGTCACCAGTCCATCTCTTCTCCCCTAGGTTCAAAGGGTGGTAGCTGGTGGCAAGTTAGGGAGAAGGGTGAAGCATCTTTTACCACCCACTCAAACCGACTCGGATTCTTGTCTTCCTTAATCCACTTGTAAGAGCGGATATACGTAGCCTTATCTAACAAAGTTCCTCAACGCAATACCTCCTACGCCCATCACTATTAAATTCGAGTTTGAAATGCTTGGCTAGATAAGTGACTAACCCCCCAATTACCGATGTTTGCCTCCGATTAGTCTTAGTAGCCAACCTTCTCATTCTCGTAACCATTTCGTCCAATAAGTTAAATTTGAAAACAACCCCCAACCCTGCACCTTCATGTGCGATTCCAAAACTACAAGGTCGAGTTGGGACATGTGGTTTAGCTCTAGTCGACCAAAAAATGACCCTGACAGAAGGCTACACCAAAAACGGGGCACATGGTGGTGAACTAACATTGTTGAATTTTGTCAGAAATTCGTCAGACCCCCGCCCCCCCCCCCTCCCGTCAAGGCGGTCCACAAGGGTCCCACCTCAAAACTCTTAGACTCTCTAGTCTCTTTCTCGGGTGGAATTTCTAACCTAAAAATTGCAGCGAAATCGGTTAAGGTGATGATTTGGCTAAAATTAGCGATTCGAAAATAAAGACAAACTACCCCATCCTTATTCTTGAAATATTTCAGACTACTAATGAACTCCAATGTTCAACTTCGGTACGAAAGTTCATGCATATGGAAGATCGTAGCCATACTTGTGGTGGTGCAAAAAGAGAGTAGTCATTGCTCGAGCCCTAGATTCTTTAGGATGTCGTGGCAGATAAACCTAGTTTTCAGCATATCCAACCTCTTTAAACTATTGAACGCTTCTATATGCTCATTCGACTATAAATAACTTCCGGAAAATCCGAAAGTTGCTCGGTGATAAGTGAATATTAGCATGATTTTAACCTGTTTTGTAGGGAAAGTGACGTTTCTACGCCCTTTTTCTATATTTCCGAGCATTTGCCTAGAACCCGACGATCTGAAGAAGCAAGTTTGACCAAGTCAAAGGCATTTCAAGAAGGTTCACTGATTCAAAAGAAAGAAGAAGCAAAGACGATTTCGCAGTTGTCAGAAGATCGATCAGTTAGGCGAAGAAATCATCATTTTACATCGAACCCGATCAACAAACCCGACTCAAAAGGTCAAGGGGGATAATGAAAGTCAAGTCATAGGCCAAGGGAGATGAAACGAAAGTCAAAGCATCCAGATTACTACATACCCGATCGGGTAAGTAGTGTACCCGATCGGGTATGTTTGCTTATCCGAGCTTTTGCTTCGACTTCCTTTATTTTGTCCTATATGTTTAATGTATGACCCCTTCCCCATAAAAACTACTGCTATATAAGAGTGCCTCAGCCACCACATCTCAACACATTTCTCTACACACAATTAGAAACCCTACTTTTCTTTTTACATTACATAAAAACCTAGATTAGGAGGAGAGAAACCTAGCCTCTCTTCTCTCGTCTAGATCATTTTCTTCTTCCTTTTTGTCCTTAGTTTCTTAGTTTATTTCTGATTTCTGTACATCAAATCCTTAGCCTAGAACAATAAAAATTCCATCTTTGTAATCTACATTATGTGGTTCAAGTATTGTAATTCGTGGATCGACTATTCTATGCAAGGAATTTCTATTATGGTTGTTTATATTTCATCATTGTCGTTGTTGATCGTCATCTAGGTATTCCTATTTTATCTTTTGTTTAAAGTCTTTATATTTCCTATTTGATTGCTATTTTCTTTATATGTTATTTTAGATTCAATTTCAATATCGTTGTAATCATTTCATTTCCCTAGATCGTCAATTTAGCGCCGTTATTATCGCCAATTAAAGAGTCTTAAAATATTATCAAAACCAAATAAACATGTCTATCCTAGTTTTTATTATTAACATCATCTTAGATCTAAACATCACCATGAGTGAGTAGTCGTTTTTCTAGGGTGTAGGGTACCATGTAGGTTGATTAAAAGATGATAATTGGATAAAAGAAATTGTGCTTTTAAAACATTGTGTCTATGCATGTTTGGACTATAACGATAGTTAACGATTCCTGATCAAAATCATTGACTAAAATGGAATTCTTTTCCAAAAAAGAAATACGTGAATTGAATAGACAAAGCATGACATGGTAGATTAGACCTAGTAAATTGCCTAAAAGCCTGCTAGACCATCTGATCTATGATTGTAATGAACACATCATTCTTACGAACTCACAATGAATTATTTGCATGTTCTAAATCCAATTTCATCAATATGTTAATCTACATGTGTGAACCTACTTCCCTAGATTCTTTTTATCATTGTTAGTTCATCACCTGCTTTATTGTTTTCGTTTTGATTTGCTTTTATTTTGTTTTCATTTATGCTTTTTATTTGTTTAGAAATCAAAACCCCAAAACCCAGATACTCGTTAGATAAGACCCAATTGCAAGACATTTCACATTCTATAGGAAACACCATCTCCCTGAGGATCGACCTCTACTTCCCTAATTACATTAATTTGTTATTAGCCTATTCTGGGTAATTATCTTTGACCAGGGCTTGCGACAGGCCCGATCAAATTTTGGCGCCGTTGCCGGGGAGCACGGTTTAGTTTTCCTTTTTCTTGTGGTATTTATTGCAATTAGTTTTATCTAGTCTTTAGGAACCCAAATTCCTTCAGAGCTCTCTTGATTTTTCATCTTAGCTTTTCAATCTTATGCCCAGATCTTCTAGACTAGGGATCCCTATCTCTTTAGACCCCGATTTAGAAAGGACTCTGCGTAGGAGACAAAAGCTATTCAAAGAAATCTCAAAAGCTTCTGATACTTCAAGTTTAGACCGTATTCGTGAGAATCTCGGATATTTTATCTAATCTTGAAGGAGAAGAAGATCCATTCTCATCTCCATTCTCAAAAACCAATCAACCTTCAAACAACACTCCATCTTCATCTTCACAAAAGAAAATGGTTCGACTTTCAGACCATTCCAAACCAACTGCAGATACACTTCCAAGGGGTATTGCTACACCCCAAATCACAGCCCAAAACTTTGAAATCAAACCTGCCTTCATCAATTTAATAGAAAGAAGTCAATTTGGTGGCAATGCCACAGAAGATCCCAACCTTCATATTCAAAACTTCTGTGACTATTGCTCCACAATTAGACAAACTGGAGTATCCCAAGAGCATATTAGGGAAATGCTCTTTCCCTTCTCTTTAATAGGAAAGGCTAAACTTTGGATCAATAGCCTTGATCGAGTTGCCTTAGGAATAGCCGACTGGGATAGTCTAGCTCTTGCTTTCTATCAAAAGTACTTCCCACCAGAACGAACTGCACTCTTACGGAGTCAAATCACTGGATTCCGTCAGAGAGGCGATGAAAGCCTTTATGAGGCATGGGAAAGGTACAAAGAATTACAAAGAGAATGCCCTAATCATGGCCTTGATTCATGGTTCTTAGCTATCACCTTGTACAACGGTTGTTGTGGCGAATCGCGTCGTATCCTCGACTCTGCTAACAATGGTCGTTTCGATCAGATCGATGTAGAAATAGCTAGTGCATTTATCGAGTCAATGACAATTCACGACTCTCAGTATAGCAACTCACGTGCTATGCCGCTCAAAACCAAGCAGGAAGATTCAAGCAAAGTAGCACTCCTAGAAGCCCAATTAGCCTTTCTGCAGCAACAAGTAGGAAGCTCTTCCCAATCCAAGCAACATGTTAACGTCACTAACCACGTAGTGGTATGTGAGACATGTGGGGTTGGAGGACACAGTTTTCAAGAATGTAGGAGTTCGCTAGAGCAAGTCAATGCCTACCAAGCATACAGGCAGGGCAATGCTTTCTCAAACTTCTATAATGAGAACACAAAGAACCATCCTCTTTTGTCCTACAAAAGCACCAACATTCAGAATCCCCACCATCAGATTCAACAACCATTCATACCACATCAACAGAAGCCCTATAATCCACCTGGTTTTCAAAACCAGAGACCTCCATTTCAACCTAACTTCAATCAACCTTACCAACACCAACACCAACCTCAACACCAACCACCCCAAAATCAAAGCCAACCCAATGACTCAAGCCTGAGCAAAATTGAATCCATGCTTCTCCAAGTTGTTCAAAAACAAGATATAATGTTTGCTCAACTTCAAAAGAGTGATCAAGCTCAAAATGCTGCCATCAAGATGCTTGAAACTCAAATGGCGCAATTGGCTGCCTCTAATACCCAAAGGAAACAAGGCCAACTCCCACCTCATGGTGAGCAACCGAGGGACACCGCTAATGCTATCACCCTTAGGAGTGGTACCACTTATAAGGAACCTCAGCAACCCAAGAAAACAATAGTTGAGCCAACACCAGTAGAGAACCAAAAAGATTCCCAACCATCCACCGCTAAGGAAGCGGAAAACAAAGAAAAGAAGGATGAACCTGTGAAGGAACCCATCAAAATCCAAGTTCCATTTCCCCAACGCTTGAGGAGAAATCATAAAGAAACGCAGTTTATAAAATTCATGGAAGTGGTCAAAAACCTCAAGGTAACGGTTCCCTTCACTTAATTGATCACTCAAATCCCTTCTTACAAAAAATTCATGAAGGATATCTTAACTAAGAAGAGGACTTTAGATGATGTTGAAATCTTAGCATTCACAGCTGAGTGCAGTGCTTTGTTGCAAAATAAGTCCCCTCCTAAGTTAAAGGATCCCGGTAATTTCTCTATACCTTGCACTATAGGCACCTACACAATCGATAAAGCTCATGCCCTATTCCATATGTGAAAAGTTGAATATGGGAATTCTCAAATGCACCAGTGTTACTCTGCAAATGGCAGACCGTTCTTTAAAACAACCTATGGGAGTTTTAGAAGATGTGTCTGTCAAAGTATGAAAGTTTTTCATTCCCGTCGATTTCATCGTGCTAGATATGGCTGAAGATTCTCAAATCCCTATTATTTTAGGAAGGCCATTTTTACACACTACCGGAGCAGTAATCGATGTTAAGAATGGAAAACTGACACTAGAAGTAGGTGATGATAAAGTCACCTATAACTTGAACACTGCAATGAAAAGCCCCATGCTAGAGGAGTCTTGTTGTTTTATTGATATTGTCGAATCCATTGTTGATGAATCTCTGTATCCATCAATAATCGAGGATCCTTTAGAGGCAATCTTGTTGTTGGAGGATATCTCTGAGAATGACAATTTTGAGATTAGTGAGATGGAAAAGGACCTGACCGGAGAAGAGATACCGTCAGAAGAAATTAAAGAGTTCATGAGCTTGATTGATACTCCTGCCAAGGCAGAAGTACAAAAACCTGAACTAAAACCTCTTCCCTCAAATCTAAAATATGCTTTTTTAGATGAATCTGAGTATTGCCCAGTCATAGTGAGTGCTCTCCTAGATGAAAATCAGTTAACCTCACTATTGATTGTCTTGAAAAAGTATAGAAAGGCAATAGGTTACAAACTCAAAGATTTAACATGCATAAGCCCAGACTTCTGCATGCATAGAATCAATTTAGAAGAAGGCCAAAAACCTTGTGTTCAAAGTCAACGCCGTCTTAATCCCAACATGCAGGAAGTAGTTAAAACGGAAGTTATGAAATTGCTAGATGCTGGCATAATCTATGCAATCTCTGACTCTAAATGGGTTAGCCCTATTCAAGTTGTTCCCAAGAAAGGAGGAACAACAGTAGTCAAAAATGAGAAGAATGAGCTCATCCCCACAAAGATTGTGACGGAATGGCGTATGTGTATTGACTACAGAAAGCTGAATCAATCAACTAGGAAAGATCACTATCCTCTACCCTTCATTGACCAAATGCTAGAGAGGTTAGCTTGTCACAAGTATTTCTGTTATCTAGATGGTTACTCAGGATTTTTCCAAATCCCTATCCACCCTGAGGGCTAAGAGAAAACCACCTTCACGTGTCCCTATGGTACTTTCGCTTATCGCAGAATGCCATTTGGCTTGTGTAATGCACCTGCCACTTTCCAGCGTTGCATGACCAGTATCTTCTCAGATTTTGTTGAATCTATCATGGAAGTATTTATGGACGTTTATAGCGTGTATGGCATTTTCTTTGATCATTGTTTGACAAATCTATCCAGAGTTCTAAAACGCTTTGAAGAAGTCAACCTTATTCTCAACTGGGAAAAGTGTCACTTCATGGTGAACGAAGGTGTAGTTTTAGGTCACATGATTTCAGAAAGAGGTATAAAAGTGGATCGAGCTAAGATCCAAGTTATTGAACAACTACCACCCCCTGCTAATGTAAAAGGAATCAGGAGTTTCCTTGGCCACGCCGGTTTCTACCGACGATTTATACTGACCACTGAGAAAGAACTTCTCGCCATTGTCTATGCCTTAGACAAATTTTGCTCGTATCTAATAGGATCAAAAGTTATTGTTTACACTGACCATGCTGCCTTGAAATATCTGCTTTCAAAGAAAGAGGCAAAACCTAGACTTATCCGATGGATCTTATTCCTTCAAGAGTTTGATTTAGAGATCCGGGATAAGAAAGGAGCAGAGAATGTAGTCACTGACCACCTCTCAAGGATAAGAGTAACTGAAATAGAATTACCAACGCCAATTAATGATTCGTTCGCTGATGATTCATTAATGGCAATTGCGGACTCTTCTCCTTGGTATGCTGATATTGCCAACTTCCTTGTCAGTCGCCAGCTACCCTCCGACCTTTCTTATAACCAAAGAAAGAGATTTTTGCATGATGCAAAATTCTTTGTTTGGGATGACCCCTATCTTTTCAAGCAGTGCTCAGATGGTCTGTATCGACGTTGTATCCCCCAGTGGGAAGTAAAAGGAGTTTTAGAAGGATGCCACTCATCTGCTTATGGTGGTCATCATGGTCCGTCCAAGACCGTAGCCAAAGTCTTACAATCCGGGTTTTTATGGCCCTCGATGTTTAAAGATTCAAGAGACTTTGTTATGACTTGTGATGCTTGTCAACGAATGGGTCAAATATCCAAAAGACATGAAATGCCTCAAAACGGCATATTAGAAGTCGAGATATTCGATGTCTGGGGGATTGACTATCAAGGACCATTCCCTTCTTCAAATCGAAATCGTTACATTTTAGTCGTTGTCGACTATGTTTCAAAGTGGGTAGAAGCAATTGCCACCCCCAACAATGATGCTAGAGCTGTGATACGACTATTTAAAAAGATCATCTTTCCGTGTTTTGGTGTACCCAGAGCCGTGATAAGTGATCGAGGAACTCATTTCAGAGAAAAGCAGTTAGACACTCTGCTTGCCAAGTATGGTGTGTATCACAGACGAGGTTTAGCCTACCACCCCCAGACCAGCGGTCAAGTAGAAGTTTCGAACAGAGAGCTAAAAACAATTCTTCAAAAAGTAGTCTCGAAATCTAGAACCGATTGGAGTAATAAGCTCGATGACACCTTATGGGCTTATCGCACAGCTTTCAAAACCCCGATTAGAACATCCCCCTATCGGTTGGTTTATGGAAAGGCCTGTCATCTCCCCATTGAGTTAGAGTACAAAGCTCAATGGGCTATCAAAGAACTCAACTTAGACACTAAGCTTAGCGCTGATAGACGACTTTTGCAACTGAATGAGCTAGAAGAGTTTCGTTTGCAAGCTTACGAGAATTCTAGGATTTATAAAGAGAAAACGAAGTGTTTGCATGACAAGAGGATAATCAGAAAAGAATTCAATGTCGGTGACCAAGTACTTCTCTTCAACTCCCGTTTGAAAATTTTTCCGGGAAAACTTCGATCAAGATGGTCTGGACCATTCACTGTCACATATGTAAGCAAATACGGTTATGTGGAAATAATGACTAGTAATGGTGAAAAATTCAAGGTCAATGGACACCGATTGAAACTCTACTACAATAATTCCATTATCGGATGCTTAGATATTGTCTATATAGAGCGTCAATCCCCAACTAGATGATTTCATAGGAGTATTCGTCGAGCGGGACGTTAAACCAGCGCTTCTCAGGAGGCAACCCGCGTTTCCTTTCTTTTTGCATTTTATTTTTGCATTCTTTTTTTCATTGTTTTGTTAGATTTACTTTGCAGATGAAAGAGTTTTTGAAGAATCTATGAAGATCTTCCTTGTCAAGTCCAAAAGACTAGCTTGGGGGAGTCCGCGCTGACTAGTAAGCTTCACTCTCCTTTCATCTTTTTCCCTTTTTTCCCTTCTTCCCATTAAGCATCTCGTTGCATATTTAGTCTTTGTGCTCACATTGAGGACAATGTGATGTTTAGCTTGGGGGAGGGATTGCATTTTCCCATTTTGCATTTTAGTTGTTTATATTTTCCAAATTTTGAATAAGAAAAGAGAAAAAGTTAGAGAGAAAATTTAAAATTTTGAACACAATTGAATGCTTTTCATGCTTTGCTTGCTTGTTTACTATGCTATCATGTTACATTTCCCAAACTTAGAGCTTTCAAAAGATAATGATTCAATATTCATTGAATTGTGCATACATGGGGAAGTCTTGTACACAGTAGGCATGTAATGAATCTATAGATGAGTACGCTTGATCTTGACATTTGGCAAGTTACATATATTGTAAGGTAGAACCTCCTCAGGCTGGTACATCTATACCCAGTCTCATTAAGGTGTGTGTAGTTCTCCTTGTGATGTGTGTCATGTCAAAACGCATAAGTATGGTTCTCATTTCATTCCTATAAGCATTGCAATCATGATTTACTAAGATTTGAAGCCTTTTTCACTTTGAATTACCCCTCAAAATTAGCCCCTTCATACAAATGTTTCACAAGATAACATCTACATATAAAAAATGCCTACCTTGTTGAGTTAGCAGCTAAACTATGGTGTATGGGTTCTCTTTTGAGAAGATTTGTTCTTTTATGTCAAAGTGAATTTGGGAAAACCAAAATGTTCAAGAAGTGATGTTATGCTCAGAAAAAAAAGAAAGAAAAAAATGAAATAGAAAAATGAAAAAATTGAAAAGAAAAAAAAAATCGAAAAAAAAAAAGAAAGAAAAAGAAATAAAAGAAGAAGTTGTGAGTATCTCCTCAAAATGCAAATTCAATGTTTAGAAGGAGTTCACTCTTGCGTTTCGTGTGTAATAAGTTAATCCGTTCCTTCTGGCTTCGTTATTCGTCTTTTGGGAATTAATCGAAAGTTTGGATTGAGTATTCATTTATCATTGGTCAGTTGCTAGCTCATTCTAACCTTCACATGACCATAACTGTTTATCCACCTTTCACCAATTTCCCAAAGCCTTCTTCATATTTTTTTTCGGCTTCTTTTCTATGTGCATTGTGATCTTTGACTTGTGTTTTGAATTGTTTACCATATTAGAGTGCGGACACATTTTCATAAGTCGTAGATAGGTGAGTGTCTCAAAAACATGTACACATAAAGAAATCACCTTTTACATGCAATGAGTGTTCGAGTGTGCCGTGAGAGTCCATTTGTCAAAAGATCATGCAAGATCCGAAAATCTATAGTGAAATTCTTTGTGCTACGCCGTTATGTAAATCTCAGCCATGTTTATGTATCATTCTTGCCCACGTTGTTTTTGGGTTATGATTCATTATGTTTCCAAAGTTTTACGTTGAGATTTGTTTCTTGATGGTGTAGTAGCCAATGCTTGCAACCCTTGTCCTGGTATTGTTTGTTATGTTTGCTTGAGGACAAACAAGGGTTTAGCTTGGGGGAGTTTGATAAGTGAATATTTGCATGATTTTAACCCCCAATTTAGCTCGGTTTTGTATGTAATTTGTGCTTTGTTAAGCCATTTTATGAGCTAATATCGTCTTCTAGGCGAGTTCCTATGTTCTAATCTGTTTTGTAGGGAAAGTGACGTTTCTACACCCTTTTTCTATATTCCCGAGCATTTGCCAAAAACCCGACGATTTGAAGAAGCAAGCTAGACCAAGTCAAAGACATTTCAAGAAGATTCACTGATTCAAAAGAAAGAAAAAGCAAAGACGATTTCGCAGTTGTCAGAAGATCGATCAGTTAGGCGAAGAAATCATCATTTTACATCAAACCCTATCAACAAACCCGACTCAAAAGGTCAAGGGGGATAATGAAAGTCAAGTCATATGCAAAGGGAGATGAAACGAAAGTCAATGGACCAAGATCACTACATACCCGATCGGGTAAGTAGTGTACCCGATCGGGTATCCTTGCTGTTCCGAGCTTTTGCTTCGACTTCCTTTATTTTGTCCTATATGTTTAATGTATGACCCCTTCCCCACGAAACCTACTGCTATATAAGAATGCCTCAGCCACCAGTTCTCAACACACTTCCCTCTTTACACAAAAACCTAGATTAGAAGGAGAGAAACCTAGCCTCTCTTCTCTCGTCTAGATCATTTTCTTCTTCCTTTTTGTCCTTAGTTTCTTAGTTTATTTCTGATTTCTTTACATCAAATCCTTAGCCTAGATCAATAAAAATTCCATCTTTGTAATCTACTTTATGTGGTTCAAGTATTGTAATTCGTGGATCGACTATTCTATGCACGGAATTTCTATTATGGTTGATTATATTTTATCATTGCCGTTGTTGATCGTCATCTAGGTATTCCTATTTTATCTTTTGTTTAAAGTCTTTATGTTTCTTATTTGATTGCTATTTTCTTTACATGTTATTTTAGATTCAATTTCAATATCGTTGTAATCATTACATTTCCTTAGATCGTCAATTTAGCGTCGTTATTATCGCCAATTCAAGAGTCTTAAAATATTATCAAAACCAAATAAACATGTCTATCCTAGTTTTTATTATTAACATCATCTTAGATCTAAACATCACCATGAGTGAGTAGTCGTTTTTCTAGGGTGTAGGGTAGCCATGTAGGTTAATTAAAAGATGATAATTGGATAAAAGAAATTGTGCTTTTAAAACATTGTGTCTATGCATGTTTGGACTATAACGATAGTTAACAATTCCTGATCAAAATCATTGACTAAAATGGAATTCTTTTCCAAAGTAGAAATACGTGAATTGAATAGACAAAGCATGACATGGTAGATTAGACCTAGTAAATTGCCTTAAAGCCTGCTAGACTATCTAATCTATGATTGTAATGAACACATCATTCTTACGAACTCACAATGAATTACTTGCATGTTCTAAATCCAATTTCATCAATATGTTAATCTACATGTGTGAACCTACTTCCCTAGATTCTTTTTATCATTGTTAATTCATCACCTGCTTTATTGTTTTCGTTTTGATTTGATTTTATTTTGTTTTCATTTATGCTTTTTATTAGTTTAGAAATCAAAACCCCAAAACCCAGATACTCGTTAGATAAGACCCAATTGCAAGACATTTCACATCCTATAGGAAACACCATCTCCCTGAGGATCGACCCCTACTTCCCTAATTACATTAATTTGTTATTAGCCTAGTCTGGGTAATTATCTTTGACCAGGGCTTGCGACAGGCCCGATCATAGACCTTCCTTTTGGGTTCGACCCTTACTTTCATTATATTACTATTCTAATAGTCTAGGTAAGTGATTATAAATTTACATTAGATAGGTACGTCAATTCTAGCATGTCACCTAATCCCTCAAAACCCGATTCCTTAACCAAATCTCAGGAACTCGCATATCCGTATTACCATTATAATAGATCACCATTTGCACATTTATATCATACGAAACAAATAATTATACAACTCATGCATGTGACATCCCGTTCCGCCATACACACACAGTTGATTTCTCAAAATATCACCCATGAGCACCACGGGTACGCATTCACAACTTTGTTGACTGACTCATATTACAAATAACTAGCTAATGACGTTTTAAGTCACAAATCCAATAAAGAAGCTAGATACAGATACATCACATATTAGACTCTTAAATTCTCGCAACTATAGCACATTACTCACTCCCTACCGTTGAGCTCATGCATCAAAAGTACGATCCCGACAATGCGACTAACCTGCAACTATCACCTTGACACCTCATATTCCTTTGCCAACACAAAAGATCGATCTCAGAAACATTTAGATTTCAAAATTTCACACCGTCGCCATTGCATCCAAGTGCAACTGTATTACTTATCAATCAACACTATAATCTTTATACAATTTGCTCAACTAAAACTATGACTAACCCTCCTTTATACCTCAACACCCCTCTTTCTACAAAACAGCTCACAAAGTAATAAAGTCAACATCGTAAGCTAAGGTAGCCACCAAGTATAATGGTAACAAGCTCTCAGATTCTCTTTTCAACATCAATATTTCCTATTTATCCTAGCTTTAGCTTGACATTGTGAAGAACAAATCCAATATAAACCAACAATTCCCCCAATATATATTCACAATTTTGAATTTGAATACCTCGTCTCTAAAGTATGGCAACCATAAACATAAGCCACCAAATGGTCCCACTGTTGAAATGCCTCTGAATGCCAATAACATCCAAAACTAGTCACCCAAATAGATTACTTCGAAAGCCATAATCAATCCCATCAAAGTTTTACAAGCATCATTCTTTCATCACTAAACACCAATCACTCTTATTACCTCATTCCAAAACGCCATTATCTTCCCTTAACTACTTTTTGTCGACCAATACCATTTGTATATGCTGAAACTAGAATCTCTAACATCTATCCACAACACATTCACCTCAATAACTACTCTTTGCTCCTTTCTGACCTGGAATCCCAAATAACAAATCGGCTCATAAATTTACAAATGCGTTTCCACTTACACTTTTCTAATGCTTTGTTTACTCTTTGCCTTAATAATTCCCCTTTATACATGATTCAATTCTCATACGTATAATCAACTTACATACATAAACAACTACTTAATAACCCGAATAATCACCATTACTATCTAGTTCCTTTAATAACTCAATCGTCTTCTCATTCCTCCAAAACTCTAATCTCATCAACATGTAACAATAACTTCTCAATCATACTTAACAATGACCACTCTTAGCATCCTACTTACTCCCTTTCACAATAAACGGTATTCATAATTTATTATTCATATCCATCCCTTGACATATTTTCAAAACCATATTTACCACCCACTATTAACATTCCTAAGTTTTTCCATCACTAGAATCGACCCTTAGTAATCAATTTTTCGGACATAATAACCATACCCAAGTTCTCCCTACGACATTAAACAACTCTAATCTCATTAGGTACAATCATCATTACATTCTTTTTTAACGCGTTTCTACCACATGTATCCTTAGTCAACATAAAAATTTTCATTTCCCTCCATTAATTCTTATATATTCCCACTTGGACCCGCTCATATCTCTCCTCTTAATCCTCTATTCTTACAATTATCATTCTCACATTATTACTTAACCATATATAAATATACACTTCTATATTATCCAAACTCACGACATTATTACTCATCTTACACCACTATCTGACTCAAGATGCTCATAAATCCCACCTTCTTCCCACATTTATTCACATTTCTTCGTTACACACCATATCAAGCAGAAAAATTACTCTTCATGCTATGAAACACGTTTAACAGCATTAAGACCAATGTATATGTAAAACAATGCATTAAGAAAAAAAGACACGCAATTAGAACCTATATGACATCCCTAAAGATCAAAACACAAGCAAAACGCTAACAAGGGGTCACTCTAGCGAGTGCCAATTCCACTCTACCGAGTAGAGGTAAGACAGAGTAACTGTATCACGTCACTCGGTCTAGTGAAAGGTCACACTCAACCGAGTAGGGTCACTCGGTCGAGTACCATGTGGCACTCGGTCGAGTACCAATCATTTATTAGCAACGTCCATTTTTCGTATAACGATCATATCTCCCTCATTTCTTGGTCGATTTGGGTGCATGACCTACCGCTAAATAGTAACAGGGCAAGTTATCACCTCCACTTTTATTTACCTCAATATCATTTCTAGAACTTAATTTACGATCGTTTAAACACAACTTAGACACTACCAATGCAGCTAATGACAACCCAACACTCCCTAGAACATCTCTTAAATAAGTTAAACCATGTCAAAATACAACTCACGCACAATACCCAACATTCATGATAAATCGCCCTATTTCACGTACTCGATTGCTTCACAACTTGCATCAATACCTTTTCCCATTCCATGCTTATACTCTCCAACCAAATAGTACTCATCAACATGAAGCTTACTTAATGAAGGGTTTGGATTCCAAGTACCTAAGAGGGGGAGGGGGTGAATTAGGTAACACTTTAAAATTTTCAACTTAATCTTTATTGATTAAAGAAAGTTGATAGTTGTTTAAGAAGAACAAATGAATACACTAAATGAACAAGGTTATCAAGAGTGTATTGCTAAATTATAAAGTTGCTGTAAAGTGAGAGTTACAGTGACTCTGACTGTTACTTGTTCGTTTTAGCAGATGAAGTAAAGGCTACAATACGAAAGTAACAGTATCCGAGACTGTTGCACTGAACAGAAATGTGAAACAAACGAGTAAAGAAAAGTGCAGCGGAAATAAAACAAATAAGAGATCAACACAAGAGTTTTGAATTGGTTCAGCCACTTGAAAGGCCTACGTCCAATCTTCTTCTTATTGATTCAATTAAGTAATCTACTCCGACTACCTAAGACCCTTACAATAAAAAGGACCAACAACCTACTCCGGTTGCGAAATGAGTTTAAGACTACTCCGTCTCAAACTCGACTCTTTATCTAAGAAAGTTACAAGATCCAATTCCCTGATTTTGTTCTTGTGAAAAGAACGAAGGCGAATTCATTAAGATCTAACTATTCTAGATAGAAGAGTACAATACTTAAGGCAACAGTTGTCATGTCTGTGACTTTTGAAGACTTTGAAGAAATTTTGCAAAGATTAAAAGCTTAAAAACTTTGAAGAAAATTTGCAATGCAGTAAGTTTTGATTTCTCTGGAAAGCCTTAAGAAATGAGAGAGGTGAGCTCTCTATTTATAGAGGAAGAAGTGATTTGAAAAGATTAAAGAATTCCTTTGAGAGAGTCAACTCTCAAGCAAAGGAACAAAAGAGTTGTGATATTTAGAAAGTAGTGCACATGTTATAAACCTCAAAGTGTGAAACAAAGTATGCAGCTAGACTTTCAACTTTTCTGATCAACCTAAAGAAACAAGCAAGTAAGGACAAGAGGGTTTAGGAGAAGAGCCAAGCAATCCTTTTTGCAAATAAGAATTAGTCTTATGCTTTTTAAGGAAATTGATTTGGAAAGATTCCCTTAGCTTCTTGTTTTCTTTCAAACCTTTTTATTTAATATTTCAAAATGGTTCAAAATCTTTTCAAGGTAAAAAGACGATTTGAGATTATCAGTCAAAAGACTTTGAAAAGTTTCAGACATGTGCAACAGTCGTCCTCACTGTTACACTGAACAGATGAGGTTACAGTTGCCTAGACTATTGCATTTGTAAGTACCATACTCTTCTACCTTTACAATAGACGACTATTTACAACTCGATTCTTCTTGGGCATTCAACTCTTCATCTACTCTTGCTTGGAGATTAGTCTTTGCTTGGAGATTCTTGATTTCTTGAAAACTTAACTAAGAAGCATACATTAGTTAGGCATGTCATCATCAACAAACTAGCTCAACAAATTCCCCCTTTGATGATGACAAGCCTTAAGAACACATAAATCTAAAGATAAGTTCCCCCTCAAAAGTTTGGTCCAAGGCAAATGATTTCAATGATAGCACAAAGAGAAGTGACGGTAGTAAGCATATAACAAACAAAACCAAGAGAGTTAGTAAGCAAGATAATTCTACTAAGTCGACAAGCAAGAGTTTAATCAAGGATATGCTTATGTAATGTGTGTTTAGCCTTTTCCCCCTCTTGACATCATCAAAGGGGCAATGATACTCATCCCGGACACAGAACACAAATGCACAAGATATCAAAACATCCGCACTAGATAAGTCAAAAGAACATATTCAACAAAGCTAAAACATATTCATTGTTACACCACCAACAAGGAAAGACGATTTTTGAAAAAGGGGCAAGTTTTATGTTATACCACCAAAGCAAAAAGGTATCATCCAAGTCAAGGCAAAAGGAACGGCTCCATTGTCTACACCATTGTCTTCACCATTGTCTTCACCATTGTCTTCACCACCACCCACATCAAATCCTTTTGAATAAGAGGCTCACTTTAAGCATTTTGGATGTGGTGTAGTTTACATCCCCTAGCTTCCCTTTAATAACTTTCAACATCATTTTCCCTAAATTTTCATGTCTCATACAATCCTTGCGATTCCACACTTTCTTGCACCAAACATCCTTTGGCCTTAAGCAATATCGAAATACCATTAGTCGAGCTTTTTTTTTTTTTTTTTTTTTTGTTTTTTTTTTGCGATCCTTGGGTATGTTGGACAAAGTGGCAGATCTTGTGAGCATAAGATTATGGAGGTTGATTTTGCATTAACTTTGGCAAATAAGTATCTGGATGTCACATTCACTTGGACCGTTGCATAGACCAGTCTGTATGTCAGATTCACTTGGACCGTTGCATAGACCTGTCTGCATGTCACATTCACTTTGACTGTTGCATAGACCAGAAGGATTTTATTCGCTCGTTTTGTGTCGGTTTGAACTTTCTTACGGATCAATGAGGCTATTTTGAGCAAGATTTGGTTTTGATTGGAGTGGTTGTAGAACACAAGGTGACTCGGAAATGATGGGGTTATTTAGTGAAGAAAAAAAGGGAATTGGTGGATTCAAGGGTATTTTGGATGATGAGTTTGATATGACATTGAAGGGTTTTATTTTTGAGGGGTAAATGGGATAAGTGGCAGTAACTTTGAATATGAGATAGTCAAGTGTTGAGTATGCAATTAAGTACAAAAATGTGCAGGAAAGTCATGATAAATTGAAACACATGTGAATTAGAATAAGGAAGAGTATACTTACATGCCAATTCTCGTCAATCATGTAGGGGATTAGACACACACACACACACATTAATCACATACAATTAATTAAACCAATTTGTAACCGAAGTTTCTCAAATTGTTCTATTGCTAGTGGTTTCGTAAAAATATCCGCTATTTGATCTTCGGTTTTGCAAAAAATAAGCTAAATATGTCCTTTCTCTACGTGATCACGAAGAAAATGATGACGAATCTCAATGTGCTTAGTCCTAGAGTGTTGAATGGGATTTTTGGAAATGTTTATGGCACTAGTATTATCACACATAATAGGAATAGAGTCATAAATCATACCAAAATCTTGAAGTTGTTGACGTACCCAAAGAAGTTGTGAGCAACAATGAGCGGCACTAACATATTCGCTTTCGGCCGTTGAAAGAGCTACCGTATTTTGTTTCTTTGAACCCCATGAAACGAGACAAGGTCCAAGGAACGTGGCAATCCCGGAGGTGCTCTTTCGGTCTACCGTGCATCCCGCAAAGTCGGCATCGGAAAATCCTACAAGATCAAGGGGACAATACAACGGATACCACAAGTGGAGATGTTGGGTTCCAATCAAATATCGAAGAATTCGTTTGACGGCTTTGAAATGGGATTCTTTCGTATTTGATTGGAACCGAGCACATAAACAAACACTAAAGAGAATGTCGGGACGACTAGCGGTTAAGTAAAGAAGAGATCCAATCATACCTCTATACACCTTGTCACTTACATTTTTGCCATTTTCATCCTTGTCCAACTTGGAAGTAGATACCATAGGTGTAGAGTATGATTTATCATCCGTCATCCCGAATTTCTTAAGCATTTCTTTAATATACTTTTGTTGATGAATTAGGATTCCTTCATTGGTTTGTTTGATTTGAAGTCCAAGAAAGAATCCTAGTTCACCCATCATGCTCATCTCGAATTCCGATTTCATTAATTCGGAAAAGTACACACAAAGAAGCTCATTATTAGCACCAAAAATGATGTCATCGACATACACTTGCACAATCAACAGTTCATCGGACTGTGACTTTAAGAACATGGTTTTGTCCACGGATCCTCTTCTAAACCCGTTTTCAAGTAGGAATTTTGACAATCTATCATACCAAGCACGGGGTGCTTGTTTTAAACCGTAAAGAGCTTTGTCCAACTTGAAAACGTGATTAGGAAAATCATTGTCCAAAAACCCCGGGGGTTGCTCAACAAAGACATCCTCTTCTAAATAGCCATTTAGAAAAGCGGTTTTAACATCCATTTGGAAGAGTTTAATGCCTTTGTGAGCCGCAAAAGCAATAAGCAATCGTATGGCCTCAAGTCTAGCTACCGGTGCATAGGTTTCATCATAGTCAATAGCCTCTTGTTGGTTGTAACCTTGCACCACTAGTCTAGCCTTGTTCCTTACGAATTCTCCGGAATCATCAAGCTTGTTGCGAAAGACCCACCTAGTACCAATGACGGTACGATTAGGTGGCCTAGGGACCAAGTGCCATACCTTATTTCTCTTGAATTGATTAAGTTCTTCTTGCATTGCAATTACCCAGTCAGCAACAGTCAGAGCGACTGTTACATTGGCAGGTTCAATTTGAGAGAGAAATGCATTGTGTGCACAGAAGTTGTTGAGAGAGGCTCTTGTTCTTACTCCAGATCTGATGTCACTTGTCAGATTCGACAAGGGATGTGAACTTTGATGTTTCCACTTCTTTGGCACGAAGGGGGCTTCTTCCCTTTCAACAGCAACAGTCTGAGTGACTGTTACTTCCTGATCAGATGTTGTTCTTTCATCAGAGTTGGAGGACTCTGCCTGTTCAACAGTCAGAGGGACTGTTACAGTCTGGGAGGGAGAAGCAGTAGCAGAGTTACTGTTGATTCCCCCTGAGTTGATGTTGTCTGTAGCAGGTAACAGTCTCTCCGTCTGTTGCTGATCAATGATATTCGAATTGTTCAAGGCTTCTTCTTGATTAAACACAAAGTCTTATCGCACAAGCCCAATCTCGAATTCATCATCTTCCTCATCAATTTGTACCTGCTCAAAGACACTAGATTCATCAAAAATGACATGTACACTTTCCTCAATCAACATAGTCCTCTTGTTGTAAACTTTATAGGCCTTGCTATGATTAGAATAGCCAATAAAAACCGCTTCATCGCTACGTGGATCGAATTTACCCAAATTATTTTTACCATTGTTGTGAACAAAACATTTGCTACCAAAGCATCTAAAGTATGAAATGTTGGGCTTTCTTCCACGTAGTAATTCATATGGTGTTTTATTGAGTAGACTTCTTACCATGAATCGATTATGAATATAGCAAGCGGTGTTTACCGCTTCGGCCCAAAAGTTTCGAGGAAGCTTACTACACAATAACATGGTTCTAGCCATGCCTTCAAGAGTTCTATTCATGCGTTCAACAACGCCATTTTGTTGAGGAGTTCTTGGGGCGGAGAAATTATGATCAACACCATTGTCATCACAATAAGCACCAAATGATGAGTTTTCAAATTCGGTTCCATGATCGGTTCGAATGGAAACAAGTTTTAAATCAAGTTTGTTTTGAATCTTTTTTAACCAAATTAAAAACTCATCAAATGCCTCATCTTTGGAACTCAAGAACAATGCCCAAACAAATCTACTATAATCATCAACAATGACACACACATATCGACTCCCTCCTCTACTACGGGTTCTCATGGGTCCACATAAATCAATGTGCAAGAGTTGTAGTGGACGAGAGGTACTCACAACCTTTTTCGATTTGAAGGAACTTCTACTTCTAACATGTTTGCATTTAGCACATTCATCACAAATTTTATCAAGATCAAATTTTATGTTAGGAAATCCTTCAACCAAGTCAAGTCTCTTGAGAGTATTGAGAGTCTTAGTACTTACATGTCCAAATCGTTTATGCCACAACCAAGGATCATTTTTCATTACACTCATACAAGACATAGTATGTCCGGATAAAGTGTTTAAATCGGTTAGGTAGACGTCTTTCACTCGTCTACCTTCAAGTATTACCTCATGGGTTGTGGCATCAATGATTCGACAAAGACTAGCACTAAATTCGACCAAGTTACCTCGGTCACATAATTGAGAAATGCTAAGGAGATTATGCTTCAAACCTTTGACAAGCCGCACATTGTCGACACAAAGTAACGATGACTTACCAACCTTCCCAATGCCTATTACTTCACCTTTCTTGTTGTCACCAAACGTTGCCGTGCCACCATCATAAGCTTCAAGTGAGAGAAATTGGCTTTTGTCTCCTGTCATGTGACGAGAACATCCGCTATCCAAGTACCAATTGCGGCCGCCTCTCACCAAGCCCTACAAGAGATTAGACTTTAAGTTTAGGTACCCAAATCATTTTGGGTCCCTTCTTACCACCAACTTGCTTAAGGAGATCTTTCCGAATCCATATTTGCTTAACAACTTTAATATTTCTTTCAATGTCATTATGTCTCTTTTTGCAAGCATTAAAGACATGACCAGTTTTTCCACAATAGTTGCAAATGATGTATTCGGGAAGACCGACATACTTCCTTTTTCGGAAGTCAGTTTTGCTAGGATCTGGTTTCTGAATGTAACAGTGCGACTGACTGTTCCATTTAAAACCGAGACCAGCCACTCTATCACACCTTTTGGATTGACTAGTGAGAAAATTCAAAACATTTTGACTTCCTTCCCATTTTTTAGACACATGTTTAGCTTCATTAAGATCCTTGCCAAGTTTCTCAATTTTAGCCAAAAGTAACTTGTTCTTTTCCTTAGAAATGTCCAAATCATTTTTCATCACAACAAATTTAGATTTTAAGTCAATGATGGTGTTGATTTTTTGTTCAATGTCAATCTTAAGGTTGGAGATGCAAAAGTTCAATTGAGTGACTTTAGGGTCGGAGGAGCAATTCTTGTTTTTGTCATGTTGTATGTTAACAAGTTTCTCATGAAGGATTCTAATTTCCCCTTTGAAGGCATTGAGATCAACCTTGAGTCGATCATTCTCAGTGGTTAAAGTTTTGACAAGATCAAGAGAGGAGGAGCTTTGCTTTTCAATGTCAGAGGCAACAGACAGAGGGATTGTGACTTTCAGACTTTCAACTTCTTCTTCAAGGTCGACAATTTCAGTTTTAGACAACTCAAGATCTTTGATGAGATCATCACGCTCCTTTGAGATTTTTGAATTTTGGAAGACTAAGGAGGTGTTAATCTCTTCAAGATCAGAGGGGGTAGAGCTAGAGCTAGAGGTTTTAAGGAAATCAAGTTCATTAGTCAGATTTTTGTTTAATTTCCTTAATCTCTTAAATTCAGTCTCAACTTCAGAGGTAACAGTCACTGTGTCTGTATCATTCAATTCCTGTTTTAGAAGAACGTTTTCTTGAGCAATCTCCTCTATTTGATCTTGCATGACATCATGTTTCTCGGTTTGGTTACGACACTTGTCAAACAACTTATCAAGCAACTTACACACCTTATCTTTGGAATAAGTTCTAACCTTAGCCTTAAGATATTTTACCTCATTGTCGGACTCGGAATCGGATTCATCCGAATGTGCCATAAGACACCTAAGAGACTCACTCCTAGCAAGTTTATGTGTTTTATTTTTGAGATTGTTTGTCAAACACATTTTAGCATCTAGTTGCTCCTCGATGGGTTCATCGTCCTCGGAGTCGGACATGCCCCAAATGGCGGACATGACCTTATGCTTGAGTTCTCGTTTGGCCGTGTCTCTTCTATCCTTAGATTTGATGTCATTCCATTTTGGGCATTCTTTAATTAAGTGACCTTTGTCACCACATTTGAAACATCCCATAGCGGAACTCGGTCGTCTCTTAGGAAATCGTTTTCTAGCATGGTTCACCTTGAAATTTTTGAATCCTTGGATATTGACCATCCCAACAAGGTTTCTTGAGAACATGGCAAATTCATCTTCCTCTTCTCCTTCCTCATCACTTAAGGTGGATTTAAGAGCAAGTCCTTTTCCCTTTGAGGTCTCACTAGGAGCATTGTCGAGATTTAACTCGTGTGCAATTAGGGACCCCATTAGTTCATGAAAGGTTAATGTGGTTAGGTCTCTAGCCTCTTCAATATCGGTGACTTTTGGTTGCCACTTAGCGATAAGACTACGAAGAATTTTTCGAATGATGTCCTCGGACTCGAAAGTTCTTCCTAGACTTTTAAGCTCATTAATAATGCTAGAAAAACGAGAGGCTAAACTAGTGATGGACTCGTCCTTCAACATATGGAACATCTCATATTTTTTTATGAGAAGGTCTATACGTTGTTTCTTAACTTGTATGGTTCCCTCGTGTGCGAGTTCAAGGACGTCCCATATTTGTTTAGCCGTCGTACAACCGGATATACGACTCACTTCCTCCTCACCAACACATCGTTGAAGAATAGTCATGGCTTTGGAATTTTTCTCGGCCAATTTAAAATCATTTTCATTGTAATCTCTTTCGAGTTTGACCGTAGAATATCCCGTCATCATGTCCTTATCTTCAATAATGAGTGGTCCATCTTTGATGATTTTCCAACTTTGGTAATCAATACTTTTGATGTAGTGTTCCATTTTGAGTTTCCACCATCCAAAATTCTCACCGGTAAAGACCGGGATCTTGGAGTGTTTTGAGGAATCCATAGGCCTAGAATCAAACTCAAAGGCGATTAGCCTCGATCAAGAGCACGAGGCTCTGATACCAATTGAAGGGTTTGGATTCCAAGTACCTAAGAGGGGGAGGGGGTGAATTAGGTAACACTTTAAAATTTTCAACTTAATCTTTATTGATTAAAGAAAGTTGATAGTTGTTTAAGAAGAACAAATGAATACACTAAATGAACAAGGTTATCAAGAGTGTATTGCTAAATTATAAAGTTGCTGTAAAGTGAGAGTTACAGTGACTCTGACTGTTACTTGTTCGTTTTAGCAGATGAAGTAAAGGCTACAATACGAAAGTAACAGTATCCGAGACTGTTGCACTGAACAGAAATGCGAAACAAACGAGTAAAGAAAAGTGCAGCGGAAATAAAACAAACAAGAGATTAACACAGGAGTTTTGAATTGGTTCAGCCACTTGAAAGGCCTACGTCTAATCTTCTTCTTATTGATTCAATTAAGTAATCTACTCCGACTACCTAAGACCCTTACAATAAAAAGGACCAACAACCTACTCCGGTTGCGAAATGAGTTTAAGACTACTCCGTCTCACACTCGACTCTTTATCTAAGAAAGTTACAAGATCAAATTCCCTGATTTTGTTCTTGTGAAAAGAACGAAGGCGAATTCATTAAGATCTAACTATTCTAGATAGAAGATTACAATACTTAAGGCAACAGTTGTCATGTCTGTGACTTTTGAAGACTTTGAAGAAATTTTGCAAAGATTAAAAGCTTAAAAACTTTGAAGAAAATTTGCAATGCAGTAAGTTTTGATTTCTCTGGAAAGCCTTAAGAAATGAGAGAGGTGAGCTCTCTATTTATAGAGGAAGAAGTGATTTGAAAAGATTAAAGAATTCCTTTGAGAGAGTCAACTCTCAAGCAAAGGAACAAAAGAGTTGTGATATTTAGAAAGTAGTGCACATGTTATAAACCTCAAAGTGTGAAACAAAGTATGCAGCTAGACTTTCAACTTTTCTGATCAACCTAAAGAAACAAGCAAGTAAGGACAAGAGGGTTTAGGAGAAGAGCCAAGCAATCCTTTTTGCAAATAAGAATTAGTCTTATGCTTTTTAAGGAAATTGATTTGGAAAGATTCCCTTAGCTTCTTGTTTTCTTTCAAACCTTTTTATTTAATATTTCAAAATGGTTCAAAATCTTTTCAAGGTAAAAAGACGATTTGAGATTATCAGTCAAAAGACTTTGAAAAGTTTCAGACATGTGCAACAGTCGTCCTCACTGTTACACTGAACAGATGAGGTTACAGTTGCCTAGACTGTTGCATTTGTAAGTACCATACTCTTCTACCTTTACAATAGACGACTCTTTACAACTCGATTCTTTTTGGGCATTCAACTCTTCATCTACTCTTGCTTGGAGATTAGTCTTTGCTTGGAGATTCTTGATTTCCTGAAAACTTAACTAAGAAGCATACATTAGTTAGGCATGTCATCATCAACAAACTAGCTCAACACTTAATATTATGATCTTCATTTCATATTATGCTTATTATTGCTTTACTTTATCAAGTCCAATCATATAATTCATCCTAATCATCATATTCCATAATCAATTTCAGCACACCATCCATAGTATACAGATATACATGTTACATAACATTCATTCAATGTTTCCCTCTTACTTATTCCTTACCACAATAAGTTACCGGTTAAAGACTGAAAGGGCTATAGTGAGAGTTAGGGACGTCTCCCCAATCCTAGCAAGGATGACTCCTAATAATCTCTACTCGGATTCATTTTATTTAGACACCCTACGACCATAAGGTTCATCGGTTTTAGTTTTCAAGATTGTGGCATTGATACTACTTTGTAACACCTCATCTTACTCAAGAGCCTTTAGCAAGACCGTTTTTAAGTAAGGAGTGACGTTACCATCTCGGTTTTCCGAGTTAGTTCGTATCAAATATCAATATCAAAAACAATTTAAGTGCTTTAATAATGCTTATACCAAAGTAACAATACTCAAACTGAAGTACAAATCAATCTGACTCATATGATAATAGTATATGTCTGATAACTCTAGCTACTCATAGACTCAACAATTGATCCGCAACCATGCTCATACACACTTCCAAGTATAAGCATCATAAAAAAAACCTTCTAATCAACTACTCCTTATTCGTCGAAAATATCGAATGAATCACTGTAGATTCAAAACATTTCAAGCGTTAGTAACTCATACACAATTAACATCAATCAGTATCATAATGCAATCATCTTACAACCAGTGCCATCAACAAGAACACCGTGAACCACCAATTGTGGTCCCATCAACAAGAACACCGTCGTGTTTAGGGCACGCCAATAGACACAATGTGCTCTACCACAGCAGGTCATCCCTAAAACTAGGTCATCACCATGTGCACACCTTCTACATGGTGGGAGTCATGAGGAGCGACCCACAGAGTCATGGAGTCGGTCTCCCGCAACTGCTCCATATAAACAATCACCTCAAAAAACCATATCGATCATCATCACCCCAATCTCTACCTCAAAAAACCATATCATCATCACCCCAATCTCTATGGTAACAAATGTCACAATCATATCAAAATACAATATCAATCAATCATATACAAGTAACTGGGTAGGAAAATCCTACCTTTTAACAATCCAAGTATAATAAGCAATGGCAATAGCAATCCAAACGTATTAAAGCGATATAACTGCAATCGTCCCTGAACCATCAACTAAAAATTATAATTTTATATATATTTACTATCTTTCTTATTACTAACCCATATAATCACAATCTCTTCCAATTCCCAAATTTCTTGGGTTAGACTCAAATAAAAAGTAATTATAAAAGCTAGATCTGAGGAAGAGGTGTTTGCTAGCAACCTAATACTAGAGTTAGTGAAGAAATTTTTAAGTATAGGCTAATCACAATTAATGAGACAAATTAAACTTGAAACAATGAAATATATAAGGAAAATGAGATGACACCACCGGGTGGTACTCAATTTGAGTACCACCCGGGGTATAATTGTATTTTCGCTAATGATTTTTCATTCCCCTCCACTAATTTTTGATTCATAAACAAATTAGTGGTTAAGGGTAGTTTAGGAAGTTTAAGCTTTATAATTAATAACAATAATTTTGTTTTTAGAATAACTGAAAGATTTTCCACGCCAAACTTCTAGGGTGTTTTCAGATTGGCAAATTTGTTAACAATAATGAAGATATTAATATTTTTTTCTTTAATCAAAAGCATAAGCAAAATTAGTATTCCCTTAATTCACAATAACAATGTTTGTTTAGTGGGAAATTGGGAAACTATCATGGTTTTAGCAGTAGCCATACATGTATGTTGATGTGATATTGTGATGAAGCCGTTGTTTTAATAACTTGGGTCAATTGATTTTTCCTCGACCTTCGTCAAGGCTTGTGTGCATTATACTTAACCCGTCTCTTCGGAAGATGTAAAACGAAGTAGATGAAGAGCACGATATAAGATGAAAAACGTAATTACCGACGATGAAGATAATGTAGTGTTAATTGGGTTAGTATTAAATATATTATTTTGATGTAAACTATTATTGATAATAAGATTATTAGGTTACTTAAGAGTTTAATTTTAATTTAAATAAGATTACATAAAAAATTACATATCTAACCTTAAAATTTTGGCGCTAAAATGAAAACTTAACATTTTATTTATTATTTTATTTTTTCTTATATTATGGTGGCGCCGAGATTCGGTACCACCCGGTGGTGCTCTATCGCCATCCAATATATAACTGGCAGCAGACCAATTCATTGAACTCTGTTTATACAACTAAAAAAGGTTATGAAAATGTATTTTCAAAAATGTACAAAGGTTCAATATGTTAAACAGCTTATCCGTGGAATAAATATAAAAATGAGTAGAACAAGTATGGATATATTTGTTGTCGTCATTAAGTGCTTACTTCTCCTAAAAAAAAAAAGGTGACTTCTCTTGGACGTAAATACCCATAAGGTGTGTTCTTGCCGTGTGTCTCCCGTATGGCCGTAAACCACAAATATGTAAACGTGATGAGAAAGTTATGCACCTACTATTCATCATCAACCAATAGTCATCTTTTCATGAATTAAATTCACAATGGTGACATTCATAACTCGTTGTCTAGATCTTTTTATTTATTGTAGGTAGTCGATTCATTATTTTCCATCAAAAAGGTTAAAAAGATAGCAAATTCTCATTAAATACGAGCTATATCCGTCTTTAATAAGATGGGTTAGATCCCCTCTCATAAGGAGTCAGGTGGGAGGATAAGTGTGGAAAGTTTCCGTCTTGCCCTCCCAAATGTCTCCTTGTGAGAGGGGATTTGACCCATTTTCATTGAAGACGGATATGTCCCGTCTTCAATGAGACCAACTGTAAAAAGATATGCAACTATTGTGTTTGGCTTCAAAATATATAATGGAATAAAATGTTTGTAGCAAACTGAATGACAAGAATTTTCAAATTAATTAGGTATTGTTTTTTTTTTGTGTTTTGTGTAATTCAATATATCTCATTTGTATTATAAGTTCACATGAATATAGTTAAAATAAAAGGATTATTTTGTTTGGCTCTCCTCTCCGTAACCCCCCTCGAAAACATTAAAACAAATATAAAAACTTTTTCTCTCAACAAGAAGCTATTAATCATCAATGTAATAATTATAGGTCCCTGAAGGGTTTTCTACACCCTAATTTTTATTTATTTCATACAAAAATGTTATTATTCTCAGAGCATCTCCAATAATTTAATTTGGGTACTTGCTTGCAATTTTATAAAATTGCAAGCTACTAGCTCAATCATTAAAGTTGTCCATGTAGATTAGCTTTGCTCAAATGGGCCCACACAAATTTTGAGCTACTAACTCCATGGAGCTACTTTCTTGAAAGTACCCACAAGGGTAATATAACCAATACGAATATAGAGAAGTGTGTTAAGTTGGCCAAAACAGACTAGTAGTAAATTATCTAAACCATTGAAATAAATTGTAGCTTGAAATTGCTCTAGCTTGAAAAAATGATGTGGCAAAGGTAAGCTAGTATTAACTAGCTTACCATTGAAGATGCTTATTAGAAGAGTTTTCTATCTATCCTCCTAATAGAAGAGTTTCGACCCTATTAGTTGATGGCTTTCTTTTCTTAATAAAAGTTTTTATTTTTATGCCAAAGTTACTAAGGACGCGGAAATAAGTATTATTATGATAGTTCATTGTATCATACTATAGATGTTGTTAGATTATCCATCCCATTTGTGCATATAATACAAATATGTTGCTTTTTCCTATGCAATTACTTTTATTTTTCTCTAATTACATGACATGTCGTAAATTTAAGACGGATAGCGATAATACAATCATTTATCCGTAGTACAACTAGGGTTAGTTTTCTAGTAGGAATACACTAAGGAAATTTATAACGCCAGTAGAAGTAGAGAGAACTTCAATTGTCAATAGGAATTAAGAGTCTCGAAAGTTAGGAAACTCGTTTTCTTATTTCAATTAGGAGTGTCATTATTTTTACATTAAATAAAGCCGTATGTATTCATTATTTTTCGGTAGATTGAGAATAAAGTTGAAAAACTCCACCAGGTTTTGATAAAAAAAAACCTGATTTGACACGATACTCCAGATCTTTGATTTAATAAATAAGTCTTTAACTTAATTAATCAGTTCAAGTTAAATAGGTCTTTAACTTAACCACATATTGTTTGAGATATAGGTCTATTTCGAGCAATAAATATCTCATTAACTTCTACTCCCTCCGTCCCGGTCATTTGTTTACCATTTCCATATTTGGGTGTCTCATTCATTTGTTTACCTTTCTATATTGGGAAGACTTTTGATGAGTAATTTCATCACCCAATGGGACTATTGTCCACTTGTCATCTTATGACACTACCCACAAATGGTCCCCTTCCCTTTCCTTGGTCTTTGTGCCAAAAGCAAAGGTAAACAAATGACCGGGACGGAGGGAGTAATTTTATTCATCTTGAGTTGGTTATGAGTAATAAGTGTCTAAAAATTGCATAGAAGTTCTAGCGCGATGTACCAATTGTCAGGGATTTAGCACACGTAATAGACATCTTAATGGAATCAAACAAAAAAGCGGAACAAATCATCCAGTTATAACATGCATACCCTCATCAGAACAGGTGAAGATAATGGAGTCTTTTATAATTCTTCTTAAGGAAAGAATCGACAAGTTAATTTTCAATGGAGAAATTCAATACGACATTAATTCTTCATTATATTTACAACATTCTCCAATATTTGATAATTACGGTGATGAGGAGCCAATGGAGGTTGTCGATCTTGAAGGTACGAGTGATATTACAAGATGACAAGCATCAAAGAGTTTTAGGAAAAAAAATGGAACACTTTAAAGGTAAAATTAAAGTGTGCGAGCTAGGTAGAATTTGTTTTTGATAATTTCATGCATAGACGGTGGTGGGGTGAAATGTACGACGATGAAAGTGTTAGGGTGCAAACTCATGTCCAGGGACGAAGCCCGACCATAAAAGTTACATAGGCCGATTTTATACAAAACGCACACACACTTACACACTTTTTATACTGATCGATATCCATATTAATTCCCTCTGTTCGTCATAGACATTACAACATATTTTAGCATTTTTGTATAATTATATAAGCCCTACATTGTATAAATTATTGTCCAGTATATTTTTGTTTAATTATCATTACCTAATTTTTCAAAAAAAAATGTTTATTGTAAGAGCTTTCACACCTTTTTTTTATAGGACTATACGTGATGAAAAGTGTAAAAAGAAACGAAAAGTAATTCCATTGTTAAAACGATTTTATAATAACCGAACTTACCGAAGGCCGTGGAATTTAATTTGTAAACTAGTCCGTATGTAAAAAATATAAAGTTGTTCGGGAAAAAATATTCCCAACACTAAATGGGATGAAATTATTTATCAACGAAAATAATTTAAACACTAAAGCTTTTCATGAAAATCATAATGATACAATTTTTAATCTGTTAATAAATTTATCATAAGGAGACATCCAAACAAAAATTAAGAAAATTTGAAAAAAAAAAGATTGAAGTGAGATTCGAATACAAGACTTACAACAAGAAGGAAAATCCTTTGCAAACATAGCAATGACCACTGAGCCACTCAAAGACTAATGACACTATTGATTACATTTTTCATTTGACCCTAAAATCTTACCCGGGCCATGGCCCAAGTTGGCCCAGCAGTAGCTTCGTCACTGCATGTCCCACAGAATAAAGGTGAAGAAAATCTTTATAAGTGTCCACAAATATAATAGTATGAGAGTTTTTTTGAAAAGAACCCAAGAGTAAATATGTGAGAGGGGATCCGGCCCATTTTCATTAAATAAGAATATGCGCCGTATTTAATAAGAATTTGCGATTAAGTCATTAGTGCCAACAAAACCTAGCCTTAGTTCCGACATAAAGAACTAGTACTTCGTATTACGTATTTAGCTGGGATTTGGTGAAAGCTAATCCAGGTGATATTATGTACTCCCTCCAATTTACCATGTTCTCCCCCTTTCTTTTGGACACAAGGATTAAGGAAATCAATTTGGACCACACAAAACACACTACCTCACATTCAATTAAATTTGGACCACACAACTACTCACAAATAAGGAAAGAGAGAACATCACCACAATTGGCCCAATATGGAAAGATGGAAGAAGATGAAAAATTGGAGAGAGTACATTATTCGTGATTATATACGATAGGGTCTACGGACCAAGTATACTGTACCTGTAGGGGGAGGCTATTAAATTAGTATAAGCCACCTCATATGCTTCATTTCCATTACTTTAATTTGTGGACATGTTGAGAAACCCTTTGCCCAAATATCTATTTTTGGTTTATTTATTTCAATGGAAATTAATCAAATAAATCAGTTTCACACTGCATAGACGAAGATTCCCCCCTACGATCAAATTATCAGTGAAGTATTGTGAATTCAGTTGGTGTCACACTTTGACTGAAGACGGGGGATATCCGTCAATTATACTACACCGAGTCAACATAACTATTTTTCATTAGTCTCCCTTAAAAGCCAAGTGACAAACCTAGAAATGTAGTAGCAGGGGCACTGAAATATTTTTGTCAAATTATTTTTATTTCTCTATGAAATGTATTTTCATTTTTTGAAATTTTTTCCTTAAATTAGTTATTATTATGTATATAAGTAAAACAATGGAAAAATAATTATCCCTAAACATATTTTGTTTTTAATAAAGAAATTTCATTTTGAATATTTCTCAAAATATTTTATATGTAAGAATAATATCTTTTATACAACATATAATATATTTTAGTTCTTATTAATTCTATTACCAATAGAATTGGTTCAATGGTTTAGAGATTAGTAAATCACTGGAAAGTCAAGGGTACCAATCATATAACAACCACCTTTTACATATATAATGAAATAACAAAAATAATAGACCTAATGTATATGTCAGGAATTGAGCCTACGTATAGTGAATTTAATAGTAAGTTTTAGAATACTTTTTTACATGTTCTTTCAATAAGAATACTACGTATTTGACTAATTGCATTTCCTAATTTGTTGTCACTAATTAGGTTAGGATATTCCTTATAATTAGCCTAGAATATCTCAATAATTGGTACTTCATCTCCTATGGTTCTTATCACCTGCATCAATGCCGATTGAGCTAGTTTCCCGGATAATCGTCGATCTACAAGCGTTATCTTGTGTTCTTAGGCGACAATATTTTCTCATGGGTGTTTAAGCGCCAAGACATGATTTCCCGCTCAAATGCCAAACCAAAATATAAGGGTGTTATCAAGATTGTCTCTGAATCATGTTGATTACAGAAATTGTTAGTCGAACTTTATCATCAACTCCATAAAGCTATAATTGCTTATTGTGATAACATAGTATTATATATCTTTCCAGCTATCCCATTAAACATCAACGTGCCAAGAACATTGAATTTGACTGGGTGCTGATGTTCCATCTGATAAGAAATTATCTCAATCAAAAGTTTAAGCTGATGGTTGAAAGCCCAATATTGGTTTTATACTCTAACACGCCCTTTCACACGAATGGCCCTTTGGGCTTGAAATGTGGATGCAACTACATGTCTTCTCATACCTGGTGTTAATATTCCACTTTAGAATTGACGGGGGTGAGATTCAAACCCGTGACCTTTTGGTCATACGGGCTCTGATACCATGACAAGAAACCATCTCAACCAAAAGTTTAAGCTGATGGTTGAAGTTACAAGATCGGTTTTATACTCTAACAACATCTAGGCCTCAACTAGCAGAGATAATGACTAAGGGCCTTCTCACGGTCTTATTTGACGATTTTAGCAACAATCTCAACGTTCGTGCTCTTTCGAATTCGATTATTGCATAGCAGTGTTATGATATATTTTAATATGTTATGTAAATAATTTTTTTGTATTTGTGTAATTATATTTCCTAATTTATAGTCCTTAATTAGGTTAGTATGTTCCTTATAATTAGCCTAAAATCTATCCATAGTCCGTGTTCTTTACTTTATGTTTAAGGAAAATTTCAAAATTACACCCTTTTATATACAACTTTTTCAAACTTACTCCCTTTTAAAACAAAATTTCAAAATTACTCCCTTATAAGAGACTTCCGATCATTGCTACCAAGACCCAACTTAAGTCATAATTATAAAGAATTGACGAATTTGCCCTTGTTTATAACACATACCGTTTCAGTAATTGTTCTATTCTACCTTGCTTACCCTAATTTACTATTTACTCATTCTCGAATATTATGAACAAATTACTGCGTTAAATTCAATAATTAACCTAAATCCAACGACTTCTTCTCCCATTTGATCATTGCTAGGTAAGTTATTCTATTCTAATTTGTTAGTTGTTTATTCTGTTTTGATTTTTATTAGTTTACTGTTATTCGTACAGTTTAGTAAAACCTAATTTATGTAATTTAGGGTTTTTTTTTATTTATGAACTTAATTTTTTGTTATTTATTTGATTATTAGTTTACTGCAATTCCTCAAGTCGATTAAACCCTAATTTATGTGATTTATTAGTTTACTTCTCATTCCCTATTTGATTGAATGATTTGAGGCAAATATGATGTGTTGATTAGTGTTGAACATTTACCCTTTCGTGACCTGCACTGTCATTTGATTTGTAGGAATGGATAATAACTTTAATGTTAACCTGCGTATATATTATGGTGGGCAGTTTGAGTCTAGAAAAGGTAGAACTGAGTATGTTGGAGGGGGTGCCTATTTAGTTTGTGGAATTTGGAATTAAAGTTTAAATATTGCATATTTGAGACACATAGCTATTAAGTTGATGGGGGTAGAGAAGATGAGATGAAAAAAGAGGAGATAGAAACAAGGTACACAGAGAGAAAGAAGTTAAACCAGAAAGAGAGATAATGGAAATATTAAGGGAAAAGAAACAGGGGCAAAATGGGAAGGAAATTACAAAAAAATTGAATTTTGCCGGAAAATTGGTCAACTTATGACTTAAGTTGGGTCTTGGTAGCAATTTTTGATCGAAAGTCGCTTATAAGGGAGTAATTTTGAAATTTTGTTTTAAAAGGGAGTAAGCTTGAAAAAGTTGTATATAAAAGGGAGTAATTTTGAATTTTTCCTATTTAACATATATAGGTTAGTTTAGGGCTAGTTTAGTAATTTGACATATGTATTTAACTTGTTAATTACATCTAGTTAACTATATTTATGGAATTGTTTTTATTTCTTTGTTTTATACAATATTTATAGAAGTTTTTCTTTTGTTTTTTATATATTTAGATTGATGGTATTGTTATTATTTTTTTAATTTTTTAATTATAAACGCAACTTTTATCGAGATCAAAATTTTTTTTACGGGAAATTAGTAGGCAGCCGAGATACTATATGGGCTCCCACTCCCTTAGCAATAGCAAAGCTAAGTCTGGTAAATTTTTGAATAGCAACACGTGCTCTGACATCCAGAGATATAGAGAATTTCTGAACCCGCTTGAGCAAGACAACAACATCCGTCTTCAACTCTCCCAATGAAAAGAAAGAGAAAGGTAAGAAACCGCATAGTCGATCAAAACGTACACAAGCCTCAATAATTGGCACACTTGCGTGCCCTGAGTAACATCAATCACCACGCGACCAGGGACGAAGTCAGACATCCCGGCCTAAGTCAAGGTAGAAGAGCCAGTCATATCCACACACACATCGCGCCCCCAAACAAAAAATAAATCACCAAATCCGCATGACGTAGGGGATTTTCATGCCTATCTGTCAAATCAATATCCACCTATTTGGCTATGAAAATCCCAGAACGAAAGCATATATCCAGAAGGTTATCACGAACAATGTTATGTATATGCTCAATACCAACAGTACCAGCACACGACACGACATGATCACCAAATATATCTCCCTCAAAGACTCGAGAACAAGTCGGACACGTCCAAAACATAGGAAACAAATAAATTCCTAGCCGATAGCTAAGCACACAACGATAAGTTCTATAATATTCATCGTTTTCCCCTCCCCATAATTAAGGACCGCTCGAAACTAATCAGATGTATATGTGGTCACCCTGTTGAGACTTTCACTACGCTACATGTCTAGGAGTCAAGGAGAAACCAGATTTCGTTGTAGCAGCAAAAGTAGTAAATATATTGCCAATTTCTACATAAGTTTTGGGGGGGGGGGGGGGGCAGCAATCTCACTAAGAGTACTCTAAACGTCATAATTCGTAGTCTCTTTAAACAAACTAAAAGAACCATCAAAAGTAGGACTAAGAGTCAGGATGCCAGACAAACCGGAGAGCTTAGCCTTCAACTTAGCATACTGCAAACGAGATGAAAGAAATGCATAATGTAGAACATGTCCAACATCATTGACACCAAGTTGCCCAAAATTGAAAGGGAGGGTGGCAAGCCGCCATTGCTAGGGGTGAGCAAAACCGTATATCCGATACGGTTTTGAAAACCGTATCGGATATCCGGTTTTAAAAATCTCAATTTTGAGTATCCTTATCCGATACGGATTTTCCGTATATCCGGAAACCGTATATCCGGTTTTTCCGTATATCCGGAAACCGTATATCCGGTATCCGGTTTTTCATTTAATTATGTAAAATTTTATGTCTTATTTTTAATTTTTTTGTGATTTTATGATTTTTCTTAATAAGTTAAAAGAGTATCACATATTATAAGAATAAATAACTTTAAAATGTATAAAAGTAATAAGATTGAGTCACGGATATACTCGACGTTTAGTGGTTTTATGATTTTATTTTTATATTTTATATTAAAAATAGGAACCGTATCGGAAACCGTATATCCGGTTTCAAATTTTGCCGATACGTATCCGATACGGTTTTTTATAAACCGTATCGTATATACGGAAATTCGTATCGGATATACGGAAATCCGTATAATTGAAACCGTATATCGTATCGGATACGTATAATAAAACCGTATCGTATATTTTTGCTCAGCCCTAGCCATTGCCAGTCACCAAAACTAGGACCGAAGTCGTATCAAAAGTAACATAACTCAACCCAGTGACAATATGTTCCTAGCTAGACCAAAGCCGTATCAAAAGTAAGTTAGACTTATGCAAAAACATGGGGGGAGCAAGTTGGGCTTATGCAAAAACATGGGGGACCATATGCTATCCTCCTCATAATAGAATCTAACCGGACTAGAGTAACATAACTCAATGCGGCGATAATGAACCTGACAATGACATCAAACTTCTCGTAATATAATCTCACGGTCAACCAAGTTAAAAGTATTTTAGAAGTCGACCAACAATAACATGGAAGGCCCACATCATCACCACGTTCCTTAACAAAACGATTCAAGTCATGCAAAATAGCCTCTTCGCTACCAGACACCATGACCCCAAACGAAAGGCCTGGAACTGGCTAATCAAGACAGCTTCAACTTTAAATACAAGGTACCTCCAAATAGTACCCACGACACTAGGACAAATACCACCACATGTTTTAACAAGTGGGGTAAGAGGGGCACTAAAAATATACTCACCAAGAACCTGCGGACATCGACCTTCAAGAAAAAGATTAACCACCTGCGCGATATATGGAGGCGATCAAATTATTCGGAATAGCAACATAAGCTCCACTTAAACAATCCAAAACATGTTAAGCTCGCAAGACATCCCTCCCACACAAAGTACCACGTGGCAAACTCCTAATCATGCCCTGAACAACAGTCACAGAAGCGACGAGGGGATGGTGATCGATGGGAAATCGCGGCAAGACAGAATAAGAAACAAGGGGGTGTTTATCTGTCAAAGCCTTCAAAGTGCCATCAGAGTAAGGAGCAATGACTGGAGAACAAAACACCCGAACTGCTGCAGTATAATGACCGTCCATAATCTTTCTACGACATTGCTGAATATTAATGCCGCTCAAGTCCAGGTCCTCCTCAACACTAAAGGAAGTGAAAACCTTAGATAAGGTCTCTCGCGATAGCTGCAAACTACCACTAGGCAAACCCAAAGTGCGAATGACACTGATAATACTCTCCTCCTGATGCTGACACTTGACTACAGTCCGACACTCGAGATTACTCCTAGGGGAAAAGGTCTTAAGAAAATAGAGCGTCAAACCAAGCAAAGTAACCCAGAAGGAGATATCATCAGGAGTCTTAACTAGACCTTCCCAGATAAATTAGGGAGTTACCATTTTGGTTTTACGAGGTAGTAAATATCAAAACTACAACCATTGGAGTAATTTAAATACTGTATTACATAGTGAATTAATCGTTTTAAAACTTACAAACCATTATCTAACTACTACAGCGGAAGACTCACAATTTACTAATTAAATACCAATCTAAACTAAATTGTCAATCTCTATTAAAAGACCCGTCCCGTCGCATAGCTTATCCCGTACAAACATCTTACAGACCAAGTTCATCAACTTATCAACATGCAAGATTCACTGCTCCCCATTTGAACGGAAATAACAAATGGATGATAACCTTCCACCAATTTAAAAGTTTTGGATGGACGACACACATAAGTACCAAACAAGTCAACCAAAGGCACAAATTAATTGTCGCCAAAATCTCACACACATTTGTCACGGGTGTTGGTCGCATGCTTGTCGCGCGTGTGACGCGTGTTGTGCAAATTACTTTTTTCTCGCTACGAGTTTGTGTTTTAGCAATGTGAGACCAATCTATGCGACCAAAACTCGTACACTACCCTTCATACCGTCCAACCTTTACCTTCCTTTCACTCGCGTTTGACCTTGACTTCGGCTGACTTTGACTTTTACTTAGCTTACAAAAGACATGTATTTCATAACCACATAGTCAAGGGCACCCTTTAAAACCGTAGAACCCAAGACAACACTTAGGAGGGATGGATTTTATTACTGTACGCAACCCTTTAGACAAAAAACGATCAAGAGAAGCCACATTAAAATCACATAGCACATCAGGCTCAACAATAACAACACTAGAAAATGAATATGGAGTAGGAGGTCTAGGTAAATAATAAAGAATAAATCGAGCAACCCCATCACCACAATCAGGAGGTGCGACAAAATCAAACCTCCATCTATGCCGCCACTTAAAACAAAGATTATGAGTTTTAACGCATACACCACATAGCCAAATACGCTTAAAAGTAACCCTCGCTTTAGAAAAACAGACAAATTATAGGAGAGGGTTTGACAGGTAATATCCTAAGCATCCCCGCTACAATGTCGGTCACGTAGGTGCGGGATTATGGAGGTCTTAGTAAGACCATTGCTACTCCTATATTGACATCCACATAGACCCACGAACGAGCAGTGAAAAAGGGGTAACTTTCGGCATCACAAAAAAAAGAAACGAAGAAGAAAATGCAATCACAACAAAAATTCAAAACCAAACCCCAATGGTGCACTTGCATAAAGAAACACGCTAAAAACACAAAGAGTCAGATTCCTTAGCACGAAAACCATACGCAAATAAATAAACCGGCAATGAGAGAAGCCGAAACAACAACAAGCGGTTCATTAGCAAATTGACAGCGGCGTAAAAAAGCGACACTCAAGAAAACCTGATGTACTGGCATGTTGGCTTGAACACGCCATACCCACAGTAACAGAGGAATGCCATGACATACCGGAACCGTCGCTGACAACCACGGAAAGAGGACCTACTACTGGGACCCACTACTGGAACCATAACAATGCCAAATAGAAAACCAGAAACCAAAAAAGAAAGGAACCATATAATAGCTCTAAACCACCAACGGAAAGACAATCAGTAACGGTCGGCTAACGGCCACCAAAGTACGATGGCTCTGATAATAGACAACGGAAAAAAACACCCTAACTGCACGATCAACAAACCTGCTGCCAAAAGAAGAAACGAGAAAGATCCCAAAACAATCACACACGGCCTACGACCTGAGGTCTAGGTGGTCGTCGTGAAATGGCATCATACAGTCGTGCAAAGCACACTCTATGATTTTTTATTTGGTTTTGCATCCCTTGGTGTGCAATATTAGAGACTCTTTTGACCTGAGTATGCAGACTTGGTAATTAGATGATGGCACTATTGTTGGGGACACTTTGGTCGTAGGGAAGGTCTTGGATATTATTATAGAGGTTGGTTCTCGATTTGGGCTTTATCTTAATGTTGATAAGACTGAGGTCTTTTGGCCTACATAGAACCCCACAAGTTGGCTTCCTGGTGTCTTCCCCCCTCTATTGACCGGCCTTTGCGTAGTGTCACAATTGTGGGAGGTCCAGTCACTGTGTGTCATGTTTTCGGCAACGTCCTTGTGCCGAAGAGAGTGGCTAGGACCATAGAGCATATGGATTCAGTCGCAATGATTGATGACCCACAGTGTGAGTTGCTTCTGCTTCGAGCTTGTACTGGTATTTTATAACTCTATTTTGCCTTGCGTACTTATTCATCGTGTGTCTTTCTGTCGGCCTAGCTTTCTTTTAACGCGAGACTTTGTTCTAGCTTGGAAAGTATTATCACTGCGTTTCGGCGTGGTTTCCGGAATTTGCAGTGGTGAGTTGCCACATTCCCTTTTCATTTTGGTGGACTCGGTGTTTATGCTTCTGGGGATGTCCTACATTATGCTTTTCTGGCGTCCCGTTTGCAATCTGCTAAGTTGCAGGCTAAGCTTCTCCGTCCCTTTTGATGATGTTCTACGTGTTTTCAATGAAATCATGGGTTCTGATCTTCTACGTGACCCTAGTGAAATCGCTGCCCCTAAACTTATGAACAAATTGGTAGATGTAAATTATGCGAACGTTGCTGCTACATCAAACTCTCTTTTCTCTTTGACTCCCCGAAATGTGGCTTTATGGAAGTCTTAGCAGGGTGCTAACTCCTCTGACCATAGTGTGCTTATCTATCGAGTTGGTGTTCCGTTCTGCACGATGTCTAGGCCTTGTCCTGCTTGTTCTTGGGTCTTTGATGGGGATTTATATGGTGATCATGCTGTGTCTTGTGCTTAAACTGTGGGCATTAAGCATCGGCACAACCCCATTCGCGACACTCTTTTGGATATCTGCTTCAGGTATAATTTTTGTCCAAGTTAGGAGGTTGACATCGGTTTGGTTGATGGGCATGATAAGACCTTTCGTCCGGCGGATTTGTTACTTTATTCCTGAGACAAGGGGGCGAGTTGTGTGTGTCGATCAGATAGGGTCTTCTTCTTTGACTTAGTCTGGGATGTCTAGTTTTGTACTTGGTCGTGTTGCCGTTGATGCTGCTCAGCGTAAGTGTGCCAAGTATCGGGATTCGTGCATGTCAGCGGGTTATGATTTTCTACCCTTCTTCTTCTATTCGCTGGGGGAGCTAGATACGGATGTTGTTGCCTTACTCCAACGGATTTTGAAATTCTCTATATCTCAGGATGCTGGGGCTTAAGCTGTCGCTTACATTTTTACTAGACTTAGCTTTGTTGTTGCTAAGGGAGTGGGAACTCATATAGTCTTGGCTGCCCACTAATTTTTTGTAAACTAGTTGTTGATCTTAATAAAAATTGCTCTTTTTCTATAAAAATATAATAATAATAAAAAAAAAGATAAACAATAATTATGAACATAAATAAAATTGTACAAAACAAACAAATAAAAAAACTCTCGTTAATATAATGGATACAACAAACAAATAATTTTTTTTAAAATAAATACAGTTAACTAGATGTAGTCTACTAGTTAACTGCTTATGTTAAATTACTAACCTAACCCTAACCTAATTAATAATGATTAACTTGAGTTTGTCATTTGTCGCGCTTTCATTAACTGTGTACAGAATTTTTCATAGACATTGTGTATATGTATCATCTTCCGAAAAAAAAGTAAACATTCAATATTATATTAAATTTAATTTTTTTTTTGTCACATCAAATTATTTTTATTCTCTCTAAGTCAAGGAATTATCATTTTAGAATCTGAACAAGGAATTTTATATAATGGAGAAAATATATGATAAACAATTCTCTAAACAAAGGCGGACTTGGGGTGCGCACAACACCCCATGTGCGCACTCTCAGTTTATGAATTCTCTTTATTTCTCGAGGAAATAGTGTTGAATAGTGTTAAATTCGTTATTGGGCCTGAGTCACACCCAAATTGAGAAGAGAGAGTCGGTTTCATAAGCTAAATGAGGTTTCACTCTAAAATAATTGGCAATAAATAGAGTAACATTTTGCCTTATAAAGTGGTATACTCTCTTATCTTATTTCAATGTGGGATAACTTACATGTGACAAACGACAATATTGGATTTTCTTAACAAATACTCCTAACTAGTTACTTCCTCCCTTCAACTCTACTCTATCACTTTCACTTTTGTACACTATTCACAATTGATCATATAGTTGCAATTTTTTTTTCAATATATAAGTAAAAATATATTCATGTGTGATCTTGTTTGATTCATCTTTACGAGTACATTATTAATATCTAATTTTTATAAATTTTGTAAATACGTAGCTGACGATATTTACCACGTAAAACACGTCTCGACAAATATGAAAAAGTAATATGGTAGAGTGGAGTTGAAGGGAGGAAGTACTCCCTCCTAGTTTACATGTTCTTCCCTTTTCTTTTGTACACAAGGATTAAGAAAGTGAATTTGGACCACATAAAACACACTACCCCACATACAATTGAATTTGGAGCACACAAAAACTTCCGAATAAGAAAAGAGGGAACAATACCAACTAGGAGGGAGTATATTATTTGTTGCCGTAAGTTTCATCAAACTGGCATTACTCTGATAAGACAATCAGCTTTTACGGGGAGAGTGGTGGTTCAAACTTCCAAGCTTCTTTTTTAGTTAAATTTTTTTGCCCACCTTCTTTTAATATGTTTAGTTGGCTTTCCCCCTTCTCTTACATATTAGTTCAATTCACCATTTTGTATAAGTATGACATACATTGTTTAAGTACGTAAATTGATCACCCAACTTTGTATTATTATTTACAATACATTATGTACTAGTATATCTTTATATTATTTGTACCAAAAATTCATTAAGTGCGGAGTACAATGTAGTAGTAAATGTAAACGAGCGGCTTTCCTTAACTAAAAACATACTCTTTCTATTCAAGTCCAAATACAACATTTCCTTTTTTGACATTATTCATGAATGAAGAGAATCTTTACGATTTCTTGTAATATGTATGATAAAATATGGTTATGTAGGAGCTTGTTTGATTCCCCTTTATAAGTACAATAAGAATATCAAATTTTTATATTTTTTTATAATGTTAAAACTCGAGACATTTACGTTACAATTTGTGCATTGACAAACGTGTAAAAGAGAAATGTTGTGTTTGGACTTGAATGGAGGGAATATAAGACAACATCTCACCGGTTTCTAATACATGTAGGACGTATTTTTTGTTTTTCTTATTATGGTAAAATGATTTGAGAAGAGTAAGATGATTGAGAAGATGATTGAATGATTGATTTTCATTGCTTTTCTCAGATTTTGGTTTGTCAATATATACAACCTATGAATTTAATTCTATCACAATGGAAACTAGTGTCTTTGTATTTCCTAGACTATGGAAACTAGTGCCTTTCTATTTCCTAGACTAATTTGTACAAAGAAAGAGAGAAGGAACAAATAATAAGACTAATGGTACATTTGCTTAGATGAGTGCAGAAAATAAGGACGATACATTGAATATCGTCCTAATACCCCCCCTCAAGTTGGAGCATGTATGGTAGAAATGCCTAACTTGTCTTTTAAATCATGAAAACGGGTACGGCCCAAAGCTTTTGTCAAGAGGTCCGCAAGTTGAGAGTGAGTGTGAAGATAGCGAGGAGAGATAATACCAAGGCGTATCTTATCACGAATGAAGTGGCAGTCGATCTCGATATGTTTTGTGCGCTCATGAAAAACCGGATTGTTGGAGATGTAAATAGCCGCTTGATTATCACAATGCAAAGGAATGGGAGACTCCGAAGATATGCCAAGACATCGAAGAAGACCTTTGAGCCATAAAATTTCACAAGTGACTGAGGCCATGGCTCGGTATTCGGCCTCAGTGGAAGAACGGGAAACAGTAGCTTGTTTCTTGGTTTTCCAAGAGATGGGAGACCCACCGAGACAAACAAAATAGGCCGTAATAGAGCGGCGAGTAATCAGACAACTTGCCCAATCCGCATCACAATAAGCAGTAAGCTCGAGAGGTTGATCCGGGCGAAAAACAAGGCCCTGGCCCGGACTGCCTTTCAAATATCGGACCACACGTAAAGCTGCATCCCATTGAGAGACCGTCGGTTTTTGCATAAATTGGGATAATATATGAACCGAATAACAGATTTCGGGACGAGTGAGAGTGAGATAGATAAGTTTACCAACGAGACGCCGATATTGTGTACTATCCTCGAGCAAAGGGTCATCGGCAAGGGCAAGACAATGTTTCTCATCCATGGGGACACTAGCCGGTTTGCACCCAAGTAATCCTGTTTCAGACAAGATATCAATGGTATACTTACGTTGACAGAGGAACAGACCCGTAGGACCTCGTGCAACCTCAAGTCCGAGGAAGTATTTCAGTTTGCCCAAATCTTTCATCTTGAAACAAGAACACAGGTAGGCTTTGAAGGCCACAATAGAGGGAGTATGATTGCCGGCGAGAACCAAATCATCGACGTAAACAAGTAAATGTAATTCAATGCCATCTTGACGATAAGTAAATAAAGAATTGTCGGAAGTGCTCATAGAGAAGCCATAAGTAATTAATGCGTGAGAGAGTTTGGCATACCAACAACGGGGTGCTTGACGGATACCATAGAGAGATTTACGAAGCTTACAAACCTTGCCTTTCACACCACGACTGAAACCCGGAGGCATACGCATATAAATTTCTTCGGACAAATCGCCATGAAGGAAAGCATTGTGAACATCCATTTGATGGAGCTCCCAATTACGGATGGTGGCAACAGCGAGAAAAGTGCGAACGGTAACCATTTTCACCGTTGGAGCAAAAGTCTCACGAAAGTCGAGGCCCTCTTTTTGATGGTTGCCAAGTACAACCAAACGAGCTTTAAAATGTTCAATAGAACCATCTGACCTGTGTTTAATCTTGAAGACCCGCATACAACCAATGGCAGATTTGTTTGGAGGCAAATCCTCAATAGACCAAGTCTCAGTAGTCTCCAAAGCGGAAATCTCATCTGCCATAGCCTGTTGCCAACGGGGATCGCTGAAAGCTTCTTTGAAAGAAGTGGGCTCTTTATCTCGACTAATGGCTGCAAGAAAAGTACGATGTGGAACAGAGAAGGCATCATAGTTTACAAATTTTGTGAGAGGAAATAAACAACCTGAGACGGGACTGGCAGTGGGTGACGACGATGGAAGAACGGACGTGTTAATGTGATGATAACGAACATAATCCGAATGCCTTGAATTAGGAAATTTCAATCTATTACCCCGGCCAAGAGGACTGTCAGGAGGGTCCGTAAGGACGTCGGTAGAAGAAGAAGTAGCGGGCTGCTCGGAAACAGAATCCGGAGTAGCAGGCCCCCCCTGTGTGGTATCCGCGGTAAGAGACCCAGGCACGGAACGAACCGGTGAAGAACCATGAGAATCATCAGAGTCGAGCGGAATAAATAAATCATCACCAGTTTCAGTTTCCTCAGGAGGAGAGATGGGGTGAGGTTGGGCAAAGGGGAACACGGTTTCCTGAAATTGAACATCTCGGGACTGAAAAAAATCCCATTATCGAGATCATATAAGTTCCAACCCTTTTTGCCAAAAGGGTACCCAACAAAGATGCATCTTTTACTCCGGGAATCAAATTTGTCAGATGGAGCCAGATTCTTTGCATAAGCCGAACACCCAAATATATGGAACAAAGAATAATCCGGCATTTGACCATATACAATTTCGTAAGGAGTTTTACCATTGAGTAGACGGGTGGGAGTGCGGTTTATGAGATGAGCAGCAGTAAGAACACATTCACCCCAAAAATCTTTCGGAAGCCCACTTTGGAACCAGAGTGCCCGAGCTACATTGAGTATGTGACGGTGTTTTCGTTCAACCCGTGCATTTTGTTGTGGAGTACGAACCATAGAAGTCTCATGGATGATCCCATGGCACCGAAAAAATGAAGTAAGAGGTCGGAATTCGGTGCCATTATCACTCCGAAAGATTTTAATATCTCGATTAAATTGACGTTTGACTAGTGCAAAGAATTCCTTCAACAACGAGGCGCTTTCATCCTTTGTTTTCATTAAAAATACCCAAACACAACGGGAATGATCGTCAACAATGGACAAAAAATAACGCGACCCACATGCTCGATTAGAAGCATATGGGCCCCATACATCAACATGAATCAAACCAAATAACACCTCGGCTTTATTATTGCTTTAAGGGAAAGAAGAGTGTGTTTGTTTGGCTCGGAAACAAATATCACATGGTGCAGCAGGAGCTCACCCAAAGGGTCTTGATGATCAAACCACATACAAGACAAGCTTGACCCCTCAGATGGAAGCTCGAGTTACAAGGTCTAAACAACAAGCTATGACAAGCCAAGAGCAAGCCAAGCCAAGCCACCCCAATGAAGAAGACAGTCCAGGGTTCAACAACCCATGCCCACCCCCAACACAACCCACATTACCCACACAAAACAGAAACAGAGCCATTCAGGCCCAGACAGACCAGTTAACAAACCCTGCATCTAGGAGGTACACCAGGGCATCCCAACCACCCCCACTATGGCCTACCATCAAGACAACCCTCTAAGCTACAAGTTTGCCCAGGACAAACCATTTTGAAGTCTAGTAAAAACCCATGAAACAGACACCCCAAAGCTAGAGTCCAGTAAACAGCATAGCAGAGGTAGTACATGCTCAGATGATGTTTTCTTTTGCTTAAGTCAACTTGTCTTCATCTAAGGCAGGTTTATCTATGTCCTCATAAGAGTGGAGAGTTCCAAGGAGCAACAAAACACCCAGAGCAAAGCACAAGACAACAAGAACAACAGATTTCCATTTCAGGAAAACTCCAAAAACTGCTTTATTTGCTTTTGTTCAGTCTGTTTTCTTTTGTGTTTTGTGTCTATTCTTTATAGTTGTTGAGCTCGTCCTATTGTGAAGCTCTTAATTAATGTCAGTAGAAGTAGTTTAGATCCTAAGCTGGCCCTTGGATGATCCATACATCCAATGGCTCACAAGATATCAGCCCCTCTATATAAGGAGGTCTTTGTATGTTGTTTCAGCAGACTTTTATGAATGAATGAATTAAACTTTGAGAAATCACTCAATGTTATCAAACTTGTGCTAAGAGCTGTAGTTTGAAACAAGTCTGATACATCCCCAAGGTGTTTGATAAGTGCCTTGTATTGTGAGTCAAGTTATATCTGTGCTTTGTTGTGGTTAACTTACTTGCTGTTGAGGTTAGTCTAGGGTGTTTGTGCTTTGCTGTAACACTTGAAAACTGTCTCTAAAACCAGCCTTTGAGTCCTTTTCTCTTGTGCCTTGCTGTAGAGGATTGTCTCTAAGTCATATCCCTTGAGTCTTTCAGTTAAACAACTCACCATCTCCAAAACAACATCCCTTGTTACTTGATATTGTTCTCAGTTTGAGTCAAGCTAATCAAGTTTACTTAAAACTTGTGAACCTTAGTAGTTTACACTCCAAATTGGTTATCAGAGCTTTGGTTGAGAGTCTTAGTGAGTTCATTTTCCCTAACTACATTTAAAAACACAAAAATAGCCCAATGAGTGAAGAGAGACTAGCAGGAGTAGAAGCAAGGATGGAGGATCTGGCTTGGATTGTAACCACCCTAACCAGAACCTTGGACCAGGTTATAGGCAACCATTTGCTTGCTGGAGGGAGAGGTAGAGGACATGGAAGAGGCCAAGGAGGAGGCAGAGGAAGGCCACCTGATGATGAAGAGTATCCAGACTCAGATGACTCAACAAGAAGCAGAGCTTCCATCCACAGGAACACAGACAAGCATCTTAAGGTAGATATCCCTGAGTTTTCTGGTAGTCTTAATCCTGATGACTTGTTAGAATGGCTAAGAGAAGTAGAAAGGATCTTTGAGTACAAAGGATACAATGATTCCAAGTCTTTTAAAGTAGCCATCCTTAAACTGAAAGGGTATGCTTCCCTTTGGTATGAAACTATGAAAGGGTTAAGGGCTAGGGAAGGTAAAGAACCCATCAAGTCTTGGACTAAACTGAAAAAGAAACTGTTAGACAAATTTGTTGCTAAGGATTACACCCAGGATCTGTTTATCAAGTTGTCTAAGTTGAAACAAGGAGACAAACCTGTTGAATCTTATCTGAGGGAGTTTGAACAACTCACCTTACAATGTGATATAAATGAGAAACCTGAGCAAAGGATTGCTAGGTACTTAGAGGGTCTAGATAAGAACATTGCTAACAAGGTTAGGATGCAACCTCTGTGGTCATTTGATGATGTTGTCAACCTATCTCTGAGAATTGAGAAGATAGGGAAGACTAAGCCTGCTACACCAAAACCTGTTAGGCCTTTTCAAACCAGACCTTATAGTGGGTTTAGAGCCATGGATACCCCTAAGACAGCACCCCCACCTACCTTAGACAAGGGTAAGGGCATCATGGGTCAAAAGCCAAGCACTTCATTGACTGAGAACAGAATTAGGTGTTTCCAATGTCAAGGCTATGGACATTTCAGGAAGGATTGCCCTTCTAAGAAGACCTTAACTATAATGGAAGTTGAGGCTTGGGAGAAAGAGGGTCTAGTTGAGTATGAGAGGGATGAGCCTGAGGTTGAAGAAGTGGTGAGTGAGGAAGAAGAGTCTAATCAGGAGGCAATAGTGGCACTCCCTGACACAGGCCACAGCTTAGTCCTATGGAGAGTAATGCATTCACAACAGATACCTTTGGAGGAGGATCAAAGGTCCCTCATTTTCAGGAGCAGATGTACCATACAAGGGAGGGTTTGTAACCTTATTATAGATGGAGGTAGTTGTACCAATGTGGCTTCTGTTACTATGGTTGATAAGCTGAAGTTGAGCACTCAAGATCACCCTCACCCCTATAAGTTGAGATGGCTGAGTAAGGGAGCAGAGGTTAAGGTGGATAAGCAATGCATGGTCCCTTTCTCCATTGGCAGTGTGTACAAGGATGAAGTATTGTGTGATGTGGTTCCAATGGATGCCTGTCACTTGCTATTAGGAAGGCCATGGGAGTTTGATAAAAGCTCCATACACCAAGGAAGAAGCAATACCTATTCTTTCAAGCATGGGAGCAGGAAGGTGACATTAGCCCCCTTGCCACCACACCAGAAGAGCTATGGAAGTCCAAGTATGGCTGAGGATTTTAGTGGAGTTGTATTTCTATCTGAGTCAGCAATGGTCAAAGAGTGTAGTGAGGAGCAACCTATAGTAATGCTGCTATCAAAAGAAGTTCAGGGAGAGGAGTCTAAGGTGATCCCTGCAGATGTTAAGCCCCTCATTGATCAGTTCAAGAAAGTGTTTCCAGAGGAACTTCCTGATGGTTTACCCCATTTGAGAGGGATTGAGCACCAAATAGACCTTGTGCCAGGGTCTGTACTACCTAATAGACCAGCCTATAGGTGTGATCCTAAGGCTACACAAGAGCTGCAGAAGCAAGTTGGAGAGTTGATGAGTAAAGGGTTTGTAAGGGAGTCATTAAGCCCTTGTGCTGTGCCTGCATTGTTGGTTCCTAAGAAGGATGGGACTTGGAGGATGTGCATAGATAGCAGGGCTATCAACAACATCACAGTCAAGTATAGGTTCCCTATACCTAGGCTTGATGACATGTTGGATGAGCTGAGTGGCTCAAGATTCTTTTCTAAGATTGACTTGAGGCAAGGCTACCATCAATTGAGGATCAGAGAAGGAGATGAGTGGAAGACAGCCTTCAAAACAAAGCATGGCCTCTATGAGTGGCTTGTCATGCCCTTTGGCCTGTCAAATGCCCCAAGTACCTTCATGAGATTGATGACAGAAGTGCTTAGGCCTTGCCTAGGGAGATTTGTGGTGGTATACTTTGATGATATCCTCATCTACAGCAAGAGCAAGGATGATCATTTGAGGCATCTTGAGGCTGTGTTTGAAATACTTAAGGAGAACAAGCTCTTTGGGAAGCTTGAGAAATGCACCTTCATGACTGAGGAAGTCAAGTTTCTAGGATATGTGGTATCTGGTAGAGGCATTTCAGTTGATCAAGACAAGATCATTGCAGTCCAGTCTTGGCCTATCCCTAGGAGTATTACAGAAGTAAGGGGATTCCATGGCTTAGCATCCTTCTACAGAAGATTCATTAAGGATTTTAGCACCATTGCAGCACCTCTCACTGAGTGCATGAAGAAGGGAGAGTTCACTTGGACTGAGAATGCCTTACAGGCTTTCAAACACATGAAGAAGCTTTTGTGCAGTGCACCTATCCTCAGATTGCCAAACTTTGATTGCCTATTTGAGGTTGAATGTGATGCAAGTGGAGTGGGAATTGGAGCTGTCCTCATCCAAGAGAAGAAACCTGTAGCCTACTTTAGTGAAGAGCTAAGTGGTGCCAAGCTAAACTATTCTACATATGATAAAGAGTTCTATGCTCTTGTCAAAGCTCTGAGGCATTGAAGTCATTACCTGAAGCCCAAACCTTTTGTCTTACACTCTGATCATGAGGCATTGAAGTACATAGGAGGCCAACATAAGCTCAGTCATAGACATGCTAAGTGGGTGGAGTTCCTTCAATCATTCACCTTTTCTAGCAAATACAAAGAGGGCAAACAAAATGTGGTGGCTGATGCATTGTCTAGGAGGCACACTCTGCTATCAACAATGGAGCAAAGGGTTCTTGGCTTTGAGTTCATGAAGGACATGTATCAAGAAGATCCAGACTTTGCAGAAGATTGGCTAGCACAGAAAGAGGGAACAAGAACCATTGATTCACCCTACACTTTGCAAAATGGATTCTTGTTTAAAGGAAACAAGCTGTGTGTTCCCAGAGGATCTTATAGGAGTCTATTGATCAAGGAGGTACATGGAAGTGGCCTTGGAGGACACTTTGGGGTTCAGAAAACTGTGGACATACTACAGGATCAATTCTACTGGCCTAAGATGATGGGAGAAGTCCAAATAGTGCCCAGGAGGTGTGGAGTGTGTCAAAAGGCCAAGAGTTCTTTTCAAGCAGGACCTTACACTCCCCTACCAGTCCCATGTAGGCCTTGGGAAGATGTGAGCATGGATTTTATAGTAGCATTGCCTAGGACAGCAAGAGGGAAGGATTCTATCATGGTGGTTGTGGATAGGTTCAGTAAGATGGCATATTTCATTGCTTGCAAGAAGACTGAGGATGATGTAAGTGTAGCAGAGCTATACCTTGATGAGGTGGTGAGGTTACATGGGGTTCCAAGGACCATTGTGTCTGACAGAGACAAAAAGTTTATGAGCCATTTCTGGAGAACATTGTGGAAGCTGCTTAACACTAGGTTGTTGTTTAGTACCTCCCATCACCCTCAAACTGATGGCCAAACTGAGGTGACTAACAAGACCTTGGGAAGAATTTTGAGGTGTATAGTCAGCAAATCTCTCAAGGATTGGGACTTGAAGTTGGCTCAAGCAGAGTTCTCTTTCAATAGAGCTCCATCAGCAGCCACAGGCCACTCCCCCTTTGAAGTGGTCTATGGTACTAACCCCTTAATGCCTTTGAGTTTGTCTAATGTCTTCCAAGAGAAAGAACAAGCTAGAGCCCAGAGCAGATGGTCCTTTTCAAGTCATAGAGAAGATAGATCCTAATGCCTACAAAATTGATTTACCAGGAGAGTATGCAGTCCATGGAACATTCAATGTGGGAGATCTTCGTCCCTTCTATGAAGACTCTGAGGGGGAGGAAGACACAGGCTTGAGGTCAAGCCCTTTTCAACCTGGGGAGGCTGCAGCAGGAGCTCACCCAAAGGGTCTTGATGATCAAACCACATACAAGACAAGCTTGACCCCTCAGATGGAAGCTCGAGTTACAAGGTCTAAACAACAAGCTATGACAAGTCAAGAGCAACCCAAGCCAAGCCACCCCAATGAAGAAGACAGTCCAGGGTTCAACACCCATGCCCATCCCCAACACAACCCACATTACCCACACAAAACAGAAACAGAGCCATTCAGGCCCAGACAGACCAGTTAACAAACCCTGCCTCTAGGAGGTACACCAGGGCATCCCAACCACCCCCACTATGGCCTACCATCAAGACAACCCTCTAAGCTACAAGTTTGCCCAGGACAAACCATTTTGAAGTCTAGTAAAAACCCATGAAACAGACACCCCAAAGCTAGAGTCCAGTAAACAGCATAGCAGAGGTAGTACATGCTCAGATGATGTTTTCTTTTGCTTAAGTCAACTTGTCTTCATCTAAGGCAGGTTTATCTATGTCCTCATAAGAGTGGAGAGTTCCAAGGAGCAACAAAACACCCAGAGCAAAGCACAAGACAACAAGAACAACAGATTTCCATTTCAGGAAAACTCCAAAAACTGCTTTATTTGCTTTTGTTCAGTCTGTTTTCTTTTGTGTTTTGTGTCTATTCTTTATAGTTGTTGAGCTCGTCCTATTGTGAAGCTCTTAATTAATGTCAGTAGAAGTAGTTTAGATCCTAAGCTAGCCCTTGGATGATCCATACATTCAATGGCTCACAAGATATCAGCCCCTCTATATAAGGAGGTCTTTGTATGTTGTTTCAGCAGACTTTTATGAATGAATGAATTAAACTTTGAGAAATCACTCAATGTTATCAAACTTGTGCTAAGAGCTGTAGTTTGAAACAAGCCTGATACATCCCCAAGGTGTTTGATAAGTGCCTTGTATTGTGAGTCAAGTTATATATGTGCTTTGCTGTGGTTAACTTACTTGCTGTTGAGGTTAGTCTAGGGTGTTTGTGCTTTGCTGTAACACTTGAAATTTGTCTCTAAAACCAGTCTTTGAGTCCTTTTCTCTTGTGCCTTGCTGTAGAGGATTGTCTCTAAGTCATATCCCTTGAGTCTTTCAGTTAAACAACTCACCATCTCCAAAACAACATCCCTTGTTACTTGATATTGTTCTCAGTTTGAGTCAAGCTAATCAAGTTTACTTAAAACTTGTGAACCTTAGTAGTTTACACTCCACATGGCCCATTAGACAAACTGTCTTGACGAAAATAAGGAATAAACTTCATGACTTATAAAGACGGATGTCCCAAACGTTTGTGCCAAAGATCAAAATTGCCACTTTCAATCACATTAACACGCCGCATAACATCCATCGTTATTTGATATAGACCATGAAGTAAGTCACCCACTCCAATCGTCGTCTTCGAGGTAGGGTCCTGGATTACACAACGAGAGTTGGTAAATTGAACATTTAAATGTTGGGCCGATAATAGTTGGGAGACCGATAACAAATTACAAGTAAAACCGGGAACATATAAAACGTCATCTAAACATAACAAAGTGTTGATATGAACCCGACCCGCATGGGTAGCTTGTAAATGAGAACCGTTTGGCAAAGTGACGGTAAGAGGAGAGACGGGATGAGCGGTCTCAAATAACGAAAAATCGCCACAAACATGAGTAGAAGCACCCGTGTCGATTAACCAAATTAATTGTCGCTTACCATTCAAACGGATCGAATTTACCCCCAATGTAGACCCACCAAAAACCGCATGAACATGGTTGTCAGTAGAAGAAATAGGAGGAGCAGAGGAGTGCGGCGCGGTGGAGTCAGGGCCCTGCTTTCCCCGGCGCGGACCACGGCCCTCTGGGTAACCGTGCTTCTCCCAGCACCGTGGCTCCAGGTGGCCGTGTTTCTTACAGTGGGTACACCACGAGCGGGATGACGGTGGATGGGAACCACGAACTGTGAACGCCATGACTGGGTTGTCCTCTGTCTGACGTTGGGTGACATGACGGAGCTCCTCCTCTTGAATTAACCGAGAATAAGCACCGTGCAGTGACGGTTGTGGCTCGGTCCCCAAGAGTTGAGAACGGGCAGTAGAATATGAGGAATCGAGACCCATGAGAAAAGAGCGGACATGGGCTTTGTCACGGCTGGTTCGAACGAGTACCGCACAAGGTGAGCACATACAAGCGGGTATGGCGTCGTAATCATTGACGTCATCCCATAATTTCTTAAGACGACCGAAATACTCCATAATACTATCATTTGGAGACTGTTTGCAAGCAGAAATTTCAGCATATAATTGATAGATTTTAATGTCATTGCCAACCGAAAATCGTTGTTTGATATCATTCCAAAGTTCGGACGAGGTGTCACGAAATGAAATGGAGGAACGAAGGCTGGGTTCAATAGTGTTAAAAATCCATGCCATTACCGTGCAATTGACAGTCCTCCAATCCTCAAGATCAGCGGAATCGTCAGCGGGTTTTGAAAGAGAACCGTCGATGAAGGCAAGTTTCCGTCTGGCACCTAACGCATTACGAAAACCTTTCGACCATTCCTCATAATTGGAGCCTTTGAGCATGACATGGGTGACCTTGGCCCCGATGTCATCTCGGCTGGACAAGAAATAAATGGGCTTCACCACATGATCGTCTCCTGTCATGGTGTCGAAAAAATGCAGGAAAAACGAGTTTTGCTTAATTCACTGATACCATATGGTAAAATGATTTGAGAAGAGTAAGATGATTGAGAAGATGATTGAATGATTGATTTTCATTGCCTTTCTCAGATTTTGGTTTGTCAATATATACAACCTATGAATTTAATTCTATCACAATGGAAACTAGTGTCTTTGTATTTCCTAGACTATGGAAACTAGTGCCTTTCTATTTCCTAGACTAATTTGTACAAAGAAAGAGAGAAGGAACAAATAATAAGACTAATGGTACATTTGCTTAGATGAGTGCAGAAAATAAGGACGATACATTGAATATCGTCCTAATACTTATAAATAAGAAAATTAGATTCATCCTTATTTAAAATTAATGAAACGTATTGATAAAAATTAAAATTAATGACAAGCCACTAAATTTGAATACATATGTTGAGACCAAATACTACTATGTTCTATGTACTCCTTATTTGTTTCTTCCTGAATGATTATGGTTAGCGTCTCAACTTTTTTGCTTAGTTTTGTTTAATCTTGAAATGTGTCTAGTCTATCTACTGTTAGTGAGTATTGTCTCACATTGATAATATTATCATCCAATAAGTCTCATTGTTGTCTCACATTGATAGAAAAGGTGAGAGTTTATATTTATACTTTATAATATTATTTAATGTGAAGAAGTCCAATAAGTGTCACATGTGAGTGTTGTCTCACATTGATAGAAGAGGTGAGAATTTATACTTTATAATCTAAGGGGCTAGTCTATCTACTGTCAGTTGGTTTAGAGTGGAATCTCTTAAATCTTATTAAATAGACTTTTGCTCCTCTATTTAAGTACGACCCATTCCCGTTTGCATGATTTAACATTTAATTCATGTATGACCCAATCACCCAGAAATAGTTATCGTCATTCCGTCAGTTTTTGTGACTAAAACATTAATAGTAAAATGAATAATGATCCTGAAAATGCCTAACATAGTCTAAAGACAACTTATAAACCAATAGTCCAATCACCATGAAGAATAGGACCACATAATTTAATTCAATAATGTTAAAAGGGACATGCCATGGCATACAAGGAAGAAATGCAAGCTCAAAACTTGTTAGCCCACATCTACGTAAAGTAACAAAATGGTCCTTCTAAACCCCCAAAAGATACAAAACATAAAATGTCATATTCATTTTAGTTGTGTTAAACTCCTTCAATAATTCGAGCTATTGTTTAGGAAGTGGAGGACCAAATTCGAGAAGTCCACCAAATTTTAGACATGGCAACATCAAACACACACTTGCCTACATATATTTATTACTACGTAGTATATTGTATCGTTATTAATGGAAATAAAGAAACTTTCTACAAAGCAAGGATAGATTGATTGTACGTAAGTAAGTAAGTAACGTAATTGATTGAAGATATACAATTGTACTATTGGGGTTGTAAGGCTACCTCATTGCCTGATAAAAGGAACTTGAACAGAAAATGAGTGAAAAGTGTTATCCTACCAACCAAGAGTACAAATATAGAATAGCTTGTGAGGATGATATCAAGTAACGAGAAAGGCCCATGTAAATGTTCATTCTAATAATTTGTTAAACGTGGAATTTCCTAGACCTGGCATCCGGTCAATTCGGTCACTTATTAGTTTCGAGTCACGTCACTCGGCTTTACAAGCATCCAAGCCGGGTTGAGATGGATCTATGGTTTGGACATTTCAAGTTTGGGTCATTTTAAGGTGTGTTATCAAATTATTAAGAGATAATGACCAGTCCACGATGATAGGTATATAGGTTAGATTAATTGAGTTGGTCAATTCGAGGTGCGTTTTAATATTAGGTCATTTGTTCGGGTGCTGATAGAGTACATGCCGGGTAATTTGGGTCAGTTTTGGATGGTATAAAAACTGTAAGGGAAATTACTACGTAGCATAAGAGAAAATATGTCAACATCAGTCTATGTGAGTTAAATTTGTAAAATTCATGCATCCACATGTGCTACGCCCATCTCTATTTCTCAAGAAAATAAGTATTCACAAAAGTTCGCCCTCCTAACAACATGTACTTAAATAGAAAATAAATTAGATTCTTTCTTCAATTAAACTATCATCTTTTCATTATTATATAATCTTTTAATAACACTACAATATTTTCATTAAACTCTAAATTATATTCATTTAATTAAAATGAAATAAAAGTGGTATAAAATAATAAGATACAAAATGCTGATTAATCTCTCTTACATAATGACTTGACACATACTAACTTTATAAAAAAAAAAAAGTAATATTATTTGCTTCGTAAAAATAAAAAATCGTTAATATAGTTTGAGAAAATCTATAAAATGAAATTTTAGCTTTGTAATAAAAATTCATTAAAACACACATTTCTTGACATACTCAATTTTTCTTGATTAGTTTTGCAGTATAATGAGGTGAAATATATATGTAAGGCAAATTCTTGTTTCGGACAAACCATTTCCGTTTGACAATTAAAACGGGGTTTTGAGACAACTCTATGGTAAAATGTGACCACATTTGTTTTGCTAATGTTACAATTTATTTTTCCAAAAGTGGGTACATTAAGGTATAAATGAGTATCACTTTCCCCGCCTCACAGATGTTCCGTCTTAAGGGAGACCGGCTATATATGTAAAACTAATGAGGTGTCAATTCAGAATGAATAAGTAATAAGCTAAAAAGGTAAAAACTCTATAAACATCGTGCCTTCATTATGCGGGATCTACACTAGAAACTAAATTTCAAGGAGGGGGGACTGAGAGAGAGATTACTTCAATGGTGAAAATTTTTAGTACAATCCTCTCTTATTTTCTATATAAAATGGGTGAGCCATGGGAAGGTTTTCAAGATGCAAATAAGAAGGGCCAAACACGCGGGAAAAGACTCGTGTTGAGGTGTATATTTAGTACACCGCCCAAAAAAATGATTCGAGTATCTCTATTCCTAGTGTAGAATTGCCTTAGTGTAAAAAGTACGGTCCCGCCGGAGGATACAAGAATTTTTCATGTTACAATTGTCAACTAATTGGCCGGATCTGAAACATAAATAAAAAATCAAGATCCAAATATGCAATCCGATCTGAAATTACATAGATCTAGATTTGAACTAGATCATTTGATATTTCAAATTTCAGATCTCACTCCGCTACAAAGCCTATTACCAAATGTAGAAAATCACACTATCTATAGTCTTTTCTAATTGTAAACATTAATTTGAAATTAAACTCTAAAGTATTACAATCGAAAATTTTGTTGTTGATAAGAGGACTCATAAAATTGTTATCCAAAAATACAATATTGCAGCTACATATTAAATGAATAGTGATAAGTGTTATATTTGTGTGATTTTATCCCTCATTTGGCTCGATTTTACATAATATTTCCACTAATTATAGTGATTATGTGAGCAAATCTCGTGTTGTAGTCGCTTTGTGTGCTTTGTCTTGTCTTATAGGAAATGAGGCGGTTTCTGCGGCTTTTCCTACTATTTTGGCACTAATCTCAACACTCGGAGCTACGGGAAGCAAGTCTTAGTCACAATGATAGTAGCATAATAGCATTGGCTCACCCCGAATAAGGAATTTGACTAAATGAAGGCTTAAAATGAAGAGATTCCGCGTCCCCTATCACTACCTTCTTTGCCTTAGGGGACATCAAAAGTCAATCCAAGTCAAGGAAGGTCAAAGTCAAGCATCAAGACGTCCCCTATCGGGTTTAGCACGTAGGGGACGTATGATGAACGTATTCTCTAAGGAAGGTGAAAGGTCACCTGGGAACAAACATCCCCGATCGGGGACGTGTGTTTCTACAAACACTCGTCTTTTCCTTTGCCCGAGCTTTATTGATATGTTAATGATTGTAATAATGGGGAATGAATGCATGACGTCCTAATCACCTATAAAAGAAGAGCCTTAGCACCTCATTTCATCATCGTAGTATCCAATCTTATACAAAAACATATCTCTTCTTGGAAAATAAAGTAGTATAGTTGTTCTTGCAAGTAGTTCTTAGTTTCTTATTCCCTTATTTTGGTTTTGCTATTCTTGAATTGTAAGGATTTTTACTGTTTTAATCTACCTTTGTCATTGCCTTAAAATCTTTGGAAATTCCTAATATTATATTTTACTTTAGGTTAATTTCAACTATGCAATGTCTATTTCGTTTTTGATTAATGTTCATCACCATAGTTAGATTACCTAAAGTTTTCATCTTATACTTATCCCCTAGATTATAAAACTGTAATTTCTGTTTTTAATCTTCATTTTTCATTATGGTTATTATTACTATCGTTATAATTCATTACCTAAACAAATTACCATGTTAGTAGTCTTGAATCTAGTAGTTGTAGTTTTAATTTTCTTATTAATAATGCATATGTAATTTTGTACTAGGGATGGGTTAGTATAAAAGTTTAATTGTATTCTAGGGATGGGTTAGTATAAAAGTTTAATTGTATTCTAGTATAGTTAATTTGATTAAAACATTGCTTAAAATTATCTCTACTTCTTTGCCTAATCCTTATGACAAACTTTGATTAGTGGCCATGATTAATTGTTTGTATGCGCCGTGATCTATTCTAAGATCGAAAGTCGGGATAGAGAGTAGGACTGACAATAGTAGTTTATTAGCGACCTAGTATGATTTGAGAGAACGGTAGGATTCGTCATATAGTCTGTAATTATCCGAGAGGAATGTACCATGCGAGACTTGGGTAACTTGAGCATTGTTAGAAACTTGATTAACAATACTAGGTAAAATTATATTTTATGTGAAATCTCATTCCCAAGACCCTTTCCTTTTATTTAATTTGTAGCATTTGAATTCACTATTACTACATAGTTTAATTGTTCTTTCTTTATATTTATTTGTACTTACATAATTAAGTGACAAACCATCTTAATCAACCGTGCTACATAAAAATCAACCATAATCTCTTACAATATATCTCCCATCTCTCTGAGATCGACCTTGTACTTCCCTAATGCATTCATATGTAATTAGCCTAATCCAAGGGTAAATTTATCTTGGATTTAGGTATGCGATAAGCCCATCAAATAGACATAAAAGTTTTTGGGTGATTTGTGTATCGTACGGAGTATAAATTTGGTGCAAATCGGGTATAGTCATACAACTCAGGTAATTTGTCTATGTTTGTTTGGTAAAAAACTGTTAGGAACATTAAAGCGCATTATAAGAAAAAATACGCTGATCTATAAATATAAAATCATGCATGAGCCAGGGTCGTGTCCATAAGGTGGGAAAAAATATACTTCATTAATTCGGTGAGGTTTCATCCTAAAAGCAATTGATAATGGTGAAAAAACCCTTGTTAATAAAGCATCCAAATCTCTACTAATTCTTCAAGGTAGAATGTTCACATATGACACATATTATGAGGTTTTGTTGAATTATGGGGACTTGCTCAATCATGTCTTGAATCATTTAAAGCCCTAATATCACCGCATCCGCTTCATCATCCCAATAAACGGGACTCCTACACTTCTCCCCATACAAGTTTTCAAATGGGGTCATGGCAATGCTTGCATAGTAGCTATTGTTGTAGTAAATCTAAAATTAAGTCTAACTTATCTTTTCACGGTCCCCCAACCACCATGGCACAAGCCCTCATCATGTCCTCAAGTATTCAGACAGTCCTCTCTGTTTTTCCTTCTGTAACCGGGTAGAACACGGTACACATTTTCAACGTAGTCCCTGAAGAGTCTTCTAATTCTTGCCAAACTTTGATATGAATCTTGAATCTCAATCTGACACAATGTCCTTTGGTACCCCCATTAAATTTCAAGATGTTCTTCCGCTATGTAGTGGCCAATTAAGCCTTGCTCCAAGTGTATTTCATAGGTATAAAGTTTGAATCGGTAGTGCCCAAATCATATTATTTCCTTTTTGAGTTCTTGACAATCCTACAATGAAATCCATAGAAATGTACTCCCCGTTTTTACTCGGGTAAATCGAGTAGTTTCACCTTTCCTTGTTGCCTCCAGTGCTCTCCATTTACCCTTTGACAAGTCAACCACTTAGCCACGAATTCCGGCAATTTCTTCATTTCGGGCCACTAAAATATCTTCTTCAAGTCCTTGTACAATATGTCACCTCTTGTATGAATAAAATATGGTGTGCAATGAGCTTCCGTCTAGATCTTTGTCCTCAATCGCGGTGCTTCCCCCTTTTCATGCTCTCTTTCCAACCTAAGATCTTTGGGTCTCCCAATTGTTTCTCCCAGATTTCTTCAACAATTTTGGTTCAAGAGTCAAATCACTAATGTTATCTCCCATCGTTATCATGTGAATTTCAGTCCGTTCCACCTCATCTCTTAGCCTTAATCTTGAGAAGGTAGTATATAAAGCGTGTACCTCCTTCCTATTTAACGCATCCGCCACCACATTGACATTTCCCTTATGCTAGACAATCTCCATGTCATAATCCTCTATTAATTCTGTCCACCTCCTTTAAACTTGCCTCATGTTTAGCTCCTTTTGTGTGAAACTATATACTTTAAACCTCATGGTCGGAAAACAACTTAAAATTTGCTCCATACAAGTAATGTCTCCACAACTTTAAAGCAAACACAACCGCTTCTAGCTCTAGGTCACGAGTCGCGTTGTTCTCATCATACGGTGTCAATTGCATTGATCCATAAGCAATCATCTTTCCCCGTTGCATCAACACGCAACCCACCCTGTTTTTTGAAACATCGATATAAACCTCCAAGTTTACACTTTCTTCCGGCGAATCCAACACGAGAGCTGTGGTCAAGCGCTCCTTCAAATTTTTGAATGCTATCTCATAACTCTCGTACTATCTAAAATTGTTCTCCGTCCTCATCAACACCGTTATCAGCCTAGAAATCCTCGAAAAATCTGTCACTAATCTCCGGTAGTACCCCGCAAGTCCTATGTAATTTCTAATCTTTGGCCACATTCTTTGGTGATTCTCATTTTGACACAACCGCAATTTTATTACAATCCATCGACACTCCTTCCTTAGAAATTACAAGTCCCAAGAATGCCACATCTTTCTAAAAAACTTCACCTTTAGACAACTTCGCATAGATCTCATTATCCCTCACGGTTTGCAAAACTATCCTCAAATGTCATTCATGTTCCTCTCTAGTATTGGAGTAAACAAAGATATCATCAATGAAAATCACCACAAATTGGTCTATGGAATAAACACTCTATACACCAAATCCATGAATTGTGTCGTCGTATTTCTCAACCCAAAAGGCATCATGAAGAACACATAGTGCCCATACCTAGTCTTACATGCCGTTTTGGGTACCTTACCCTCTAAAATCCTCTATTGGTGATATCTCAACCTCAAGTTAGTTTTGGAAAACACTCTGGTGCCGCTCAATTAATCAAACAACTCATCAATCCTTCGTAATGGATATTTATTCTTCACCGTCACATTGTTCAACTCACGATAGTTAATACACAACCGCATGCTCCCATATTTTCTTTTCACAAACAAAACCAATGCGCCCCACGGCGATACACTTGGTCTCACACAACCATTTTCTAGCAATTCCCTTAATTTCTTCTTCAAGTCCTCCAACTCCTTAAGTCCTATCCGGTAAAGGGTTTTAGATATAAGTCTCGCTCCCGGTTTCAACTCTCTAGGAAATTCAAATTCCCTCTTAGGTGGTAGCCCCGGTAATTCTTTCGGAAAGACAACCTCAAATTTTGTCACAACAGAAATATCCTCCGCCCTTGGCTCTTCCACCTAGTATTCTTCACATGGCATAGTGTCATTTGTCCTCTTTTCTTAAACAAGACTTTAATTAACGTCATAGATGAGATGACCTTAATCTTAGGTTTAACCACAAACCCCTTATATGACAGTCTCAAGCCTTTTGGTCCCATCAAGGTCACTTTCTTTTGGTTATAATTAATACTTCCTCTATATTTCTCAAGCCAATATGTTCCAAAGATAACCTCGAATCTCTTCAAGGAAAATTTTAGTACGTCTACTAGGAATTTTGCCCCACCAATTACAATAGGTACACTCCGATAGACTTTGGTTCACGATACCGCCTTCTCCGATGATATGAAAACCTCGTCTATACCCGATCAAAGTTTACTAGTCCCAAGCTTAAGACATGACTACTAGAGATAAAGGAATGCGTTGCCCCCAAATTGAATAGAACAAAAGAAGGTCGAAGCTTGATGAGGAATGTACCGCGTGTAATGACATGCATGTCCTCCTCCTACGCTTCTCTTCCAAGCATGAAGAAATTGTCAATTGACTTAGTCTCATTTCCACCTTACACGGTGCTTGTTACTGCTGCTTGCTTTGCCCCATTGCCTTGCATTCTTCCGCTGTTGTTGTTTCTTGGGTATGGCCCTATTAGGGTGCTTTCTCCCCCCATTGTTTTTGTAGTTGCCACCATTATTTCCTTTTTAGTTAGTCAACGACCCTGTGATCCTATTGATCCCGACACTTTGTGTAGGCCTTACAAAGCGTTATCGATGAATGTAGCCCCAAAACGATCATGCTCTTCCAAAACTTCTATAGTCCGTCATCTTGTGACCATACTTTCCACACCGATAACAGGACTCTAAATGGCCTCATCTACAAATTGGCTCCAGGGCCCCAAGAACTACCTTGCTTCATACCTCTTCCATTGCAAAATCCTCCGATGGAGTGAGCACTGTTTTGGGTGTAGTTCGATTTCTTATTATGGTCATTTATTCCTTCACTCTCGACTTTCCTTTTCTCCCCCACTTTCTACTTTGATTCCCTTAATTTTTTAGCCATATTCACCAACCTCTCCGCACGAGGGGCTCTTTTATAGACCTCCCTTGAATCCTCTAGGACCACCGGCATCAACTTCTCTAAGATTTCAAGCATCAAAATTTTCTCGAACCTAAACGTTAGGATCTGCGGGCTTAGTTTGAGATCAGCGGCCTAGATTTCAAACTCATTAAACTTAAAAATAGTCTTCATCAACGATTATCCACTCCGTCATTTTAAAGCATCAAACTCTGCCCTTAGTTCACTCCTCATATCCTCGGGCACAAACTCGACCCTAAGTTCTCCTTTGCCACTATTCCAATTAAGCGTGACCCCAGCATCCCATGCCTCCTCATAAAGCCTTCTTATCTTGCCTCGGTTAGTGTGCCACCAAAGTCAAGCCTTACCTTTGAGGTAGAAGGCGGCTTGTTCAACCTTGAGGCCTTCCAAACATCCCACTACTTCAAATATCGTCTCCATCTTCCTTATCCACTCATCTAGCAAGCTTGGTACCCCCACGTCTTCATACTTAGTGGGTCGATACCTAGTGATGGCATTGCTTAGTGTGGTAGCACCCACCACTCTTTTTTGTCCTTTTAGGACATTTTGTAACACCGCGATGAGTGAAGCATTTAGTTCGAACATACGTTCGTTATCCTTAGTTGTGCTTCCAACGTGGGACGATTTAGAATGTCCCCTTCTCGGAATAGGAATCTTTAAGAAGGTAAGTAAATGTATGAGCAAAACTTATATGTCGCAACGTACAATGTAATAACAGATTCTGGGTAGCTAACACTCGGTCGAGTACATGGAGTCGAGTAATTGTCATAGAACTAAGTCGAGTGAGGGGAGGTCACTCGATCGTGTTGCCATGATTCGATTGAGTCATTCTCTTACACGGTCGAGTGCACCACTTCCAGTGAGCTTCTTAAAATCATCCCATACTGCACTCACTGGATTGGGCTGCGCCACTCGGTATGGATAAGGTTTGGACCATACTTATGCTACACACATTAATCCTATTTTGCACATCCAACCAGTGTTACCATCGCAATCATCTATTGCACACTCAAATTATACAACAAACACTTCATCTACCCATACTCGAATCTCACCACGCAGTGACCAGTTCGAAGACAAAAACCATGACAAAATTGAAGACGTATCCTCAATCGTGTCATAAGCCACTCGAAAACCTATTCCGGGTTCATTTTATTAGACACTTATATGTTCATTTTAGGTTCATTAGGTTTAGGTTCCAAAATCGCCACTCTGATACCTAGGTGTAACACCCCTAATAACCCGGCCAAAGTAAGCGGAAGCGTTACTCTATCGGTTTTCCGAGGTCGTGCAATCAAAGATGCCATAATGAAACAACTAAAAGTTAAATTAAACTATTATTACAATTAAGGGTGAAACCCGAATTCATAAGTACCAAGTCGCAAGGGTCAAACCCAATACCAAATAGTTTGAAGTACCTAAAAGAAGACTAGTCATGCTAACGATATATCTATCAAAATTACAAATCGACGCTCCCATAGATAAGCCAGTCGTCCAAGCCCCACCAACGACATAATTATCCAATTCTCGGATATACCTGCAACCCCAGTCTACTCACCACAAGACCTAAAATGTCAAGTGGATTAGGGTAAATAGATTTTTAAAGAAGATCATAAGAAAGAAAACACGTCAATCAAAATTGAGTACAGAAACCCATACGCACTCTTAGTAACACAAGTCACGATGTCCACAACGATCATACATATGCACAACAATATTAATCGAGTCCCACAACATCATATAAGACCATCGTAATCACAATCAAGGGTGCTTACTACAAATCACAAGGCATTAATGTGGTCAACCCACTCCCCGGACCATGGAACGTGCACGTCCGTTCTAGTGGCGGACCATCTTCAAAAGGCTCCAGACAGCCCTCCGCGTACGACGGTACCACCAAGGAGAAATATTTTTACTTCTCAAACAAGGATTCAAAATGGAAATCTAGGGTTCTTAGCTTTATGTGTTTAGGATAAGGTTTTAAGGTTTACGCCCCACCGCCTTAAAAATAAGTTTACGCCCACCAAAATTAAGTCGTACTTGATAAAAAAAGAAAAGGGTGCGGAAAGCGCTCTTTCCATGAATTGCATCCTCGGCCTCCCCTGTCTTCTCCTCCATATTATGGTTTAACAGCAATACTTTTACCAACATCGTCTCGCCATTCCGTGTATTTCTCTCCATTCGATCCAAGATCTTTTTTTCCACCTCTTCAAATGTATGTCAATGGATCATCTAGCTGAACTTTTTCGACCTCGCTAATGTGTGACGGTTCACTCAGATACTTCCTCAGCTGGTAAACATGGAACACAATGTGGGCTTATTAAGTACTGAAGAAAGAGCTAATAAGTATGCCACCTCCCCGACTTTATCCTAAATCACATACGGTCCAGTGAACTTATGGCTCAACTTACCACACTTCCCAAATCCCATCACTCCCTTCATTGTGAAACTTTCATAAGATCTTGTCACCCACATCAAACTCAATATCTATATCTGTATTGCTTATCTACATATCTTGTATTGTCTTCATCTTTTGCCTAATCAAGTGGACCTGCTCAATCATACCCTGTATCATTTGCGATCTCAGCACCACTACGTTCGTCCATTCATCCCAACATATATGCCTCTACACTTCCTCACATATAGAGCTTTAAAGGGTGTCATGTAAATGTTTTCATGATAACTATCTTAAATTTTAATACAACTATATCAAGGCCAACCAATCCTCCCAAGAACCTCCAAACTCCATCACACACGCTCTCAATATGTCTTCTTGTGTTTTTATAGTTCTCTATGTCTTCCTATCGATCGCATGGCGGAACTCAGTACTCATCTTCGTTTATTGCCCAAGGAATCCTACAACTCTTGCAAAAATGTTTGTATAAATCAAGTATCTCGATAACACACAATATCATTAGGTACCCCATGCATTTTTAAAATGTTCTTCTTGTATGTTGTAGCCTACTCCGCCTTACTCCATGTATCTTTCATTGGGATGAAATGAAGTCTTAGTAAGACGATCAACTATCACCGAGATTATGTTTATCCCCTTCTAAGTCCTAGGCAATCCCAAAATGAAGTTCATAGAAATTGACATCCACTTCCATTCATTCACATCTGAAGGTTGTACTATCCATTGCGGTCTCATATGCTCTATATTCACCTTTTGACAAATTAGACATATCGCCACAATCGTTGTCACATCCTTCTTCAACACAGGCCACCAGAATGCATTTTTCAAGTCTTTATAGAATTGGTCACCTCCCGGATGCACATAATACGGTGTGCAGTGAGCCTCAGTCATAATCTTCTTCTTCTGCTCCTCAAACACAGGTAAACACCATCTCCTATCAGATCTCACACTCTCATCTTGGTGTATCACAAACCTTGGTGACTTACCCATGCCTACACTCTTTATTTGCTCCAAAATATTAGGATTTACCTATTGTTTTTCCGTAATCTCATCGATGATCACATCCCCTATCGCGATCGAATGAATTCTCATCTTCTCCACTATCTCTCTTACCCTCAACCTCGACAAAGTAATGCACAAGGAATGCATAGTCTTCCAACTCAAAGCATATGTCACAATGTTAGCCTTTTCCTCATAATAGACTATCTTCATGTCGTAGTGCCATATCAATTCGATCCATATCCTCTGCCTTATTTTCATCTCCTTTTGGGTATAAATATATTTCAAGATTTTATGGCCAAAAAATACCTTTATGGTCGCCCAAAAGATAATGCATACATAATTTCTGAGAAAATACAACAACCCCTAACTCTAAATCATGCGTAGGGTATTTCTCCTCATACATTTTTAGTTGCTTCAAAGCATAGGCTATAAACTTCCTTCTGCATCAACACACAATTCATACTATTCTTTAAAGCATCAGTATACACTTCAAATTTCTCACTCCCTTCAGGTATAGCTAGGACCTGAGATGTGGCCAAATGCTCTTTTACGGTTTGGAACCTCGTCTCACAACTCTCATTCCAATTGAATTTATTCTCCTTTCTCATCAAAGTTGTCATTTGTATTGCTATCTTCAAAAAGTCTTTCAGGAACCTTCTATAATACCCGACAATCCCCAAAAAGATTCTGATATCAGCTACATTCTTCGGTTACTTTCAACTTATTACTGCCTCAATCTAACTCGGATCCCCAAACACCCATTCCATGGAAGCACATGTCTAATGATCGTATGCTACCATCTCGAGCCAAAACTCACATGCAGATAACTTAGCATACAACTTAGCATACAAATTATTATCCCTTAAAGTCTGTACCACTAACCTCAAATGTTCTTTATGCCTCACCTGACTCTTGGAATATACCAAAATATCATCTATAAACACCACCACAAATCTATCCAAATAAGGACTAAATACCCGGTTCATCATATCCATAAACATTGTTGGTGCATTATTCAACCAAAATGGCATCACCAGGGAACACTCAAAATGCCCATATCTCGTCCTAAATACAGTCTTACTAATATCACCATATCTCGATGTCAATAATCACAGTGGTACTTAAGACACACAGTGGACATTCCTAAATATGCACATTCCTTTTGTGCCCCCCCCCCCCCACCCCAAGAGGATACCATGCGGGAAACAACGACCAACTTACGCCGAAATCAATTACCAATATAAGCTCCCTTATCACACGTGCTACCAGCACACAACATGGCCCAATTTTACAACATAGTAATCTCAAATCATCACATTAGGCAATAGTCAATACAATAGCCAATGTTGTCACATGCGCAGTCAAACACACAATATATTAATTCTAAAGGTGAGGAGAGATTATTCTTACCTAAGTAAATCCACGCAAAAGCAAGCAAATCAGAAACGGTCTTCTACGAACTCTTCACCTACATCGCACAATTCATATCATTACTACAATACTCTATTCAATGGCTTATTCAACAACAGATAGAATTAGAGAACATACACAAAATGATTGCGATTTAACGCGTAGAAAAGAGCACTATTCTGATAAATCAAACTTCATTATTCCTCTTAATATGAAAAATAATGTAGGGAAGTGTGGAAAAATATTTATAAATTGACTTAGGATTTAATAGTTGGTTTGGGAAAAGATTAAGGCGTAATGAATATAATCCATGACAAAAACAATAAGAAATCCGATCAAACCGACTGAACCACTCGACTGGGTTGAGTTCCAGAAATCCACTTAACTATATAAATTACTAATTGTTATTCTCTGCATTTTATTGAATAAACACTATGGAGTAAGGACCCATTTTTTGTGAGGGGGAAACGTGAGTCAGTGAGGCTAATTCAATAAAAATAGACAATGGACTAATATATTTTGAAGAACAATGTCATATTCTTTTGTACTTAATGTTATTCCACTTAAGTTTATTTCGAATTTTATAGTTTGATTCTAATGACTTTAGTCCAGGTCTTATAAGGTTAAAAAGTTAAGATCCTACAAATTTAGTTTATACTTCGTATCATTTAAGCATGAGAGACCTAATAGGTATCAGAATGCACTCGATACCCCGAGTTTCAAAAGATCAATGGTTAAGATTATCGATTTTGCTACCCCCGAATTCTTATTATGGACCTTTAACATAACTATAAAACAAAATGAGGAAATTATTTACTCTGAAGTCTTATTTCTAGGTTCACCCCAATGATATAAGTTCAGTATGGAAAAGCTTAAATTTTCTAAATTCAATTCAAAAGTATTCAGAAAAAATTAAAGGATCAATTGTTGAAAACTCCCTTTAATGTTACACTTTTCAAAACTTATTACCTTATCAAAAGAATTTCAAAACTTAATACCTTTAACTAGCATTTTTACATATTTTGGTACCTTAACAAAGTTTTCACCCGAAAAAAATAGAAACTACCCGTTTTACCCTTGCCTTTATATACCCTCTTCCTCAACACATAGCACCCATAATTAACTCTTATTGTCTTTCAGTTAAACCAACCTAATAACACATTTCCCTAAATAAGAGAACAATAACAACTATCTTAATTGATATGTCTATCAGTTTTGTTGGGTATTTATTTGGAAGATGACTACTAACAACTTTATCCTTTACATTCTTAAACTTTTTCATCTCAAGCTTTCATTTTTTGCTCTCTTCTTTGAGATATTTTCTTCCTTCAAAATGGCTTCTTATTTTCCTTCTCAAGTTTTCCTTTTACATGTTGAACTCAATTTGAGGTTCATCACAGAAATTAGCCCCAAATTTCATGAACCCTAATTACAGATTCATAACTTAATTATATGGGTACAAAAGATATCAAAATAGAAGAGAGAATAAAGAGGGTGGAATGTAAAAGTTAGAGATTGAGCTCATCAAATGAAGATGGAGTTAGAAGAATAAGATGTAATGTAAAAATTATAAGAGGGAAGTTGGTGAAAAAAGAATAGGGGTATAATGGGGATAAAATCAGAAATTTGGAGGGAAATTTAAAAAGTTGACGGAATATTCCATTTTTTGTGATCGGAAATCATTTAAGGTATCAAAATATGTCGTAATGCTAGTTTAAGGTATTAAGTTTTGAATTTTTTTTTATAAGGTATTAATTTTTAAAAAGTGTAACATTAAAGGCTCTTTTCAAGAATTGATCCAAAATTAAAGTACAAAAGAAGATAGAAAAACTATTTTGTCCACAAAAATGACAAATGTTCATCTCTAACGGTCACCTAGGTAGCACGGACACTCCTCCTAACTAGTCGTCCCGTGTCGGACACCGTGTCGGACACACGGACACATATAAATAAGGAACGAGATGTTGAAAGACTAAAAGAGATTAATTGGAAGATGAGTTGGGTGGGAAATGAAAATAAATTATAGTCAAAAGTCAAATTTTACCTTAAATTACTTACATTTAATATCAAATACTAATATAAAAATAAAATCGTACGTTATTTATAACTATAAAATATATATTTTATTAAATTTAAATGCCGTGTCCCGTGTGAAGAGTCAAGGGCGAGATCACCTAAGAGGGGGAGGGGGTGAATTAGGTGTATTTAAAATTTTAAGCTTAATTAAAGCTTCTTTAAAAACTCTATGATCACTAAGACACTACTTAAAAGAAAGGAGAAGTTGACACTTAGAACTAGAAAGTTAGAAGTATTCAACAACGATTCAGCCAGTAAATGTCACAGTGGAATCAATAGTGAATTCTGAGTGCAGCGGAAATATTAAAAACGAAATAGACAAAACTCAAGGATGTTTTTTAAATTGGTTCGGTCACTACTCCACGACCTACATCCAACGTTATCTTATTAAACATCTTTGAAGTAAACTCATACAAACAAAGACCCCGAATAATAAAACAACTCCCCAACCTACTCCGTTTGCTATTTGCTCAATGCTACTCCGCACCAAGACTTATGCTCAAAGCTACTCCGCTAAGAGACTTCCCCAACTCTTTCGAGTTGCTATTGCTCAAGGCTACTCCGCCAAGAGACTTCCCCAACTCTTTCGAGTTGCTAGTTGCTCAAGATAACTCTATCTTAAGACTTGTTCAACTCGTTTGTTACAAGACTTGTGTTTCAAAATGAACGGTGGAGAAAACGATAAAGTACTAACACGAGATCATCGAACACAATACATGCTTTGTTACAACGAACTAGCTCTTTGTAAAAGACTTAAGAAAAATATTTTGCAAAACAATTAAGTATGAAATGTTAAATGATTTTTGCAAAGATAATTACTCAAAAAAACTCAAAGTCTTTTAAGCTTGAAAATGTTTTGTTGTTGCACACTTGTTCAAATGAAATAAGTGTGGTATTTATAATGTAAGGTAGAGTATACTACACATTAAAAATAACACACTCCAAATAAGCACAAGTGTTAGAAAATATTAAACAATTGAAGCTTGAACAACAAGAAGGTCAATTAAGGCACAAGAAACCATGACCCCTTATGCAAGCCAAATGAATTACTTGCACAAGTAATCAAGCTTACTAGTCACCTTAATTTGGCAGCCACACTTAGACAAAATAAGGGTAGTTTTTTTTAACAAGAAAGAGCATAAATGGTAGTGACCAAATATAGAGAAAGTAAACAACCCATTTTTGGAAAGTGTCTTTTTGTGCAAGCTACCTCTTCTCCAAAACAACCAAAGCTTTCTTTCATTTATGAAGATCAAACCAGAATATTTAGCAATGTAAAATGTTGATCAAAAGTTTGGAAAACTATTTTCAAGAGTTAAATATTTTCGAAATATTTAAGAGCCAGAAACCCCAGTGACATGCCACTGTCAGTTTTGAAGTACTTAGCATGAATTGAGTTTAATGATCTCTTATACAACACTATGACTCTAACAATGACGATCTTCATCTCTTGATCTTCTTGTGCAACCTTGAACGATTAGTTGAGCTTCCATAGCTATAAGATTAAAACTTAAGAGGCACACATTATATTAACAATAAGATTAATTTGTCTTAAGGTATCATCAACCAATCTAATCTAGAAATGGTCTCAACAATTTCCCCCTTTGATGATGGCAAGACAAATAAAATTGAATGTGTTATTCCCCCTCAATCTATGGTCAAGGTTCACAAGTCTAAACATATCACAAGTCAAAACATGATCAAGATAAGACGCATACATGATCAAGGTACTTTGGTCAATTCTATACTAACTTAAGTAGAATTTCAAATCGCTAAGCTAACATATTTACGGTGAACGCAAGCCTAAGAGTTATTGGATCACACATGCACACAATTTTAACAACTTCCCCCTCTTGACATCATCAAGTAGGAAGAATAAAATTCTAATGCAACAAAGTAACAGAGTTAGTTTACAAACCACATAGTTCAAGAAAATTAAACAAATACTACCAAGTTCATGCAACAATATAACAAACATAAAGCCATGAGCAAAATAATATAAGGCTTGGTTAGGCAAAATGATAGGTTAAGAAGAGAGTAGGGCCGAGAGGTCTAAGACATGTCATCGTCCTCATCATCATCTCCATTATCGGTTTTTCCGGCTTAGGTAAGATCGGTAAGAATAGTCTTCAACTCCGTATTTTCCAACCGAACTTCCACTACCTCTTTGCTTTTCCCAACCTCACACTTCTCTTTTGACGGATTTTTGCTTTCGATTCGGTTTTCTCACCATCATTAAACAAATCTTCATCATCAAAAAGATCATTCAACTCCTTGATTTGTTCCTCATTCAACTCGGTTTTTCCCCTTCCTTTTCTTTTTCTCAATCATTTCGTCTTCATCACTTTTTTTTTTTTAATTCAACTTCTTTTCCCTTAACAATCTCCTTTTCGATTTCTGTTTCGGTTCCCTTCTCATTTTCCTCTTCGTTTTCTTCTTCTCCAAAACACTTTTTCATTTTCCTCCATTTCTTTCTCAATGTTCTCTACAACTTCATTGATAATCACATAACAACCAACATGTAGAGGATGCCATGGGCTTTGGTTTGAACGAATCCCGAATTTGTTTGACAGTTTTGATTTGGGCTTTCTTGGGAGGCATTATTTCAAGTAGAAAGGTAAGTGTTATGGAAGGTATGAGGAAGTTTATATGTGGGATGGTTAAGACATGAAGAAGGAGGAAAGGTGATGTGATATTTTGGTGAGTTGTTTTGTTGGCTCTATGCATGTCACATTATTACACAAAGGATAATACTTGTTAATTAACATTCAAACATGGCTAGTAAAACATACTTAATCACATATATACACATTAAAATGTACCAACCACTCTAATCAATCATTGAGGCAAATCGTCTACTCATAGAATTATGCGCAATCCAACAAACCAATTTCCAACCGAAGTTTTACGAATTGTTCTCTTTTAAGCGGTTTTGTAAAAATGTCGGCAATTTGATTTTCGGTTCTACAAAAGTTAAGACGAATTTGACCTTTTTCACATGATCACGTAAAAAGTGATGTCTTATGTCAATGTGTTTAGTCCTCGAGTGTTGTATCGGGTTCTTAGAAATGTTAATGGCACTTATATTATCACATAAGATAGGAGTGGAATCGAATACAATACCATAGTCTTTCAATTGTTCTCGAACCCATAGAAGTTGCGCGCAACATAATGCGGCACTAACATACTCGCTTTCGGCGTAATTCGCATCCGAATACCTTAGCATCTCCTTTATGTACTTTTGTTGATGAATCATCACACCATCTTGAGTTTGCTTGATTTGTAGCCCAAGGAAGAAGCCAAGTTCTCCCATCATACTCATTTCAAACTCAGATTTCATTAATTCCGAAAAGTACAAATAAAGGAGTTCATTAGTAGCACCAAAAATAATGTCATCGACATAAATCTGCACAATTAACAGTTCATTGCACTGTGACTTTATGAATAATGTTTTATCAACCGATCCACGCACAAAACAATTTTCTAAAAGAAACTTGGACAAGCGATCATACCAAGCTCTTGGAGCCTGTTTTAAACCATAAAGTGCTTTGTCCAATTTAAAAACATGGTTTGTAAAATCATTATCCATAAAGCCCGGTGGTTGCTCAACAAAGACTTCCTTTTCTAAATAACCATTTAGAAAAGCCGTTTTGACATCCATTTGAAAAAGTTTGATGCCTTTGTGAGCCGCAAAAGCTATTAACATAAGTATGGCTTCAAGTCTAGCTACCGGTGCGAAGGTTTCATTGTAATCAATACCTTCTTGTTGTTTAAATCCTTGCACCACTAGTCTAGCTTTATTCCTTACGATATTACCCGAATCATCAAGCTTATTGAGAAAGACCCATTTGGTACCAATTACGGTCACACCAGATGGTCTAGGGACAAGATGCCATACCTCATTCCTCTTGAATTGATTGAGTTCCTCTTGCATCTCTATCACCCAATTTGCATCTTCAAGGGCCATGGTGATATTTGTCGGTTCGATTTGTGAAAGGAACGCATGAAATGCAAAGAAATCATTGAGGGATGCTCTTGTCTTTCTTCCCGAGTTCAGGTCACTGGTTAAGTTTGACAGGGGGTGAGATGATTGGTGCTTCCACTTTCTAGGTACGATTTGTGAGCTTGAGGCATTATCGGGTTCTGATGTCACAGTGGGTTCCACAGTGACATCTGGTTCATTTGGTGAGTTTGAATGGGGGTTCGTTTCTGGTTGTTCATTCATTTCATGTGGTTCCCCATTCCCCCTGGATGTACTAGCCTCATTTTGGTCAGAAAGTGGATTCATTCCCCCTGAATTTTGACTTGCCTCACCATTCAACAGTGGATTCAACTGTGAAATGGTCTCTTCCTCGTTATGTACTCTATCCATGTCATGTCTAATCATTCCAAGCTCAAAGTCCTCATCTTCATCATCCTCTTCCTGTTCATTAGAATGAAAAATATTAGAATCATCAAAAATGACATGTACACTTTCTTCCATTTTCATAGTTCGTTTATTTTACACTTTATAAGCCTTGCTACGATCCGAATATCCAACAAAAACGGCCTCATCACTACGAGCATCAAATTTACCCAAATTATCCTTTCCATTGTTGTGAACAAAGTATTTGCTTCCAAAGCATTTCAAATAGGATAAATTAGGCTTTCTTCCTTTAAGTAATTCGTAGGGAGTTTTATTAAGCATTTTTCGGATCATAACACGGTTATAAATGTGGCATGATGTGTTGACGACTTCGGCCCAAAAATTCTTTGGCACTTTACTACTAATGAGCATAGTCCTATCCATGTTTTCAAGAGTGCGATTCATACGCTCCACAACCCCATTTTGTTGAGGTGTAGCACGCACGGAAAAGTTATGGCTAATACCGTGCTCATCACAATATGTAAGAAATGATGATTTCTCAAATTCGGTTCCATGGTCGGATCTCAAAGATATGAGTTTCAAATCAAATTTGTTTTGGACCTTTTTCAACCAAATTAAAAATTTATCAAATGCTTCATCTTTAGAACTCAAGTAAAAAATCCAAACGAATCGTGAATAATCATCAACAATCACACACAAGAAACGACTACCACCTCTACTTCTTATTCGCATAGGACCACACAAATCAATATGAAGAAGTTCAAGAGGTTTTGAAGTACTAACAAACTTTTTGGATTTAAAGGAGGATCGAACTTGTTTTCCTTTAGCACAATCTTCACACAATTTATTAAGGTCAAATTTCATGTTAGGACAATCTTTGATAAGATGACCTTTCTCACCACATTTGAAACAAACAACGGATGAAAATGATCTCTTCTTTTGAAAAGCTTTCTTTCTAAAATTGTTGAACTTTTTAGGAACATGACTATTGATCATATCCGCCATATTACGAGAGTACATGGCCTGCTCATCGTCTCCATCATTTTCCTCATCACTTGAGGTTGATTTGAGTGCGAGACCTCTAGCTTTAGAGCATTCACCCGAACGCTTCATGAGAGTTAACTCATGAGCCATGAGTGAGCCCATTAGTTCATTGAGGGTCAATTTGGATAGATCTTTAGCCTCCTCTATAGCCGTCACCTTAGGTTGCCATTTATCACTTAGGCTACGAAGGATCTTTCGGACTATGTCCTCGGATTCGAAATTACGACCAAGACTCTTAAGTTCATTAGCAATACTAGAAAAACGTGAAGAAAGACTATTAATTGACTCGTCACGCTCCATATTGAACATCTCATATTGTTGCATGAGAAGGTCAATACGATGCTTCTTAACTTGAGACGTTCCCTCATAAGCAAGGCTTAAGGTGTCCCAAATTTCTTTTGCCGAGGTACATCCGGAAATCCGGTTAATCTCTTGTTCACCGATGCCATATTGAAGAATGGACATGGCTTTAGAATTTTTCTCGACTTTACGATAATCATCAGCCTCGACATACTTATCCTCACTTTTTACGGAACTAGTGCCATTAGCATTAGTGACCGTTATAGCAAGGGGACCTTTTTGAATTATGATCCAACATTCATAATCTGTGCTTTTGACATAGTGCTCCATACGATGTTTCCACCATGAGTAGTTATCCCCTTCGAATATTGGATACTTAGTATGTTTCCCGTCCATGACTATAGGATCAACTCTTTGGTAATTAACCAATATCAAGAGCACAAGGCTCTGATACCAATTGAAGAGTCAAGGGCGAGATCACCTAAGAGGGGGAGGGGATGAATTAGGTGTATTTAAAATTTTAAGCTTAATTAAAGCTTCTTTAAAAACTCTATGATCACTAAGACACTACTTAGAAGAAAGGAGAAGTTGACACTTAGAACTAGAAAGTTAGAAGTATTCAACAACGATTCAGCCAGTAAATGTCACAGTGGAATCAATAGTGAATTCTGAGTGCAGCGGAAATATTAAAAACGAAATAGACAAAACTCAAGGATGTTTTTTAAATTGGTTCGGTCACTACTCCGCGACCTACATCCAACGTTATCTTATTAAACATCTTTGAAGTAAACTCATACAAACAAAGACCCCGAATAATAAAACAACTCCCCAACCTACTCCGGTTGCTATTTGCTCAATGCTACTCCGCACCAAGACTTATGATCAAAGCTACTCCGCTAAGAGACTTCCCCAACTCTTTCGAGTTGCTATTGCTCAAGACTACTCCGCCAAGAGACTTCCCCAACTCTTTCGAGTTGCTAGTTGCTCAAGATAACTCTATCTTAAGACTTGTTCTACTCGTTTGTTACAAGACTTGTGTTTCTCAAAATGTTCACAAAATGAACGGTGGAGAAAACGATAAAGTACTAACACGAGATCAACGAACACAATACATGCTTTGTTACAACGAACTAGCTCTTTGTAAAAGACTTAAGAAAAATATTTTGCAAAACAATTAAGTATGAAATGTTAAATGATTTTTGCAAAGATAATTACTCAATAAAACTCAAAGTCTTTTAAGCTTGAAAATGTTTTGTTGTTGCACACTTGTTCAAATGAAATAAGTGTGGTATTTATAATGTAAGGTAGAGTATACTACACATTAAAAATAACACGCTCCAATTAAGCACAAGTGTTAGAAAATATTAAACAATTGAAGCTTGAACAACAAGATGGTCAATTAAGCCACAAGAAACCATGACCTCTTATGCAAGCCAAATGAATTACTTGCACAAGTAATCAAGCTTACTAGTCACCTTAATTTGGCAGCCACACTTAGACAAAATAAGGGTAGTTTTTTTAACAAGAAAGAGCATAAATGGTAGTGACCAAATATAGAGAAAGTAAACAACCCATTTTTGGCAAGTGTCTTTTTGTGCAAGCTACCTCTTCTCCAAGACAACCAAAGCTTTCTTTCATTTATGAAGATCAAACCAGAATATTTAGCAATGTAAAATGTTGATCAAAAGTTTGGAAAACTATTTTCAAGAGTTAAATATTTTCGAAATATTTAAGAGCCAGAAACCCCAGTGACATGTCACTGTCAGTTTTGAAGTACTTAGCATGAATTGAGTTTAATGATCTCTTATACAACACTATGACTCTAACAATGACGATCTTCATCTCTTGATCTTCTTGTGCAACCTTGAACGATTAGTTGAGCTTCCATAGCTATAAGATTAAAACTTAAGAGGCACACATTATATTAACAATAAGATTAATTTGTCTTAAGGCATCATCAACCAATCTAATCTAGAAATGGTCTCAACAATCAGGAAAGAGGGAAGAAAACCCGACTTACCCAATAAGGAAAGAGGGAAGAAATGGCCGACTAGGAGGGAGTATATTTTATTAAATTTAAATGTCGTGTCGCGTGTCCTAAATTTCACGAGATGCCGTATCACGTGTCCGTGTCGTTTCCGTGTCCGTGTCCGTTTTCGTGCTACGTAGACGGTCACAAGCTTGTCACCTTAATGAAAGCTGAGAGAAGAAATTTGAGAGATAATAGTAAAAAGTCACAAGCTTGCGTGACGGTTATAAGCGAGATTTGGCGAGGATAAATAACCCGTCGTTCCGGAACTGTTAGGAATTCTTTACTGAACCTCACGGCAAAAATGAGGAAACAAGAGAGGAGATATATGAGCAGAAATGGCAGAGAGGTAGGGATGAAGAACGTCATAAGGACGTGTGGCAATTAATAGCACACTAAAATACAAATCATTATATGGCAGTGCCACTGTACCACAGACTTTAAGTCTTAGTAAATGGGTAAAGCGTAGGATAATTTAACAGTGTACTATTGATACTTGTTTCTTCATTCATGTGTTAATGTAAAGGCCGTATATTTTTAACGCGTTCTGTTCAACTGATAGTTTAACAGTGTACCATCGGCACTTTTATCAAATTCCATGTTTTGTTTCGCAAGGACTTTAGAAATTGCAAAATGAACATAAGTAAGATGGAGTTTTTTTTCCTAATTTTTATCTTATGTTTTTAAAGTAGTAATGTTTTTTTTTTGCTAAAATGTAAGCATTATACTCCCTCCAATTTTACATGTTCTTCCCTCTTTCTATTTTGAGCTAAGTGTGCTGATGTTCCCCCTTTCCTTATTTGTGAGTAGTTGTGTGGTCCAAATTTAATTGAATGTAGCATAGTGTGTTTTGTGTGGTTCAAATTGATTTCCTTAATCCTTGTGTCCAAAAGAAAAGGGAACAACATGTAAAATTGGAGGGAGTATATTTTATTAAATTTAAATGTCGTGTCCCGTGTCTTAAATTTCACGAGATGCCGTATCACGTGTCCGTGTCGTGTCCGTGTCCGTTTTCGTGCTACCTAGCTTATCTCTTGAAAATCTACTTGATAAAGAACTTTTGGGGATTGTAGCCACATTTAATATGCCAAAAGGCCGAGAATAGAAAGAAGATTTTTTTGAAACGGTTCCAAAATATTATTGTAAAAACTGTTATTCAAATCATATAGCGATAAATAAATATGAGATTGATGATGTCGAATAGTAAAAAAATATAAAAATAAATAAATCGAGAGAAAAGATAGTAGTTCTGATATAGTTTAAATTTAGAGGTGATAAAAAAGTCGGAGACGACTATGAGCATTGAGTCGGTGGAGGCTTGGAGATTGGTGTGGTATGGCTGGCTAGAGGCGCGGTTGTGGTCCGAGGCTTGGTTCTGAGTTCCTATGTTAGGGACTTCTTTCTTGGGCGAAGGCCTAAGAAGGTCCAACTGGTGTCTGGGGGACCGAGGTGGATGTCGCGCCTTGCACTCCCGAGCAGTGGGTTAGGCTTTGGCTGTGGTGGTTCGTGGGAGCCACATACTTTCGAGATAACGGGGAGAGACTTACAACGAAGCTTCTTCCTTTTCCGGAGGTTTGACTAGGTGGCTCTGCTGGTGAGGTACATGAGGCCATGGTTCACCCCGAACTTATCGATAACGACACTTCTCCAGCGACGGTGGGTAATTGATTTTGGAGGTATATACTTTTACCTTTCTTTGTTTGTTGCTTTTGCATTCATCTTTGATTTGTAGTAACATATTTGATTTGAAGTAGGCTTGAATTAATTCCTACTTTCCCGTCTTCGCTCCCAAGAGGGAGATCGAGGCCAGACCTATCCCGTGGTCGGAGATTGGGTCCTCTGTCGATCCAAGGGCTTCAGGTCTCGGTATGACCTTAGCCAGAAATCGATGAATGGGTTGAAGATTGACGTCGTCAGTACCCTTACCTTCTTCTCGAATTTATTTGTCATTTTAACTTTAAAAATCTTAATCAAGCTTTGAATTTCGATATAGTTCGACCCCATAGCAGAGGAGGTATACGGGTGCTCCGGAATTTGTGGCCAAGAGACTCGGACCGAGGAGCGATGGTCGAACCTCTTGTTTACACCCATGGGGCCTATGTGGTACTTGGGTGAGAGACTCGTTTGCCAGTGATCTAAAGAGAAATTTGCGGTGTCTCTCGATCCTCCTCTGACGTTATTCATAGATACTACAGACGAGGAGGTTGTCAAAGGCTTGGACCAAGTCAAATGTGATGCCTTGCTGCTTCCCGACTTGAGCTACAAGAACTTCGTGAAGCAAATGATAACTCATTGGCCCGTCATCGCAAGTATCCTTTTTTACTTTTGTTTTCCGTCTCGTATTTTTTCCATGAAGTAGAGTTTAGAAACTTACGCCTTGATTATAGGAGACCGACTCTCACGGTGGAGAGGAGCCCCCGGCTTTGCCAGACACGGTGGAGTACATCGGACCGTCTAAAGAGTTGGCGTCTACAAAGCTTCCTGCTTTTGTTGTTACTGAGGAGGTTGACCTAGATGAGTGGTGGTACTCCGTCATTAGTGTAATTCTTTATAGTCTTCTTTTTTTAGTCATTTTGTTTGAACAAAACTATATATAATAACAAATGATTGTAGGTGACCTCGGCGAGGCTTGTGGCGTGTCACCAACCATCTTTGAGCTTTGGCCAATGATCGACTTGGTCTTTGGTAGGAGGCGTGGTGGTGGTAGTGGAGCTATGGCTAATAGCAAAGCTAATCCTAGTAAAATTGTGAGGAATAACACCCACGCACCCTGGCATCATAGGGCACAGAGAATTTCTAAATCCCTCCTCCTCCTCGTAAAATTGTTGGCAATAACACCTACCCTGGCATATGTAGGAAGAGTTGATGTTAATATCTTTCGGTGTAACTTAATTTTCATACCTCTCCTTCCTTGTCATTTACCAAAATGAAAAACGATGTTTCATACGACACCTCAATAAAAATGCTAAAGTGTGAAACTTATTTAAATTTATAAATACTTTTTGTGTTCCAGTTATTTGTTATCTTTATTTCAAGTTTCCTTAAGACCGAATTTATCACTGAGGCGAAAGAAATATAACAGTATTATTAGTTCATACATGATACCACTACTTGTAGACAAATGGTGGTACAATTTATGAGTTGATGAGCTTATTAACGTAAACATCAAGCTTAAAACGTTCAACGTAACTAAAAAATAATCCCCGTGCATATAAGTTTAATTAATCTTGAGTTTTGACTTTAAAGATTAAACTATAACTTAAAAACTCTAAAACGCACAAAAAAATACAAAACAAAATCAGTTAAATCTCGTATTATTGTACAGTAATATTGACATAATATATAATCCTTTTTGCTCAATATTATCGTACACTAAGAGCTTTCTCCGCGAAGACAAAATAAGGACTGGTTTGGTTGCCATAAGGGAAAACAAATTCACATGAAGTTTTATCCTTCTTTATGAAAGCAACAACCCCAAATCCTATGTGTCAAGCTCAGCATAAAAGTAGGAAGTTGAAAAGTCAACATTTTGTTTGGAAATTATTTACCTAGAAACTAACATTACATAAATAAGGGTACCCCATAAATAAAAGCACCGGATATTTATGTACTCAATAAAGACAAATTACATTTATATTTTACATTCTACTTTGTAAGATTTATAAACTATTTACCTGAATTTATAATTTAAAAAAAATTATATGATTAGATAATTTTTATAATTTTTAGTCTTTCTATTGAACTTGATAATAAGAAGAATCGGAATTTGAAAAAAAAAATTGTTTAAATTTTTTTTGTCTAACAATTATATTGGGCACATGCAAAACATATATGAATAATAAAAAATATACAGTAATTGTGAATCGGCTGCAAATAAAAACCTTAACATCATCTTTGAGTCCATGAAAAGTATATTTGATATAATTACGTAACTATATATTTATAAATCATGTACATACGACCATAAGTTTATGGAAAGATAGAGAGAGCAAATAGGCTTATATTTGATTTATGAACAATTGTTTTTAGATATTTAGGGTAGTAACAACTTTTTGAAGGTGGACATGAGAGGCGATATGGTGTAATGGTGTTAAACGCGGGGTTAGAGGGTTTTCGAGTTTTTAAATGAAGACTATTAGGGTTCTTAAGTCTTACTTAAGACGGGCACGGACACGGACACGGACACGGGTACTATCTGTATTAAGTTTAAGATAACTTTTTTGGTATTTTCTAAACAACAAGTGGGGTGATTTGTATATATTTAAACCGTCTTAAGTTTAAGACGGATAATGCCCGTCTTAAATGATAATTTGGTTTATAAGGTTTGTTTAGGGGTGATTTGACCCGTGACTTCAATTCGTGTATACCCGTTCCTCGGAGTAATTATACCCCCACTATAAAAAATTTTGTTAGTTTGTTTGTCAATTATTTTAATTATTTATTGAATACCTTTAAAAAACTTGCACGGATTTTATTAAATGAAAATCGGGTGTAACCATTTGTGGAGGTCTACAACTATTCAAATTGGGCCAAAATTTTCATTTTTATTATTATGCACGTATTAAAATTTTCATTTTCTCCGGTGCAAAGGTCCTAAAACAAAGACAAGTTTAACTAAATGAAACATGCTAAATAATTTGCACGGGTCACCAACTATTCAACCGGGTTTTAATGAAGTAACTCATGTAATAAGAAAAAGTAGAAACTCAAATTTAGCTAACAAGTGAAAATATTGTAGTACAACAACTAGGGGTGAGCAAAACCGTATATCCGATACGGTTTTGAAAATCGTATCGGATATCCGGTTTTAAAAATCTCAATTTTGAGTATCCTTATCCGATACGGATTTTCCGTATATCCGGAAACCGTATATCCGGTTTTTCCGTATATCCGGTATCCGGTTTTTCATTTAATTATGTAAAATTTTATTTCTTTTTTTATTTTTTTTTGTGATTTTATGATTTTTCTTAATAAGTTAAAAGAGTATCACATATTATAAGAATAAATAACTTAAAAATGTATAAAAGTAATAAGATTGAGTCACGGATATACTCGACGTTTAGTGGTTTTATGATTTTATTTTTAAATTTTATACTCCCTCCTATTTTGAGTGTTCTTCCCCTTTCAATATAATACTCCTCACATATATTAGATGAAGGGGAAGAACACTCAAAATCGGAGGGAGTATTAAAAATAGGAACCGTATCGGAAACCGTATATCCGGTTTCAAATTTTGCCGATACGTATCCGATACGGTTTTTTATAAACCGTATTGTATATACGGAAATTCGTATCGGATATACGGAAATCCGTATAATTGAAACAGTATATCGTATCGGATACGTATAATAAAACCGTATCGTAAATTTTTGCTCAGCCCTAACCACAACTACTCGGCCGATTGACACTAGAGCATCATTTACGCTAATTACTATTGGAATTTATAATTCAAATTTAAAATCTTAAATTTATAATTTAAATTTGAAACTAAAACTTTATATTAACAAAATTGAAACAACATAACCGTGCAATTTGCACGGGTTTAAAACTAGTTTCACATAAAAGGAAAACAAAAAAATTTGGAGAGACGGTCTCTCACTAAGTTATTGAGAGACTATTTTATCGAACCCCTTTATATAATTTTCGTCCCTTTTTATTATTAATTTCTACACAAAATGTCTCTTTTAATTTGTTTGGTACATGTTTTCATATCAATTGTACCTATTTTATCATATATTGTAACCATTTTTAATATTACTCCATTTTATAGTATATGTACCACTTTTATTATTTTTGGTAACCTTTTCCCATCAGTTTTATAATTGGTCTCTCAATAAATTTATTAAAAGACCGTATCTCATTAGACCTACTGAAATGAAAATTCATGTGAATTGCCTAAAAGGTAGTGTTCGATTGACATATGAGCATTAAATTCATGTAGGAATGACGACTTACCTTGGGAGCTATGTAAGTGTCTTCCTCCATAATGAAGAAACTTAAATTTCAAAGGAAGTGCCACTACCCGGGTAGGTTTATGAATATTTTGAGTTACTTACAAGAAAAATTGCATGAATTAGTGTAGTAATTAACTTATTAGCTTAGTAGAAACAAAACCGAGGTTCAATTATTTTACCGAACATATATTTTATATTAATTTTTTTCCCAACATTTTGAAAAAACTTCTTACACTTTGCGCTTTGACAGCCTATTGATTTTACTTTAGTCTTTGACTGTCTATTCATTTTTTAGGCCTTTAAACTTTCCTTTTTCTCTTTTATATTCACCCGTGTATAGTATGACAATGGTCCGTTTTAAATGAAAATAAAATTGACAATTAACTTAATTATTTAAAGAAAGATACTTCAAATGACAACAAATACGGCCCAACCGAGAATTATATCAGCATGGATACGTCCCTGCCACTACCCATGATTTGGCAACACAACAACCTTTGAAAGTTATAGTTATAATTCATAAAAAGTTACAATTTCAAAGAATTAATAGAGCAATCAAACAACCATTAAATTTAAATTTAAATTTAAATAGTGACAAACCTACTTATTTATACTTAAAACGTTGTTAAGTCTCAACTCTCAAGAAATGCTCTCTCAAGTCTCAATCATTAGGCATTAGACAAAACATATAATAAGCCAAGTGAATGCTTGAATCCAATGGAAGATAATAAAATAAAAAAAATTGGCAGGATGCAAAAAATCTGAGTGTTTATAATTTGGGATTTGCGTGGTTCTCTATTTGAGGAAACGTTACCCTACATTGGACCCATAACTTTTTATAGGTCCCACATCCTCCTTCCCCTCTCCCTTATAAGTTCTTCCATTTTTATTTTTGTGATTGGCAAATTATGGTCATCCCCCTTTCATATCTTTTTTATTCCTCCTTGTTTTCTTTCCACTTACATTTTCTTGTTAATTCCTTACCTACATTTGGCAATTCAATACCCCTTTATCAACTTGTTTCCAAATTGAACCCCCTCCCTTGTACCAACCTTCTTGAATAATGCTTCAAAATCTTGCCTAATTAGTCTAATCATTTTGATTGGCCTCATTCACCTAAACCGATATTGGTATTATCCACCTGTAGATTGTAACACCCTCAAATTTCGATTTAGCATTTTACTAGTTTAATAAAAACTAAAATGTCATTAATTGACATTACTCGTTCCACCAATTCCGAATCGGAGAGTACTTCCAACAACAATAATAAATCCTACCACCCTCCATCACCTACCTCGGCCGAGTCAGCTCAAACAAACTCGGCCGATAAGGAAATAATACCCAAACCCAAAAGGGCCCGGGACACAAGTAGGCACCCGGTCTACCGAGGTGTCCGGATGCGGGCATGGGGAAAATGGGTCTCGGAAATCCGCGAGCCAAGAAAAAAATCACGTATCTGGCTCGGGACATTTCCGAACCCAGAGATGGCAGCACGTGCCCACGACGTGGCCGCTTTAAGTATTAAGGGTGAAACTGCCATCCTTAATTTTCCGCACTTAGCGGAACATTTCCCTAGACCAATCTCCTTAAACCCACGTGACGTCCAAGCTGCTGCCACCAAAGCCGCAGCAATGGACCACCTTGACGACGTCGTTTCACCCTCTGGGTGCTCCACGTCATCATCAACATTATCATCATTATCATCTTCTTGCTCAATGTCCTCAATTGTGTCCATTGATACTAACATGGAACTCTGTAACTCTGATGAGTTAAGTGAAATTGTCGAGTTACCGAGCCTTGGACCGTCCATGACCGACGTAGACGTGAACGACTTCGTTTACGACTTCGCTTGCGGTGGCGGTGATGGGTGGTTTACGATGGCAGAACCGGTGGTGCCGGATTATGTAATATCATCAGGGTTTGAAGGTTTGTTATGGGATTATATGTAATTATGAGAGTGTTAATTATTGTTTTAATTAATCCTTCTACTTTCTACTTTAGTGTGTGTGCTTAATTTAGTGTGTGAGTGTGCAAATGAACCTTTTTTTTGTGCATATTGTTTTGCATTAACTAGTCCTTTTTCATTTTTGTCTCAAGAGGGCTTAATAGAGATTTAATTTGCTTTTTAAATTTAATTGTTGAGTGGTTTAATCCTTCTTAATAATGTAAATTCTTCAAGCTAATTAATTAATTACTGTAATTTGTTTCATTTTAATATGGAACATATGTTTGGTACGGATAATATTAATCTAAATTATTGATTTACTCTCTTAATTATAATAACGTTATAAGCATGAAACAAATTGCAAAAATATTTTTAACCATAATTAACGCGTGTTACAAATAAGATATAGTATATATTAATCGGTAATACTTTGTTTAACAATTAAAACCGTCTCAAATAAGATTTTTTAATTAAAGAGTGAATGACAATTATCGTCTTTTGAGCTAGTTGACAAGGTGACATCTAATGATAATTGAGTACAACATTTAGCAAATTAAAGTGGAATTTATTGAAAGCAGCTCGTTTTTGTTATTGTCTCCTAGTGAGTAAGAGTATTATAGGAGTAGTTAAATATATTTATTATGTCCATAATATGTGTATTAAGGAGTGGTACTTGAAATTAAAAACAAAGGTCCATCCCTTTTATGTCTTTCTAACAGTTAACTTTAATCATTCACTCCGATATAAAAATGTACTCTATTGTTGTAGACTAACATGAAGTTAAAAGGTAACTTCAACAATTTTGTTTCGTTAGTAAAATCAACTTTTTACGAATGTGTCATGTTTCTTATTTTACAGAAATAGTTTTTGTACTTCATAAAAAATTTCGATCCCTATGAGGTCCACCACAAAAACAATAAATGTCTTATCAAATAACCATATTAATTTTATGAAGTTGTTAAGAAAATCTATCATCAGTCTATGTATGTATTTCACATAAATATAAGTTAAAGAGTATTTCGACATAACAACCTCGTGTTTTTTCTTCAAAAATATCACTGTTACTCCTTAACTTAATGATATAATTTCAAAATACCCAAAATAACACTAATGCGCCTCTTGTAAACATTTTTTATGCACTTTTTGTTGATCTTTTGACAATAATTTATCGTACCATTAACATAAATATTGTTTAATCAATCGTAAACATATTTTCTTTACAAAATTTCTATTTGAAAACTCGATATTTAGTTGTTTGTGGGTATTTTAAGAATTGTTTATTTAGTTTAGGGATATAAGTGATATTTTTGAAAAAAATAAGGATACCACGTGAAATTCAAAAAAATTAGGGATTCCGTTGATTTTATAGTGATAACTTTATTGAAATTATAAAACAAACTCTATTTTAGGGGGTGATAATGACACTACTATTTTTGTTAATGTCACTCGATTATAAGCCAATTATATAAATATCTTATTATTAAACCTCTCATAATTTAAGTGACATTAATAAACAATTAATTGTGACGTTATCATTATCCCTACGTTATTACTTACTTCCTCCATTCAACTCCACTCTACCACTTTCTTTTTTATACACTATTCACAAGCGATCGTATAATTGCAATTTTCTCTCAATATATAAGTAAAAAATATATTCATGTGTGATCTTGTTTGATTCGTCTTTACGAGTACATTATTAATATCTAACTTTTATAATTTTTGCAAACACGTAGCTAACGATATTTACCGTGTAAAACACGTCTCGGCAAATGTGAAAAATAATTTTGGTAGAGTGGAGTTGAATGGAGGAAGTATTAGACATGAGTAATACCCATTTACATAATTTAAATAGCACATATTCTCATTTGTGACGGACACTATCCGTCGCAAGCTTAAGACGGATACCATATTCTCTCACAAAATACCCATTAAGGGTGAGTGGAGAAGCACATGGGGGGTGCCCACCTTGTCCCCTCTACCCATTTCCTCTCACAAAATACCCGTCGCAAGATCCGATCCGTCACAAGCAAGACCTACTGTTTAAATAGACGTACTCCTTGCATATTTAACCTTTGATATTCAATCGCTTGCCTCTCAGGCTCTCAACAAGAAAGTGTACATACGTGTAGTGTTCTTGTGGCCCAATCTAGACCTGGCAAAACTGACCCGACCCGAATAACCCGACCCGATAAGGCTGACCCAAGACCCGAAAGCGACCCGGAATTACCTGACTCGAGGATGACCCGAAACCCGAATTGACCCGACCCGACCCAGACCCGACCCGAACCATCACTGACCCGAAAGAGACCCGACCCAAAATAACCCGACCCGAAACCACCGACCTACAGACAAACCAATTTGAAATGAAAAAATCCTAAATGACCCAATTTATTGTGATTAGGGGTGATAATGGGACGAGACGACCCACGTGTAGCTCAAACTCAACTTGGTCTAAGTCGGCTCGTGCGAGTTTGGCTCGACGCGGGCTTGACTCGAAAACTAACTTGATCATTTTGACCTTAAAATGGCCTAAATAAATTGGAAATGAATCTAAAATGTCCCGACCCAAAATGACCCATACCCGAAATGGCCCAAACCCGAAGTGACCCAAACCCGAAACTGACCCAAACCCGAAAGTGACCCGACCCGACCCGACCCGACCCAAAAGATTGAGCAAACCCGAGATGACCCGACCCAATCTGACCCGACCCAAACCCGACCCGTTTGACCCATTTGCCAGGTCTAGCCCAATCTCAGCACTGTCTGTCTTAATCAACTAGTTTTGATTACGATGTAGCATTTTCTAGATAATTAACCAATAATATGCACAAAAAATTATACTCCTAGTGAATTATCCATCATGATGTCTCTTTTGTCTACCAGAGTACCATCAAATACAGTGATAAACTTTCATGGAGCTAGTCAGCTAGCGTGGTTACTAAAAACACAAATTCTTGAATATTCAAGGCAGACACTAAACAGATAGTGTCTCATTTACAATATGTAACAGGTCTCATTTCAGATGGTTATTCCCGTTTGAATGCTTTAGACGGACCATATATGACAATTTGTCCATTTTATGGTCACTTTTTTAGGTATCATTTACATCCGACCATGAAATGATCACATATGTCCCGTCTAAAGGTTTCAGACGGAAATGACTGTCTGAAATGAAAATTTGTGCACAATATGCATGTGCTGAGGACATGTAGAGGACAAATGAAACCCCTCACACACCCTCCCATTTGCATATTGTGAGAGCAGCATTATTCGATTTTAACTTTTAAAACGGATAGTGTTCGTCTTCAGTTAGACGCGTTGTTCTAAAAATATAATTCATATTCGTAGTTCATCTACTTCAATAAGAGTAATATGGACGGAGTATTTTTTATTTCCATATTTAAATGAGGTACAAAATTTAAAAATAGGAGTTAATATACTTATAATTTTATTTTCCTTTTCTGATTTATTGATTAAATATTTTGATACATTTCTATAAAATCATTTTCAAAACCTAATGACATAAGTTCAAAATATTACTACAATTGAAAACAAAAATTACAAAACCAATGACATATGACTTAGAATTTTTCTTTAAGTATTTTTTTTACAAATCAAGAGTCAAATAATTACCTAACAATCTATTAAATAGTCCATGCATTCAGAACCAAACAAATCATTTTATTTTTGACACTATTTATAAATGAAGGCAATTTTCAACATTCCGTGCATCATATAAGAAAATATAGTGACGGAAGATATTTGCTTATATAAACACAATAAGAATATCAAACTTTTATATTTTTGTATAAAGTTAAATTCAAGCTTTTTACGTTACATATTGTGGATTGACAAACGTGTAAATAAGAAATATGAAGTAATGTGTTTTGAACTGAATGGAGCTTATGGAGGGATTACAAACACAACTGATGAGTATAATTTGTGTCGAGTTTAAAGCTAGCTAATTTTATTGTAATGGTAAATGCTTCTTAATTCTCATTGTGTTTCCAAAATTTTACTAAGTTTGGATATATTATTTGGGCGATGATAACGCTACTCAATTATAAACCAATTACTTGACTATCAATTATTCATCTTCTCACAACTTGAATGACATTAACAAAAACGACTATAACGTTATCAATACCAATAAATAGTGTAAATTTATACTTACATCATTGCATGATAACAAGTTACAAAAAATCATATTCATTGGCCCACAAATCATAATACTAGCTAATGAATAAAAGAAAATCACCCATACTTTTAGTTATTGACACAAGAAATCCAAGGGTTTACAAAAAGCCTAATTGACAGTGATTTGTCCTCTCATTCGTATATCTTTTCTATTAAAACCTTGATGTTAGAACATTATTATTATCACAAATTCCCATTTTCTGACAGGGTGATCCGCCGCAAACTTGCAACGGATCAAATCCCCCTCACATAGAGCAAGTGGAGGGGCAAGTGGGGGCAAATGGAGTCCCCCCACTTGCTTTGCCACTTGTTCTTTGTAAGGAGAATTTGACCTGTCGCAAGCTTGCGACGGATCGCACGTCACAAGCAAGACTTATTGTTATTATCATTGATGATTGATCGCCATATGTTCACCTCTATATATCGACATTAAACTTGTGGGGAACTTGACAAAAGACAAAAAATATTAATCATTATGACTTATAATTAAATTTAGGAAAACCTTTTTCCTATTTTTTTTATGTCCGGGTCTTTTTATCATGGGTTCTGCTATCATGTTAAATTCGTTATCGGGCCTGGGCTGCACTCATACTAGTAGAGAGAGTCCGCTTTATAAATCAAATGATGTTCTACTCTAAAACCAATTGACAATAGAAAGAGTAGTCCCTTACCATATAAAGTGATAAATTCTCCCATATTTTAAAAATATAGGGTAACACTCATACATGAGACTATTGAATTTCATCAAAAAGTAGTTTATACTTACGTTTTGCGTCTAATAATAAATTGTGCTATATAATTATATATACTCCTGAATTAAAAGTTCAGTGTGTTTTAGGGACAAAAAATGAGATCTCATCCCAATTAGATATGCTGACCACCTTCGTTTAGAATCTATTAAAGTTAGACTTAATTAAAGCTGGATTCAACAGAGTTCAACTAAACAGTTGAAATAATATTAATTAAAACTGCCGACTTAAGCTAAAACGAAATTATTAAATTATTAATTAAATCAAACACAAACTTATAATAACCTTAAAGATGAATAGCCATACCATACATTATAATAACTAATAAGTGTCCTTGTTACCAAAGTAACAAGAAAGGTTATAGTTACGGACCCTCAGCTTGTAGTAACAAGTACTTCCTCCGTCCCGCTTATTTATTTATCATTTTTTTAGGTGTTTTATTTATTTGTTAACCTATCTATATTAGGATGATAGTTTATATGTAATTTGATCACCAAATGAGATTATTGTCCACTTGTCAACCACTAAGTACTATTATAAGTGGTCTCCGACCATTTCCTTAATAATTGTAAGGCTAAGATTACCCATGGTCTGAAGTTGAGTCTTAGCTGAGATTTTTGCAAGTCTCAACCTCAGACTTGGAATAAAGTGCAAAAAACTTTCTTAAGTCTGAAGTTGGGTCTTGGAAATCCAAGACTCAACTTGAGACTCATGAATAGTATTATGTATGTGTGGAAAGTAGGATAAATGGGTCCCATGTATTATTGTAAGTATGAGTCTCAGATTTTGGCGAGTCTGAGGGATAATGTGGTAAAAATAAAAGAGTCTGAGTTGAGTCTTAAAGATAAAATATTAATATTTTACTGTTGTTGAGACTCATATAGAGTCTGTGGATAAACATAGTCTAACAAAAACAAAGATAAACAAATTACAAGGACAGAGGGAGTATATATATATATATATATATATATATATATATATATATATATATATATATATATATATATATATATATATATCAATAATTGCGCTAATAATAGTAATTATTTTTTAAGTATTAGTTGAATTTGTATAAGACTATTATGTAACAATAAAGTAACTAAACCAAATAGTGGTTGAAAACTAATCTTAATGGTAAAAAATTGAAATAATGCGATAAAGTAACCGGCCCGATAATGATCCGACCCGATACATTATTTGACTCGAAATAACCCATCCTGATAACAATTTGACCTGAACCCAACTTGACCCGAAAAGATAAATTGACCCGATATAACCTGATCCGACTTAACCCAACCCAAGTAACCCCAATCTTACCCTTATATACTCCAAAACAATGCACCTTTGTTCTAAGAGTTCTCATTTAATTAAGTTGAAGGACCCCATGAATGAGTGTAAATCGACTTTTGATGACAATTCCCAACAAGTTAACAATTTTCTTTATATAAAAACAAAGCTTAATCAGTTGATGAAAGACTAAAAAATGAGATCATGATTAGGATTTTATTCTAATAATAATAATAAATTAAATCATCAAGAACTATATGTGGTGCATTAGATCAAAGTGGATGTTAACATTTCCTTTTCTCAGCATTCATGTATAATTTTGGGCTGTTGAAAAATGGGGTACAAACCAAAATTAAAGTAGCAGACAGAACATTGCTTTACAAGGGCCCTCCACTCAATTGCAGTCAACATATCTCTATGAAGATGAATGTTGACATTTTTCCTTTTAATTTATTCCATATGGAAAATGATTTACCACTACAATGTAAAATAGTGACCTTGAAGGCATTAATTTAACACAAGTTATTATTTAAGTTGGATAATATTTATCTTAAACTTAATACGAGTTAAATATATACCAAATACGAGCCATGTATTAAATGTTATCCAAAGCATTAATTGTAATACCCGTCTTTTATAATATAAGTTAGTAAGGTAATAACCGTTTTTGTAGTAGTGTGTAAAGTTATGTGTTAAGTTCTTGTGTCGAAGCAAAGCCTTTGGCCCTGTCTTGAGGCTGTCTCGGTCGAGACAATACCCATCTCGGTCGAGACAGGCTTGTCTCGGTCGAGGTGAGCCTCAGTGATTCAGCACGCGGTTAGTTAGTTCCGTCTTTTAATTATAATCTTATTTTAATATTTCCTAAATGCGGATACCTAAACCTAATACTATATATACCTACCCAATATCAAACCCTAGAGTCTTTACTTCTATCTATTATCACAAAAGATAGCATTGTTCATCTAAACCCTAATTGAGAGGAGGAATAGCTATAGAATTGAGACCATTCTTCTAGCAAGACATTTACTCATCTTTGTTATTGTAAGTCCCTTGTTCTATTATATTTATCATTTAATTAGTTAGGAACCATCTTAATTATCATCCTAGATTAATAAGAGGCTAACCCTAGATTGGGATTTGAGGAATTGTTATTATTATTTATGATTGTATCGAGATAGTTAATAATTGTATGCTTATTATGTGTATATATAGGAGACATATTGATAAAAGGAACGATCTTTAATTATTATTGCGTGTGCGTTCGGGATTTGCGAAAGGTATGGTTGGATCCTACTCAACTTGTTTTATAGTACAGACCCATCTCGGGCAAGACAGAGGCATCTTAGCCGAGACAGTGACCATCTCGGGCGAGACAATGACCATCTCGGTTGAGACAGCCCCGCCTGTCTCGAGCGAGATGACTCTGTTTGTGACATTAATGACTCTTTGGTGATTTTTGTTATGCACGGTTGTGTGTTTTGAAATTGAATGTGATTATAAGTACACTGATATGACATATGAGTATTGATATGATGGCATGTGTTGCAAATACGATAAGTGAATGAATAATGTAATGCATGTGTTACGATTGTGACTTTCACGGTGATTGGGAGGGGTTGTACGGTCGTTGTGGTGAATGTAAGGGTACGGTGATTGGAAGATTTTATGCTTTCAAAATCGTGTTTTGGTTTTCTAAAATTTATATCGTTTAATTTTAGTCCGAAAACTTCTTAAAAAGTGGTAGTATTTGTTATTTGGGTAAGACCGAGTCATAAACCTAGTGTTATTGTTATTGGGCTTTAACAAACTTATAAACCTTTTTTAAGGTAACCTAACGCTCCGAGTAGGTTTCCCACTCGACCGAGTATGTTTCCCATTTGACCGAGTAGGTTCCCCACTCGATCGAGTGAACCGTTGAAAGTTCTCAACATTATCAAACTTTCGTAAAATAGTCATATCTCCCTCGCTTCTTATCTGCCGTTGAAACCGTAAGAGGGTAAGCTATTACATACGCTTAGAATTATTGCATTACCATGTCTAGAACTTAAGTTATAAACTTTGAAAGTATAAAGTTTTTTTAGAAAGTTATAAACTTAAGCTTTTCCAAGCATGTTTTTTTAGGATGGGATTATATTTTATTATTGATTATACTTCTTAAACTTTGTCTAATGCTTATGTATTATTTATTGAATCTTGCTTATCATTAGAAAGTTTATATGATGTCACTTTGACAAGCTTAATGATGGATTGAAATTATTCTCTCATACATGTTAGTCATGTATACCTTGAATGGTCGATTGAGTCGTGATTGCTTGGTTGGAGTTGATATCTCATTCCCGTTTGTATCCTTATACTTATGGAATTATGGTCAAGGCTATATGGGTACATTCTCATGTGCTTGTTGCATATGCTTGTGTGAATATGACGATGTTGTTGGAGGCGGATTCTTAGCGTTGATCAACCCGACCGTCAAATGTTGTATTCATGTGAGGTGGTGTCATTACATGTAGCGTACTTGCTTCCTTAAGTAGAGCCCCCCTGCTGATAAGCCGGATTTGGGTGCCTGGTATCCTTCCACCTCTATCGTGCCATTGTGCCAAATTTGAGATACTCGGCTTCTGCAGTGTCAATCGAGTCTTGGATACGAAATGTTTATCGCATGTCAAATCGACAAATGTGCATATCGAGAGTCTGACTAGGTTAAGATTAGGACTATATTATATGATTGATGATTCATATATATATATACAGGTTTTTGTCTCCCCTAAGTCACTTTAGTGACGGTTTTTAGTGCCTAGTTGAACAATTAAATGTCATATTTGTTAGAATGTTGATACTGCCGCCTTTTGGTGTTTTAATGCAGATTTGATGCATTTGCTGAACAATTAGATGAGAATGAACACCGCGGAGTCGCTATGCACAGAGATCGAGTTGAAAGAAGAAGGAACGAAGCAAGAAGAGGAGCAACACAAAGACACTCGATCGAGTATGCAGGAAACTCGATCGAGTCGTGCTAAGAAGAAGCAAAGGCAAAGCAGGAACACTCGACCGAGTTTTCCTGTACTCGATCGAGTCACAGCAGGAATACTTGATCGAGTGTCCCAATACTCGATCGAGTATTTAGAGGAATTCAAGTTTTCCTAAAATTCATTAATATCGGATTATTGTGTAATATAAATAGAAAACTCGTACCTTATTATTTCTTACGCTTTTAATATTCAAAAACTCCTAGAATATCCTAGTATTATTATTATTGGTTATCGGATTGGTCCAAGTTTCGGAAGATCTTCCAATCTTTCAATCTTGTAATCGTTAATTATTGTACATTGTTATTCAAGTTTTAATCTTTAGTTATTTTAATTACTTTGTTATTATTCTTTCTTATGCATTTAATTATGTCTGACATGAATTTAATTGTTGTTAGTATTATTAATATGAGTAGCTAAACCTTCATCTAGGTTTGAAAGGGGATCTAGGATTGTTAGAAGGGTAGATTAATTGATTGAATTGCAATAACATGGTTATCGTTTGATTATCGTTTTGAATCTAGTTTTTTAATTACTTGCCAAGATTAATTAACTAGTCTCGCAAATTAGGATTAACACCGACCGGGTTAAGACTCAGATAGGCTACGATAATTGAATAGAATTCGTTTAATGATAGCGATCGCATGATAAATTGTAGATCTAAAGGGCATAATTGAATCGAACGATCTTGTGAGCTTAGATAACTTTATTGCATGATTAATTGATTATTCCCCTATCCCTGAATAATAATTCTAGTGAACCTGAGACCCTAGACTTTTAATATTATTGATTTCACCTTTTATTGTTATTATTTGCAATTAGTTTAGAAATCAAAACCAAACCTTCAAGAATTTGTTACCTTAAGACGAACTTAGTTAAAACAAATAGATTATTACCGCCTCATTATGGATTCGATACCTTACTTATCACTGACTATTAGTTAGTATTGAGTTAGGATTTATTTTGATTTAGGGAACGTGGCTTTACCCTTATCAATGATCGTCATCCTACCCGAAGGATTAGAATCTTGTGTATGTGAAATGTTTATCGCATACGGTCTTGGAAAATATTCATCCCGTTGACTTGTTGTCTTGTCTTGCAAAGTACCGTGTCTAGTGCATTTTTTTTACCATGAGAGCATGATTGGATATTTTGGATGACGTGTCTCATGCCTATGTTATTTGGGGATATCGTTGGTTATGCCTTCAATATCTATCTGTGGATTGTATCATGGTATTGTCTATCCCAATTTCTAACCTCTTCTATCATATGGTTTCTATTGGTGAGATGCAAGTCATCTAGTGCCTATACGATTGGCAAGTTTTGTCTTGTCTAGTCTTGAGGACTATCATTGTCATGTCTCTCTTGGTCTTTATATGCTCATGATGTTTCTTAACATTCTTCATTTGATTTATATGTTGGGATATGTACTGTCATCGTCTTAATTCTATTCATGATCGTATGTATAATGTATTATCTTCTATTTTCTAATATGTATAATGAAATCCAATTGATTTACTTATTTTGGATTATGCTTGTATTATTATTCCTGTTTATGTGTGTTTTGATAGTCCATGGCTGAGAGAACTCCAAGTTACTCACCACTGACTGTGCAGGTTGGTGTTTGAATGAGGTTTTGACGAGTGAGCTAGTGAGCGTTGTGCTTACATCGAATCACCCTTAGCGTGGTATTTTATAGTTTCTTTTATTAATTTATTTGTGTATTTATCAAGGTATAGGGATCCCTTGTGTTTATTTAAGTTGCCTTTTGTATAAAAGATTTTTTAACTAAATATTGGGTTTTCATTATTTAGTAACACTCGCGGTTTTTGCTTTTCAAAATTTTAAAATCTCTTATTTTTCGCAGCAATGTATGTGTGAGAACATCTTGGTGGAACGATGAAGTGAGACAAGCGATAAATACAAAACGAGAATGTTATAAAGGTTTTAAAGAAATGCACAAGTGATGATAACTTTGAAAAGTACAAAGAGGCTATACGGGCCGCTAAAAAGGCAGTGCATGATGCGAAGGAAATATTTAACCAAGAAATGTATGCCATTTTGGACCTGAGATACGAAGAGAAGGATATCTATAAACTGACCCGTATGAGAGACCGAAAGACGAGAGATATTGAGAATGTTAAGTGTGTAAAAGATATGATCCACAAAATTTTGGTTCAGGATAACGAAATAAAGGCTAGATGAAAGTCCTACATTGATACCTTGTTGAATGGACATCATGAGAAATGTTTTAAGGATGTACATGTACCCCCAAGCATGGTTAATCGGAAGTTTTCGCCAGTATACTAAAGAGTGAAGCTTTAAAGGCGTTAAAGAAGATGGGGTCGAAGAAAACAAAGGGATATATAGGATGTTATACCTATGAAAGTTTGGAAGTGTCTTGGGTAGAGAGGAGTCGCATGGGTAACAAAAAGATGCCATCAGAGTGGAAGAAAAGCACTACGAACCCCCGCGGTTAAACTACAAAATAAAAAACAAGTATTGCAACGGTTAATAACGATTTTTAACTAAATCATAAAACCAATACCTAAGTTTAAGAATCTTTTATACAAAATACAACTTAATAAATTACAAGGATCCCAATCCCTTGATACAACACAATTACGATACTAAGCTCTAGTACAAACTACAGCGTGAAGGTCAATCGTTGTATGTACAACGCTCGTTAGATCACTCGCCACAACCCCAATTAAGCACCAACTTGCAACATGTTCATTCATTAAAAATGAATGTCTTAGTTAGTGGAGAGTATCTCAGGGTTCTCCCATCCATACTACATTAAAGTACACATAAATAAGAACAAATAAAGCATATTTCAACATAAGTAAGTCAGTTAGATATAATAACATATGAATAAATATTAGTTAATACATCATGATATCATAGATAGAAATAAGACAATGCTATAATAAATATCCAACATATATGAATCATGTGAGTAAAGTAGAAAGAAAAGTATCTATCATTATTAAGATTAAGCAAGACAACTCACAGCAATCATATTGATATTAGATGGTTTGCATTCACCCTTTAGTGTCAATAGGATCAAAGACTCGAAACGGAAAGGCGAATAGAAATGAAAAACCGAACCAATGTGACTCACAGTACTTAGCCAAGAACCACACTAAGTAAGGGAGGCACGATACACATCATGAAAACCATCCAAGACATACTCTCATGGTAAATGGCACGTACAAAGCAAGATAAGATAACTCTAAACTGAATCCTCTCAATAGGACGTCTATAATAATACGATCCTAGTCTAAAACTGGATCCAGACTCTCGGGTGAACATTTCCTGATTCAACATGCGATAAAAATTTCGCATTCAAGACTCGTGCGCTAAAACGGAAGCCGAGTACCCCACATTCAGCAGAACGGCGAGAAAGGGGCGGAAAGAGAACGAGTACCCAACTCCGACAGAACGACACATAAGAGGGGGCATAGATAGTCAAACTATAACTTTAAGCACAATGACATCACCTCACATGAATACAACATTTGATGGTCAGGTTGATCAGCGATATGCGTTCACCTCCCAACAACGTGATCATATTCACACCACCCCAAAAAAACAACTATACAAGATTATTATCCTCTTGGTAGGACGGCGATAATAATATGGTCCTAACCTAAGCCCGATATCAGATGAACATTTCTTAATACAATCAAACGACGATAATAATACGCTCTCGGTCTAGACTTGGAACCACTCTCTTGGAATATATGTTTTCCGATTCGACAAGCGATGAACATTCGATCCCAGGGTAGATAAGCACGTCAAGTATAGTAAGACTCTCACCCCTTAGACCTCTAGTCCAACAAGTAATGAGGTCACACTAAGAATGAGAGTTTGACTCAACCAAAACACACATTATTCAAAGAAGCATTCAAGGTAAACATGACATACATGAGTGAAACATCCAAAAACTATAGTTAAACATGTGAATAAGAAATAAGATAGATGTTCCAGTTATAAACAAGTGTCAATACATAATACATAAGCATTAGATAAAGTGAAGGAGTCATAATTGATAAGAAATATACCCTTCCCAAAACAACAAGTTTAGAATCTGGCTAAATTAAAGGTCAACTTTAAACGGTCATAACTTGAGTTCTAGACATGGAAATGCAGGAATTTTAAGTGAAAGTTATATTTTATCTAACGGTAGGTCACACGCCCAAAGAAGACAAAAAACAAGGGAGATATGACCATTTTACGAAAATGCGACAAGCTGAACTCAGCCTGGTCGATCGTCCACAAGACTCAGTCGATTGACCACAACCCTCATTCAATCGAGCTATCCCTTCAGTCGATCAACCACCCCTTCAGTCGATCAACCACCCTTTCAGTTGATCGCCTATCTTTCACTCGATCGACTGGAGGTCGTCGGCATAGAAACTCCAGACATTCTTTAACAATTGCAATCAAGAAATCAACTTCCAAATCAACTCAATTATCTTCAATGCACAAATTTACATCATAAGACACATACTACAAGCTTCAGGAATAAAACCAAAACATATAAAAATGGATTTAAACACGGGTTAGACTAATCAACAACCAAAAAGAGCACAATCACAACTTTACCCAAACTTTCACCAAGATTATTGTTGGCACAAAATCTTGAATCTTTCGTCAATCTAAACAACAATCTAACCATCACCAAAATACAAGTCTCATGTAACATTCAACATACATAAACCATGAAAATATGATTATCTCAACTTAAAGAACTCAACTTTATCATGTGAAATCCTATTCTAACACAAACAACCACACAAAAATGTAATATCGAATAACCCGTCCACGTTGCATTTTAGCACTCCAAATCTTTGATCCGCAAAATCAACCCTTATTACTCCTCGACCCAAATCTTCAAAGGCTATCCATTTATTAACATTGACACTATTAGAAGCAGGAAGACGAACATATGGAAAACCGGTTTTAGAAAGAGTTCCAAGATCCTTACTTTTCTTACCTAAAAAGAAGGAGTAAGGAGAAAGGATTATATAACAAAAAATTAACCTGAACTAAATTTGTTTAAGATTTGAAGGTTTTATGTGAGCTTGGATGGGTTTATAATTGAAAATATTATCTTTCCTAAGGAAGAAGATGAAGAGATATTGCTGAAAAACTTGGAGTGAAACCCCAGTAAAAGGGCTCTTTGGTTTTCTTAGAGACGGTTCATAGGTTTGTTGAGGCCTAATTACCAAGATACTTGATTTGTGACTCGGTTTTCACTCAAATTCGCGTAGAATCAAAATATTCACTCTATTTGGCCTAAATCAAAACGGTTTTGACCAAACTAAATAAAAATGGAATATCTCATATAAGTAAAAGCAATTAATAATGAATTAGCGGCTTAAAATAATTTTACCAATGAAATAAAAACAAAATTATTATAAAATTAAAGATTTTAGGAAATTACTCATTATGATAAAATCGCAGGTGTTACAAGCACTATTGTCCCTTTGTATAAGAATAAAGGTAAAGTTCAATATTGTTCAAATTATCGGAAACTTAAACTGATGAGCATTACGATGAAATTATGGGAGCGAATAATCGAACAAAAGCGTAGGAAATTTGTAGACATCTTCTATAACCAATTTGGATATATGCCTGGAAGATCGAGTATGGAAGAAACTTTTATCATGAGACAGTTGATGGAAGACTATCGAGATAAAAGAAAGACTTGCATATGGTCTTTATTGACTAGGAGAAAGCATACGATAGGGTACCGAGAGAAGTATTTTGGTGGGCTTTGGCGAGGAAGGGAGTGTCCCGAAAATATATTGACCTTATAAAGGACATGTATAAGGGGGCTAGTGCAAGTGTACGTACGAACTAAAGTTGGGTGAACATAATAATTTTCCATTACCGTTGGGGTGTATTTAGGTTCCGTTCTTAGTCCTTTTCTCTTTGATGTAGTCGTACATGAGTTGACAAGGTGTATTCACCATGACATCCCTTGGTGTATGATGTTTGCATATGATATTGTGTTAATAGATGACAAGAAAGAAGGGGTTGAAAAGGAGTTGGAATTATGGAGGAATAGTTTGGCAACTGGGGGTTTAGGCTAGGTAGAAGTAAGACTGAGTATTTCAGGTGTCAGTTCTGTAACGCGGGGTCAAGAGTATTTATATTATGGAAAGGTTGTTCAATGGTCAGATTTCTTTAGATATTTAGGATCTATTATTAACAAAGAAGCTAAGGTATGTTAGATGGAGATGTGGCTCATAGAATTAAAGCGGGGTGGTTGAAATGGAAAAATGTCACATGATTTTTATGAGATAAAGGTAAGTCAAATTGACTAAAGGGTAAATTTTATCGCACAAAAATTAGAACCATATTACTTTACGGTTCCGAGTGTTGGGCCGTGAAACATTGTCACATTTAAAAGATGAATGTGGTGGAGATGCGTATGCTAAGGTGGATATGCGGCCATATAAGGAAAGATCAACTAGGCAATGAGCTAATTGTGGAGAAGGTGAAAGTTGCGTCAATAGAGGACAAGATGATAGAATATTGACTAATATGGTTTTGTCATTTGAGAAGGAGACTTATGGACGCACCAGGAGGCTCGAGACCATGGGAACAACGAAGCTTCCTATGGGTAGAGGGAGACCAAAACAGGCCTGGTTAAGAGTGATAAAAAATAATTTGCGATTTAATAGGCTTAAAGAGGGTATGGTGAAAGAGATGACACAATTGAGAGAAACGATACATGTGGATTGTTAGTATCTACTCTAATTTGAAATATAGTGTTTTTATTTTATTTTATGTTTGTAAAAAGAGAGTATTTGTTTTCTTTTTAGATTTATTGAACTTTTTACCTAAAAATTTCTTAAAATAATACTCGGTTTACTTTTACGATTTTCCATAACAATTTTTACTTCGATTTTCAAAACATTGTTATAGACTGTATTTTTATTTGATATGTAGGTTTATAAATGAAATTTGAGCTTTAACTTTCAAACCTATTGGGTAGCCTATGATAATAATGGGGTAATAATTTTCTAAGAAAGTAAGAAAATTTGGTCTTAAGGAGCACTACAAGCTGAAGCGATTAGTATCTAGGAGGCTCTCGACTGGGCTCTGGATCGAACATGCTATCATGTTCATGTGCTCACTGATTGCCTCCAACTCTTCTATCAAATCTACAGATGTGAAGAGTACCATCACGAGGTTTATGGAATCTTGAAAGATATTCGATAAATTAGTCTATCCTTCCATTGTTTAAGGTTTAGTTTTATACCGCGTGCCTTAAATAAGGTTCCTCATGCCCTAGCTAGATGGGTCATTTGTATGTAACATTTTCTTTTACCGTTGTAAAAAAAAGAGGACTTTTAAACCTATAAGTTTAACTTTACTTTTTGTATTATGTTTCACTCTTCATTTGTTTTTCATTTTTCCTTTTCGATATTTTTACATTATGAGGTGTGCGCACTCAGGTATTAATGTAATGGATGATTCATGTCAGCCGACCCCAAATCATTTTAGAATTAAGACTCTGATGATGAAGTTGTTGTTGTTGTTGAAGTTTGGGTGAGTAGTAGTTTAACATGTGCTCCTTCACAATAATTGAGATGTTACATTGCGTTCTGCCGGAGGTTTGAGGGTGTTTTCATAAATTATTGACGAGTCTAAGTTGGAATTATAATTTGGTCTCAGTATTGTTGTATTGACATTATTTAGTGACACTGTTTTATATAGAGGATTCAAGTCGATTGGGTTAGTAGATCACCTTACCTCTAGGCTCTATCTTAAATAGTTTTGCTCTGAAGTTAATCCTAAGCTTTATCGCACGTTATTATCAATTTTTATTGTGATTTATTTAATTTTATAGTTTACTTATTTATTGTTTACTTTGTGATGCATGGGAGGTATTGAAGGTATTTTTTATAACTCGTTTAAAGCTACTATCCAAAAGCCTGATTGCACTTGTAATATGTTCAAGTACCATTTTTAGTTTTAGGTCATTTTATTTATATATATGAACTAGAAAACATAATCTTGATCAACTAGACGACTTAATGATTTACAAATGGATTTATTGAATTAGTTGGTGAGAGTTTAATTACTAAAAAAATCTCAAACTGTTGGTTTATTGCTACACTTATTTTAGAGGTAAAAGGATTAGTGTTGTTCGATATATTACTTACGAGGCATTTATAGCAAAACAAAAGATTAATAGTCATATAATGTGAGGTCAGGAGAATAGTTTCAAAAAATGGAGAGTATTTCCAAAATAAGCAAATTATAAAAAATTAAAGGTCTTAAATTCTTTAGGAACGGGCACGGCTACAAGGACGGCTTTACAAGTTAAAGGCGGTTACATCATAAAATCACTTAGTGTACGAGGAATTGCTCATTAGTTTATAAAGTAGTGAACTCCCTTCTCGTTTTACCAATGTAGGACACTCATATGTATGGACACCACAAATGGGAGCGCTATTAACTATCTCTCTCACATGTGAGGTCCCTTCGAAACCATGGAAAGCACCAGAGTGGGAATTAACAAACCTTCAAAGAGGCCCTCATTTGATCGCATAATTTAAGCCCAATTTAATTAAACTCTTTAAACCCGGGACGAAACCTTGCCACCATGGGCTCCGATACCATGTGAATAGACTCATTTCATCCACACCCTTAAGGCGATGCTTAAGGCTCAATTAATATTAACTGATAGCCGAGAGTTTGAGACATCACCTACTAATCAAAATTTCTTACTCAAAATTTAACTTGAGTCTGAAGAGTAAATAGTATGCAGTTCCAAAATTTGTCTCTCCTAAAAACTCTAGTTTCCATTAATTACATTCGGGGATTCCATTGACAATTAATCGATGTTAAGTCTCATAATAGCTTTATCTGTAATTAATTAAATAGTATGGAAAGTTATAAATTAATCAATACAATTTTTCCTGGTGCTGAGATCTATTTACCAGTCTCTATATTCGGAGTCGTTTATGTCCTTAATGTCTTTCTAATCTTTAAAAAAAAAAATTCTTCCTATAGAATTTAGTTTTATTGGGAAGAGTAGTGTGTTAATGGTTCGACATAAATCTCTAGAATGGATACGCGTTAGTCGCCATCAATCTTTGGTGCCAACAAAACGTAATTGTCCTCCACAGACGAATAAAGCGAAGGATACCCTTAAAAGCTGCATGAAGATAGCGATACAAGCAGTGGCGGACCTAGGATCTGCAGGTTGGGGGCACAAATTATTTTTACCAATATTTTCGGCTTATTGTATTCTCTTTTAAGAGCTAGACCATATTTTTTAATCTATTAAAAATATATATAGACGATCAAAAGCTGTTACTTTTTACACTACTACGTATTGTACACATGAGGGAAAAAAATTATGTGAGAAAAAAAAATATTGCAATTTTTCGATGGTGTATTTTTTCTTGTATTTTTAAAATTTGCATATTCATTTGGTATCTCTTGATTGAAATTGCCGACAATTAAAAAACATATAACTCAAATTGATATAGTTTCAAATGTCATTCAAATAACTATTTAATTTCGCAATACTCTTTAGTAAAATTGAAGGGTTGTGGGAGTAGTATAGTTTTAATAAAAAAAATTTCATTCCCGATAAATACTTGATGGGTCATTAAAATCGTTTATCGTTTATAATTTTAAAAAAACACAATACATATTAATGACTCTTGAAATATACTGTAGTAGTTTAAAAATGTATTATTTATTTATTATGTAATAGACTTTAAAGTTAGCAAAGTGGTTAAAATATTAAATTTTCATTAATAGGTTCAAGTCCCTTTGAAACATACCCCAAGGTGAGGCACTCGGTCGAATGAAACTGTTTTTCAATCATATCATCAAGTTGCTTCCTTAACTCTTTCAATTCGGTTGAAGCCATACGGTAAGGAGCTTTAGCTATGGGTCCGGATCCGGGAACAAGATCAATGGAAAACTCAACATCACGCTCGAGAGGGATCCCGGGCAAGTCTTCGGGGAATACATCAACAAATTCACGTACTATAGGTACATCTTCAAAATTTGGTAGTGAGGTAGTTGTAGAAGTCACAATACACAAGTATGCTTGGTGACCCTTTCTTACCATACTCACCAACTTCATTGCGGAAATCAAAGACACTGGACCAAGAACTACTACATGCTCACTTGTGACACTAATTTGTTGATATTCTTGTTTTGAAACTAAAACGCTAGCCGCAAACATCAATTTTTTTTTTTTTTTTTGGGAAAAGGGGGTGGCACGTGACCCCCCGAGACCCCACGTGGATCCGCCACTGGATACAAGGACGACCTGAATCGTCATATCATGATTTGAGATCCCTACCTTTACAAGAGAAACTTTTCTTTTGGTTTTTATTAAACTTGTTTTCGATTTTACATATCTTTTGTAAGTGTTGTTTGACGATTTAATAAATAATTGATCATTCTTTATCAAAACAAAATTGTTTCTTATTTTCCCATTAATTTTTGTATGGATCAAGTGCATGCATTGTGTTCACAATTTGTTCATCGCATCAACGGCCTAAATAATTAGAATTTAAACAATCCATGCATCATTGAATCGAAGATATATATAAACTCAGATCCCAAATTGCGAGTTATTATTATGGAAAAAGTAAGCATAATAATTACGTGCATGAGTTATCATTTTCCGGCAGCCGCAAAATCAGATCTATTCCCCATGCAATATGGTTATACTTCAGCCACGTAAACTGAAATAAAAATTTGGATTTGTATAATATAATTAAGTCAATGTAGGTTAGTGCAATAGAATCATATATATCCATGGCTTAATTAATTAAAGACTACTTCTTTTTAATACTCAACCCGTACCATTTTTAAAATAATTAACCAAATTGGACTTATATATATAAATTCTTCTCTAATCAAGTGAAGAGAATGGAATTATTCAATGCAAAATAATGTACCGTCAGCTATCACATCAATACCTCAAATAGTCATATATATCAAATCAAGAACTCTATAAGACTTGTATAAATTGATTTAATATCATTCATTTAATAAATTGATTTATCACAGGTTATATATTTTTTTTTAAAAAGTCCAAATTGGGCATATATGTAATATCACTCATTTAAAACTTGATTTTTTTAAAGATTATATCAACACAACGCAATCTCATACAACATTAATTACGGTAGGATGATACATTGTGTTTACCAATACTATGTGCATAGATCACATATTGTCGTGTTTAAAATTCTCGATCTTGTCTCTTTGTATTGCAAAAGTGATAAATAAACTCCATAATTTTGTACAATTGTGAAATTAGGTCTCTTAAATTTCATCTGTAACAATCAAACCCCTTAAGTTTGACAAAAAGTGAAATTCAACGTTCATCTCGAGAGTGTAGGAAACTTTGAAAGAAAGACAAATGGAGCGATTAATAAAATAAAAAAAAGTCAAGTTGTTTCCTAATTATTTTATTCGTACTATAGTAATGGATAAACTGAAATAGGTTAGGCACCAACTAACTTAACGACCAATAATATGATTTAATTAGTGAAGCTGTATCATTGAACGCAGCTGGTCCAAATACCTAACACCTTTAATATAATACACTTTTTTTTTTTCTACAATCAGTGACAATAATACGTTTAAGATGCCAAATTTGTAAACAATTGCATTTCGCATATTAATCTCCCGCTTGATACCGAATCCCCTGTCTTAGTGACTTGTCTAAGAGCAAGTCGAGTCGTTTGGCTTAGTAACTTGCTTGCAATATTAAGAAATTGTAAGTTAGTGGTTAAACTCGACAAACCTATGTAGGATAGCTTAAGCAAAACAACTAGCTTCATTAAGCTACTTATTTAAATGACCCTACCACAAAAGTACAACTAATAGAAATTAGTTTGATTTATTAACATGTGGGTCAACTGGGTCAAGCTACTTAAAATTGAAGTTATACCATCATAATGAATTTGTAGTTAAAAAATAAACTAACTTAAAAAATAAACTAGCTTACTATTGAACTTGTTCTAACACTAACTTTTTAATTTAAAGAGATGGTGTTTTGTCAGAAACTGCCTTATATTTAGGGTTATTTGTGGACAACTACCTTTCATTTTTTTTTTGGCCTTCAACTAACTTTCATTTCTTCATCTTGCAAAAGACTACCAAAAATCAACTTTCGTCGAGAAAAGTCAACATTCCGGCGTTAAGTTGTTCTTTTCACTCTTTGTCAGACATATAACCCATATTTGTTCTTTTCTCCCCTTAGACGAGTAAGAGTTAGATTATATTGATGTGATATTTTCTCTCTTTAATCAATCTCATAAATCAATATCAATTTTACGTATTGAATCTTATATCCATACTAGTAGTATAATTGTTAAATTTTTTTAATATCTCCACTAAAAAAACCGCGCATTCGCGCGGATCAACACTAGTTTGGAAACAATTGCAAAGATAGACTGTAATTATAAGAAAACAAGTTTCAATAGAAATAAAGGAGTACATGAGAGTCTGTTAGAGTACTAGAAAGCCATATACTCGAACTAAAAGTACAAAAGTAATTAAGCGAAACAAAAACACGACATTTATTTTTTTAGGGGATGATGATGATGATAGTCTTCATCAAACTGAAACAGTGGAGTCTCCTTTCCCTTGGCACTTATAGTCATGACGTCATTTTTAGTGTACCTGCGAATAAAAGAAGAATGTTGTACAGAAAATTAAGAGCTTTTAGTCCACTTGGCTTCGGCGTTGGAAGTAAACAACCATCCGTATACAATTCTTACTCGAATGCCTTCTTACCGCAACAAACAGAAACTCAACTGCTACTTTGTTAACTAGAGAGAAATTCGATGATGAAAGACGCTTATATTTATCAATTTGGAAGATAACTTCCTCTAAACCACATTGTTACTCTCGAATTCTAAAGTTGTATTCTTATCTTGCTCCCTTGACAAAGGAGAAGAGGAAGGAACTTTTACTGCCTATCAAGTATCTTCAAGGTAAGTCATGTCTGAATAGAACTAGCTTAGCACCCGTGCACGGGCATGAATAGCTAGGAATATAAATGACTTTTTAAAATACTTTATTTAATCAGATTGTGTTAGTTAAAATGGAACAACCTCTTACACAAATAATTTACATTGTGTATTATAAGCAACAAAGAAACAAAAAATCACTTAAACTCATCATCTTCTCTGTATAACGGAAGTCCTTGGTAAAAACTTATATCCACAATCGAACATATTTCCAAAGGTCATGTTTTACACATACATTTGACTCTGTAATTGAAATTTTTTTTACTAAGGTTGTGAACTTGTTAATATTTTGTGGATTAAAAACCCAATTATACATATTTTGATATATCTCGTCACTTTAGCTATCAAATCCTTCAAAATGTATTAGCTTATAATTATATTCAAATATTAAAGTTTAGCTCCTATTACCAGAAGTGTGCTCCTATAAGACTATGATAATATACAGTTTTCTCTCTTAAGACGACATTACTTGTGTTAAGTTTAAGACAGATTAAGCACATATGACTTGTGTATATAAGAATGCATATGGAAAAACAATATATTTGTTTTATATATACAAATGGTATGATAATAACCCGTCTTAAGCTTGAAACGGATAACTATATCTTAAATAGTTAAATGAAAATATGTGTATAGTTAAATATCAGTTTTTTTTCAATTAGTAACGTGCCTTGATACATTACTCAAGTGGAATAATAACTTGCTTAAAGTCGCTAATCGATCAATACTCTCTCTCATTCAGTGGACGCATACCATTAGTTGAATATACGTGAGTATTTTTCTTAATTTGAAAAATCTATACAGTCAAATATAGAAACTTTTATGCTTTTTATTGAGATTAATCTTTTGAAAAATCTTTACAGTCAAATCTTTTGCTAGTCTAACTCTTTTAATTCTTGTTTCAATGTCATGCACTACTATATTTATACTATTTTGGAAAGTATCATATTACATGTGATTGTATGCATGTAATCTTTTGCAAGTTGTAAGTCAAAAGATTGCTGAAAATATACTATTTATAATAATACTATCTATTATTGGATATCACTTGGGCGGGAAACTGAAAGGTTAATAAGCTGACATGTGTCATAGTGGTTGTTCTTTTATAATCATAATATAGATATAGATTTTTTGAGGGGATGTAATGAACCCTCAAAAAAGACGACGATCTTAGGTGGAAAAAGAAAAGATCCTTCCCGAGGATCAAATTCTCATAATCTTGGAACGAGATGTGAAATTTACTTTTAGCATGCTCCATGTTGAAGAAGGTTAATTTAGAAGGTTTTGCAGAAAAGGAATTAAATGTATCGGTATTGCCCTTAAATAGCAAAGGTGGCCAGTCTCACATTGAGACTTCTTGTCCAAAACCATAGAGTCTGATTCGGTCTTCCAGACGACGTCTCATTACATAGAATCTATTGTATCATTCAAGCCGCTACCTACGTCAATTATGTGACACCCCGCGATTATGCAATAAAGTAAACACATAAATTGTAGCATAAAGTACAAGATTTTCAAAAACATTAAAAGTTAAATCACGAGTTTCACTAAATCATAAACACCAAAACTTAGTTAAGAATTATTTTATACAAAATGCAAAATAATAAAATACAAGGTTCCCAATCCCTTGCTATAACACAAATACAAAACTAAGCCCTACTACAAACTACAACATGAAGGTCAATCGTTGTAAGTACAACGCTCGCTAGCTCACTCGTCAAAATCTCATGCAAACAGTACCTACAACTTGTTCATTCATGAAACAAGAATGCCAAAGTCAGTGGGGAGTAACTCGGGGTTCTCTAAGCCACATTACAGCAAAACACACATAAACGATAATAATACAAGCATAATCCAACATAAGTGCGTCAAATAAACCCCATAGCATATGAATAAATAACAATTAATGCATAATGCGATCAAAGATAAAATTAAGACGATAACATATTAAATATCCCAACATATTAATCAAATGAGAGAATTTAAAGCAATATTATATACATGTGAGGGCGAATAAAAACATGGCAATGATAGATATCAAGATTAGGCAAGACACGTACACCTTAGCAATCGTATGGGTACTAAATGGCTTGCATCTCACCACTTAATATGATGGAAGAGGTTAGCAAAAGGGGAAAGACAACACAATGATATAATCCACCAATAGGCACACAAGACATGACCAAGGTTATCACGAAACAATATAGGCAAGAGACACACATCCTAACCATCCAATCATACTCTCACATTAAGTGAAAGGTAAAAAGTATCGGGACTAAGCAAGACGATACAAAATCTCGGGATGTGCGATGAATGTTTTGCATAGTCAAGACTCAATCCTCCCGGTAATCCGTATAAAAAATCGAACGGTCCTAGTCTAAACCTGGCCACACTCTCGAGATGAACGTTTTCCGATTCGACAACCGATAAACGTTTCTCTTACGAGACTCGATACATAGCACACATACCGCAACCAAAGATCGAGTAACCCCAAACTAAAGACATGGCACACATACCATAACCAAAGGTCCAAAGAAGAGATGAGGGGTATCCTCAATCCGGAACCTGGCACACATCCCGTAACCAAAGATCTGGAAAAAGTAACCTCAATTCGGAAACATGGTACACATACCGTAACCAAAGGTCCGACATAAGATAAAAGAAAGTCAAACTAGTAAACAATGGAAAATGACACCACCTTGCATGAATATAACATCTGACGGCCGGATTGATCAACGATATGCATTTGCCTCCCAACGACGTCATTATATTCACACTACTGTATTCAACAAGAACACGCCAATGTACCCTCAACACTTCGATATTAACTCCGACAAGTATTAGGGTACAAAGTGGGAATGATATTTCAAATCGACTACTTTTTTTATTTGGAGTGCTATAGAGGTAACGTAGACGAATTATCAGACATTACTTTGTTTGTTAGTTTATTTGTCTTAGATTAGATTGTTACCTTAGAAAGTTGGATTCTTTATGTCTTCTTAACTTATGAACATGATTGTTGTATGTTGAATGGATTATTTGTGACCCATATGTTGTTGCGGTAACTTGTATGTTGTTGCATATCTCATGGAAGTGTTATTTACATTAACCAATGGATTCATTCATGTTGAATCATGTGGTTATAACTATCATTATATGTTTGTTTATCATCCATAATGTTTGCCCTGGAGTTGTTGTTTCTCACACGATGGTTTTGTTGTTGTTTAAGACGGATTTGTGTTCCAATCATCTTTGGAATTAGTGTCGTGTGATTTCTATGTGTTGGGGATGTCTCGCCCGTTACCCGACCGAGTAAGGGTCCACTCGAGCGAGTGCGCCTGAAAAGTCCTTTATGCCCGTGTCTACTCGAGGGAATAGGATCCCACTCGACCGACACTACAAACAAAACAGGGAAACCTAACGGCAATTCTAACAGAAAAAAAGCTCCATCAGAAATCTCAGGAAACTGACGAATTACTAACGGAATTTACTTTCTGACGGATTATCTGTCAGAATCCGCCAGACTATTATTGCGCGTTGACCAAAGTCAATGGCACTAATTATTTTTATCCGTCAGGGTATTATGGTGCGTTGACTTAAGTTAATGGCGCTAAAAATAATTGAGGGATACTGACGAAATATCCGTTAGAAATATCATCCCTAACAGATCGAAATGAGGAAGACTGACTTCTCCCTAGTCAACGGAAAAGGGATTCCTGGCGGATTTTCCGTCAATAAAGTCAACAATTTGTTGAACTCGTCAAGACTGACTTCTCCAAATTGCATTTATCTCTCGGAATTTCACATACACTTCATCTGACTGGTATGGGAAGTGGGAGTCGAACTCGTGACTTGTGGGACCGAGGGACGACGAGTTGGATTCCGTATGGATATTTAATTAAAATCCGCCGAGATTTGAGTCAATAAGTGTTTAAAATAATGACGTTGATCTTAATAATTTTTTTAAAAAAATTAGAAAATACCGTTCAAACCTTGAATTGTGATCAAATTTGATCTTTTTCTTGAATTTTTATTGCAACTTGAATCATAAAAACTGTTAATACAATGTATGATATTTATACTAATAATAGTGATTAATCTTAATTGATATAAAACTCGTTTTTGAGCTATCTATATCACACGCATAAAACAATCCTACAGATCGGACAATCGAAATTGTCTTTATTTTAATTAAATACGGAGTACTCCGTAACTCCTAAGAGGTAACTAATAGCTAGCATGTATCTTAATCGAACCCGGCTATGTGATCCATCCTTATATGATTAGGACTCATATGCCTCGATTTGTGTGTATATTAAGGAACCCCAAGTTCGACTCTGATTCCTTGCCCTTGCACATCCAAACTTGTATCACTTCTCTTTTCAATTAATTTTTTCCTGTTAGAATTGATGTGTTTACTAACCTTTCAAACAGTATCAAACTTATTACTAAATGGACATCTTACTAGTCTCCCAATAACATGACCACTATAACTTCACCGATTATATGATTGACTATTCCGTCGTCGGGATCATTTGTTTACCTTTGTTTTTCACACAAAGGCCAGAGATGAAAGAAACTATTTGTGGGTAGGATTAGATGACAAGTGGACAATAGTCTCACTTGGACAACAAAAATCTTCCTAAAATACCAAAATAGAATAATAAATAAATGAATGAGACAACCACAAACAAAAAAAGAATAACAAATAATAACCTAAACCGAGGGAATGTATCAATATTGTAGAAAAGACGGTCCCAAAAAAATTGAGATTTGATACATGTTTCAACAAAAGTTTGGTCACTTTTAAATCTCTTTCGGAAGTTACAACACATTTCTCTTCTTGTGCGAGTACAGCTGAACCCAAATTTGATTTGGGTGCTGATCCTACATAAAGATATGTCGGACTAGACGATTTAAATGAATTTTATCGCATAAATAACGACGTATGGACGTATATATGGTCCATCTCATGCAACTTTTGGCTACATATACACGTCGAGTTTGATAAGCCACAACGTTATTATTCAGAAAGCTTGAAATGGGAACTTTATGGAGTTCTCCATTATATGGATTATTTTGTACTAAATAACAACAACAAACTTCTTATAATGGATCTTACTCTTTGGAACCCTACTACTTGCATCTTGTCATTATCCTCGCATTACGTGGAGTTCATTTGCAACACAAACATTTACAAATATTTTCATCCGTGGTGCATTACTTTCGGTGGCTGAATTTGTTAAGTCTGAATAAAGAGCACCACTTTGAGCTTTTATATGCCAAAATCCACATTGATAAATATTAAAGGGTACTATATAAACTAAGGAGTTACTACCTACGAGTTGGTGGTCTATGGGCGATCAAACCTTCGTGTGAGGGTTATCAGTGATCAGACCGACTAATATATGTGACTCTCTAACTACATTTTTAGACTTTCAATACGTTACGACAGTACACCGGTCTGCGAGGATAGTTAGGACAGTTTAATTAAGGGATTTAAAAAGAGATTAAATCATAATTATTTCAGTTACATTATTAACACAAAACCTAATTCTCTCAAAAACTCTCTGAAACCTCTCAAGAACAACCTTAATCATTCAGTGTCAGATTAGATCTCCCATTGCCTTGTTCATTGCGTCGGTAAGTAATTCTACTATGTGGCTTCGTTTGAATAATTGAAACCCTAATCTGAATTGGGGGATGGGGATTTGAATAGTTATTGATTTAGATTAATTTTATGATTGTTAGGAAAGGGATTCATAGAAGAAGACTCTTGATTGATTTCATGTGATTGCTTGCGGAATAATTGCGATAAAGTAGGGTTTTCCTACTCAGTTTATTTGTTATGCTAATTGATGTGATGCGATTATGTGTTACTTGATTGTTTGGTTGATGACGATGATGGAGTTCGAGTCTGGAGTTTGGGTTGTTACTATGGTTATTATGGTTAGTGAGTGGTGATTCCGTCGGGAGACGGATCACACCATGAGTTCGCCCCCGTAGTTAACCCCCTACGTGGAAGATGTGCATATTAATGATCCGGCTTTGTCTGGCTGTGGTGAGATGGAACATCGACGCCTGTGGCTGCGGTCCAGGGTCAATTGATGGGTTTATAGAGCAGCGATAGTAACGCGAGTCTACTGAGCCGTCCATTGCGGTGGCCCTCCGGTTTCTCTTTCCCTTGTGCTTATCTTGTACATTGGTCGGTATATACGATTACTAACCCCGTTATTGTTTTTACAAAACTGCTGTGATCAATTGGGGAATGGTGAGCAGGTGATCACACGTAATCCAATAGTTGCGTGGGGATGAGGATGAGATCACTACATCGAGTCTTAGCTTCCACGTAGCATTTTTGGAGTCATATACATTAGTCGGTTTATATTACTTTAGCACTTGTTGGTTGGATTGTTTGGTCAGACGGTATGCCGTCTGTTTAAGATAATGTATTTGATTTTAACTATGGATTTAATTAAGTAATGTTTCTTTATCGTTTGATTTGATATGTATTACCTCGGGCAACCAAGATTGTAGCATCCTCATGTGCTTAGGAGGTCTTGTAAGGCTCTTTGGTATATAGAGATATTGTTGGAGTAGGTGTCCTCCACAATAGTGCGCCACATAATAAATCTTATTAAGGAATATAATTGGGATATTTATTGACTATATATATATGATTAGTCAGTTGATTAACGTAAATCAATAACGGTTGGCTGACTAGAGTTGGACGTTATTGTCGTTTGACGGCGGTGATCAACTGATCCCTTTCGGTCACACCTAAAGGATGAAATCCAAATTGTAACTAATTATTTGTATACGATACAGTTAATTAGTACATTACATATATTCGATATGTACGAGAGTTAATTGTTAGAAATTGAGTTAAGAACTCAAATTCGATTAAGCTTATTTTTCAATTATGCGATAATTGACTAACAAATTTATATCTTATTTTAATACGATTAAATAAGATTTAACTTAGTAATTAATCGTTAAATTACTAAATTAGTTGAGGTTTTGAGATAGAGGTAATTAGTTAATTATATTTACAAGGAGTTGTAAAATAAATTAACGAAGCATTGTGGGACCCATTATATATTGATATAATGGTAAAATATTACTTAAAATATAAAGTACATATTATTTATTTATTTGTGTCATATAATTGTTATATGATCAAATTAACACTTAATTATACAAGATAATTAAGCATATGATTAATAAGTATTTGTGGAACAAATATCAAAAAATCAAAATGGACCATAATAAGCCACATGTGGCCGGTTATGGCATGTGTAGGAAGAAATGATTTTGTTCTTTTCTTCTTACACAATTCTCCTTTTGATTGAGACATAACCTACATACTTTAATCATTCTAACATTTCCTACACTCCATCTAATTGCATGTGAAAAAATTAACAAAATAAGAGACCATATTTGCATAGTGTGGTCCGGCCATAGTGGCTTTATAATGAACAATAGTTGTTCATTTTTTCACTACTTCATTTTGTGCTTAATTCACACTTATCTCTAAAACTCATCCTCTCACTAAAACTCTCATTATACTAATATTTACTAAGTATTACTAGAGTAGTAATATATACTAATATTAGTAGCATAATATCTATCTTATTATCTATCTAGTTAATAATAAGGGTAGATTATTTGGTATCATCTTGGTGCAACTTGAACGAGGTCTTCTAATTTGGAGATTGCTCTTGTTCATCCTTATTTATAGCTCAAGAACAACAAGAAGGAGTTCTTGTTGTGCCCATTTAATTTCCATATCAATGTGAGGAAATTTCTTCTTTTATATAAATGTCTTTATATTTGCATGCATGTTACATAGATCATTAAATACTAAATTAACAAGTAATTTAGTAACTACTTAGAGGAGTCTAATTAAGGTCTATGGGCTTTCATGTGGTATCAGAGCTAGTTTGTAGCATGCATGTTCATTTTGGACAATTTTTTATTAAAGTTATAAGATAACTAATAAATCAAAAATTTGAGTTAAAATATGATTCTGACGAACCTTTTTGGTGCATGTATACTTAATGACTTCGAAATATTGTTGGTCAAATTTCGTGATTTTAGGGATTAATGTGCTATTTATTATGATTTTTGGCTTTTAAAACGAGTTAATATGCATATTTGATGTTAAAAGTTAACTAAAACTAGTTGCATGTTGATTCTGGCCATGAATTTTAATATGCTTTCATATGTATTTCTTAAATATTGAATGTAAAATTTCGTGACTTTTAATTAAGTATTGCATGTTTATTGAGTTTTATACGATAAAAGTTGATAATAAGAGATTATAATGTTTATAAAATTTAAACGTCCTTTTTTGGTCATGAAAATTTTTGGTAAATTTTAAATTCTAATTTTTATCATCTTGGTAAAATTTCATAAGTTCTTTCACTGTTTTACTGTATTTAATTATTTTTATTTGATAAAACCATTAAATACAAAGTTATTTGTTCATAAAATTATTATAAATTTTTTAAGCAAATGTTTTTTATATTTGGAGATCCTGGAAATGTTCCCGAATGTAAAAAAATTTTGGTTTTAAATTTTTATGATGTTTATATTTTATTTAGGGTTTATTTCATAATTGTTATGATTAAACCGTTATATTTAGCAAATGAAATCTAATCGATCTAATTAATGATCAAAAAAATTAGTAGGGACTAATTTTGAGTTCTAAAAAAGTTTATTTAATTATTTTGAATTTAAATGATATTTAAATGTTGATATTGATTTTTAATGGTTAAAAATCAATATATCCCGTAAAATCGAGCTACAATGAGCATGAATGTGTTTAGGGCGATTTTGGCATGAATTTTTCAGCAATTTATTTTATTTTTTGTTGAATTAATGAATGTCATTTATTTAATAATTTATGCAAATTTTGTAGCTAGTATGGCCTATTTATTTTTAATCGTTATTACCCGTAATGTAAGGGAATAACGGTTTGGTTGTAATTTTTATTGCGATCTCGTATCGCCGGTTTGTAATAATTAATAATTTCATTTTATAGAATAAATATATAATAGGAATTTGTATATTTGTATATTTATAATTATTTTTATGAAGACTGGTGACTCCCTCAAGACGGTGCAATTTTTGGAAGGTGTTCCAAGTGAAAAGGCAAGGGACAAAGGATTTGGTTTCCGAATTTGTAATTATCTAGTTAATATGATTAGCTAGGTGGACATACTAGGATTTTTTTTGTTGCTTGGTTGCTTGCTTTATTTCCGCTCATGCCAAAATCGTCACACATGCATTTTATTTTCCGTTATTGTCAATTCAACGTTATTCACAATTCACCGACTTAGTTCACTTATAGGGAATTAATAACTAAATTGACAAGATCTCTCACATATTTAAAAAATTGAGATTAGACTTACCAATTAGTAACACCTATGAATCCCGTGTTCATTAGGGCTACCACGCTCGTGGGTCCCTTTTTACCTCGGGTAAGTAGGGCGATACGATCACAAGCTAAAATTGGATTGAACTCAACGAGATAAGCGTTATCTTGGGACTAGGAGATGGATTTAGTTGAAATCCGTCAACCAAGAGTTCTAAGGGTAGAATTAGTCAAGTAATGACTTACCATTTCTAGATAAATGTAGCATACGATGCCTATTTTTATTTAAAGATGGGTCTTGGAATCATTTATATAATTTAGTGAGAGGTCATTATATAAATGCTAAAACTTGTTAAAATGTTTTTCAAGTAAATTAACAATGAATGTTTATATATTTCTTTTTATTGTAGTAACCATATTCGCACAATGTTAACTTCATCAAACAACGCAACCTTGGGTAAGGACTAATGGTTGAGATCCGTCATGGGCAAGTTTGTCCTAAAAGATGACGGAAGTAACTTCGTTGAATAGGGGTCAACGATCAAGAGCGCCGCGATATCCGATAACGTGCTTCGCTACTTGATCGAAGAGCCCCCCACCGAACCCGCGCCTAGATCGTCCGCGGTGGTTCGGGCCGAATATGACTTTTATTTGAAGGTTGCTAATGACGTCAAGAATGTCTTGATTTGGTCAATCTCACTCAAACTCAAACATCAATTGATATCTCTCGATGCATATGCGATATTCACGAGGATAACGTCAATGTTTTCACAAGCCCCTCAAATTCTCCAATATGAGGCGGCAACGAAATTCTTTGACACTAAGCTTCAAAGGGGACAAAAAGTTGGCCCACACGTGCTCAAAATGGTTGAGCACGCGGCCACCTTAAAGCGTCTAGGGTGCGAAATTCCGAAGCAATTAGTGGTGGGTAAAATCCTTCATTCACTCACACCAAAGTTCACCCAATTTAGGGTGAACTATAACATGAATGGCATGGGAAAGAGTTTCCATGAACTCCATGCACTCCTCACCCAAGCGGAGAGAGACATGGAGGCTAGTGGGAGTGAACCTAAGGACGTTCTTTCAATGAAATTGAAGAACATGAGCCTTGGGGTGAAAAAGGACAAAGGAAAGGGTAAGACTCTTTTCAAGAAAGTCGGCAAGGGAAAGGGCAAGGTCTTTTATAAGCTTAAGCCCAAAGTCAACAAACACGCGGAGGCGGATTGCTATTACTGTAATGGCAAAGGGCATTGAAAACGCAATTGCCCCAAATACTTGAAAGACAAGAATGACGGTTGTGTGACAACGTCAGGTAAAATTCCTTCATCATTCTATATGATAGATATTAACTTTGCTAGTACATCTTCTTGGTTATTTGATACCGGTTGTGGTTCTCACCTTTGTAATCATGTACAGGGGCTGAAGGACGCGCAAACACTAGCCAAGGGTGACGTGAACCTGCGCATGGGAAATGGAGCTAAGGTAGCCGCAGTTTCTGTGGGCACCTACGTTCTTCTTTTGCCTAATGGTTTAGAGTTGTATTTAAATAATTGCTATAATGTACCAACTCTTACCAAGAACATTATCTCCATTTCCGTGCTAGACATGGAAGGTTTTTCATTTTGTATTAAGAACAATCGTTGTACTTTTTCATTTAATGAAATGGTTTATGGCGAGGCCTTTTCTATTGAAGGTATTTATGTTCTAGATATTGCAAAAGAGGTCTATCATGTAGAAAACAAGAAGCTCAAAACAGGTGAACCTAATCAATCTCTAAAGTACTCAAACCATTCGATTACGAATCTTATGGTGTATGCGAATCTTGTCTTCTAGGGAAGATGACTCGTGCACCTTTTACGGGAAAAGGGACACGAGCAAGTGAAGTATTAGGATTTATACATACGGATGTATGCGGTCCAATGACTATCCAAGCTAGAGGTGGTTATCACTACTTCATTACTTTTACCGACGACTTGAGTAGATATGGATATGTCTACTTGATGAGGCATAAAAGTGATGCTTTTGAAAAATTCAAAGAATTTCAAAATGAAGTAGAAAACCAATTGAATAAAAAGATTAAAGCCTTACGATCCGATCATGGTGGTGAATACTTGAACAATGAATTTGATTCACACCTAAAAGATTGTGGTATAGTATCACAATGGACTCCTCCTGGGACACCTCAATTAAATGGTGTGTCCGAAAGGAGAAATTGAACTTTATTAGATATGGTTTGATCTATGATGAGTCTGACAGAGCTTCCTGATTATTTTTGGGGTTTTGCTATCTTATCTGCAATATTTTCACTAAATCGAAGCCCGACAAAAGCGGCAAACAAGACTCCATATGAGATATGGACTGGGAAAGTCCCTTATTTGTCGTTTATGAGAATTTGGGGATGCGAGGCGTTTGTTATGAGTAAGTCTGACGATAAAATCGCACCCAAATCTGACAAATGTTTGTTTGTAGGATATCCAAAGGAAACACGTGCTTATTACTTCTACAATAAACACGAGGACAAAGTGTTTGTGTCTCGTGATGCAGTCTTTTTAGAAAAATGATTTTATTTCTAAAAGATAGAGTGGGAGAAAATTTGAACTTGATGAAGTCCAAGAGCCACAAACCGAAAAGGACGACAAGGAAAGCGTTCCATCTTCGTCTGACACGGTCATTATTCGTTCGGAACCTAGGAGGTCAAGCATAATTAGTCATCAACCTGATAGATACCTTGGTATTATAGAGGAAGGTGATGACTATAATGTGTTACTTTTTGAAAGTAACGAACTTACTACCCACAAAGCAGCAATTTTTAGTCCCGAGTCAAAGCTATGGCTAGGAGCCATGCAATCTGAAATGGATTCTATGTACGACAATCAAGTATGCGACTTGGTTGATTTACCTAAGGAGGTAAGACCTCTTCAGTGTAAGTGGATCTATAAGATCAAAAGTGGCATAGATAAACATAATGATGTTTACAAAGCTAGATTGGTGGCAAAAGGTTTCACCCAAGTTCATGGTCTTCACTATGACGAAACCTTCGCCCAGTCGCCATGCTTCGATCCATAAGGATTATCTTAGCGGTTGCCGCATTTCATAATTATGAGATTTGGCAAATGGATGTCAAAACCGCCTTCTTGAATGGGATTCTAGAAGGGGAAGTGTACATGACACAACCTGAAGGTTTTGTGGATCCATCAAACCCTAAGAAGGTATGTAAACTTAAGAGATTCATCTATGGTCTTAAACAAGCATCCAGGAGTTGGAATCATCTTTTCGATCATGTAATTAAACAAAATGGTTTCACTCGAAGTGTCGAGGAACCATGTTTATACATGAAGTTTAGTGGGAGTAAAGTGACTTTTCTAGTCTTGTATGTAGATGACATACTACTCATTGGGAATGATATTCCAATGCTCACTTCTGTGAAGGACTGGCTAGGGATTTATTTCCAAATGAAAGACTTAGGAGAGCCCCAGCGCATCGGTATCCGGATCTATAGGGATAGATCTAAAAGGATACTAGCATTAAGTCAAGAAACTAAGAGAGGCTTTCTTCCTATGGGAAGTGGGATCACTTTGAGCAAATCAGAGTGCCCTACCAAACCCGAGGAGATTGAACGCATGAAATTGATCCTTTACGCATCTCCTGTTGGATCAATCATGTATGCTATGATGTGCACTCGTCCAGATGTTTCATATGCTTTGAGCATGACAAGTCGTTACCAAGCAAATCCAGATGAGAGTCACTGGATAGCCGTAAAGAACATCCTTAAGTACTTGAGAAGGACCAATGATTCGTTCTTAGTCATTCAGTGCCGGATTCTCTCAAAAACTCTCTCAAACCTCTCAAGAACAACCTTAATCTCTCATTGCCGGATTAGATCTCTCATTGCCTTGTTCATTGCGTTGGTAAGTAATTCTAATATGTGGCTTCGTTTGAATAATTGAAACCCTAATTTGAATTCGGGGATGGGGATTTGAATAGTTATTTATTTAGATTAATTGTATGATTGTTAAGAAAGGGATTCATAGAAGAAGACTCTTGATTGATTGCTTGTGATTGCTTGCAAAATTGCGAGAAGGTAGGGTTTCCCTACTCAGTTTATTGTTATGTTAATTGATGTGATGAGATTATGTGTTACTTGATTGTTTGATTGATGACGATGATGGAGTTCGGGTCTGGAGTTTGGGTTGTTACTATCGTTACTATGGTTAGTGAGTGGTGATTCCGTTGGGAGACGGATCACACCATGAGATCGCCCCCGTAGTTAACCCCTTGCGTGGGGGATGTGCACATTAATGATCCGGGTTTGTCTCGCTGCGGTGAGATGGAACATCGACGCCTGTGGCTGCGGTCCAGGGTCAATTGATGGGTTTATAGAGCAGCCATAGTAACCTGAGTCTACTGAGCCGTCCGTTGCGGTGGCCCTCCGGTTTCCCTTTCCCTTGTTCTTATCTTGTACATTGGTCGGTATATACGATTACTAACCCCGTTATTGTTTTTCCAAAACTGTTGTGATCAATTGGGGAATGGTGAGCAGGTGATCACACGTACATGGTGTGGTCCGGCCATAGTGGCTTTATAATGAACAATAGTTGTTCATTTTTCCACTACTTCATTTTGTGCTTAATTCACACTTATCTCTAAAACTTATCCTCTCACTAAAACTCTCATTATACTAATATTTACTAAGTATTACTAGAGTAGTATTATATACTAATATTAGTAGCATAATATCTATCTTATTATCTAGTTAATAATAAGGGTAGATTATTTAGTATCATCTTGGTGCAACTTGAAGGAGGTCTTCTAATTTGAAGATTGCTCTTGTTCATCCTTATTTATAGCTCAAGAACAACAAGAAGGAGTTCTTGTTGTGCCCATTTAATTTCCATATCAATGTGAGAAAATTTCTTCTTTTATATAAATGTCTTTATATTTGCATGTATGTTACATAGATCATTAAATACTCAATTAACAAGTAATTTAGTGATAACATCAAATTGAGTCGTGTCATTTAGGGAAATTTAGTTACTTATTAATGTTAATTTATGGGTCTTTAGTACTCCTTTTGTATTAGGTACTTCTCTTAGTCTTTTGTTGTAATTTCATTTAATTAGATTATTTTGGAAGGTGATTGATGTTAAGCATTTAAATGTATGCCAATAAGGTGCACATTTGTGAGGTTTTGGTTGTTGTGTGTTATTTTGGAAGCATTGGCATGCAAAAACAAGACCAAAAATGAAGATTTGATGTATCGATTTTCCAAGGGTCAACTTCAAACGGGTATATCTTGCGTTCTAGAGCTTGTATCGATGTAAGGCCAAGTGGAGGTGATAGCTTATCCTATTAGCTTTCCAACGGTAGGTCGCATGCCCAAAATGACCAAGAAACGAGAGAGATATGGCTCTCGCAAAAACAGGCTGAAACGCTGACCGCGCCACACGACGCTGCCGGCGTCCTGTGACGCTGCCAGCGTCCGACACTGCTGGTACGCGACTATTTTTCCGCCTTCTTGTTCTTTGAAACCCATTTTTCAAGGCCCCTAGGCAAGGGTATAAAAGAGCAACAAAAGAAGAGAGAGAGGAGGGAGAACACAACTTTGGAGACAACATTCCACAACACATTTCATTAGAATTCTCTCAACTTTTGTTCTTCATTTTGGCTTTTTATTTTGTTTGAACTTCAACATGGGTTGTAATACTTGGATTATGGGTAGCTAATCTTTCCATTACTTGGTGTAATTTGAACAAGTTCACACCTTTAGTATTGTATGACTCTCTAATCCTCTTCTTCCTTATTTAATATAATTTATTTGTGTTAATCTTTCATGCTGAGTAGATGAATGTTTAGTTTGACAAGCTTGACATTTTATTTGCTTAATGAATGCTTGTTCTTGGTAAGATTTGTCAACCTATACTTGAATGTGGGAAGTAAACTTGAAAGACTTCAACTTTGGTTTAAAGTTAGAGTCTTTTGGGTGATAAATTATATGTTGTGTGATTTTTACATGGTTTAGTGTTGAATTGCATGATTCTAGCTTAATCCTTTGGTTTAATACTTAAAGCTTACTCCTTTGATTGTGCTTATGTTTTAATAAGTGTTGGTTAAGTTGTAAAGGGTCAATCTTGGGTGGTTTAATCCATGTTGACTATTTCTTAGGAGGTAGTATTAGATAAATAAGAAGAGAGGTATAAAGGGGTCATCTTTGCTAATTGTTGTGTTACTTGGGATAATTGCGCTTAGTATCTTTCTCATATTTGATTACTTGCATAGAAGGTGTTTGTTCAAGTGTCTAGACTAGAATTTCATGTTTCAAGTTGAATCATCTTTTTACCCAAATTTCCCCCTCTATGTTATCCTACATGTTTTCTCATTGTGAATATCATAGTTTGTGATTACTAGCAATTAGTGTCTTAATTAGTAATTAGTACCTTAATTAGTGTTTAGTTTCTTAATTAGCGTCTTAGCTAATTGTTTAGAGTCTAGATTTAGCTTAATTTCGTCTTCTCTTGGGTTCGACCCTTTACTTATCATTTACTACCTTTATTTAAGATAGTTTGTGTTTTGTTTAGGAGATATAAATTGTTATTTGACCGTAGCTAATTAGCGGAATTAGCGACACCGTTAAAAAGTCTCGTCAAATTTGGCGCCGTTGCCGGGGAAGGCAACAAAGCTAAAGCTAGTCTAAACTTTTGGCTTAAATTTGTATGTTCCTTTTTGTAAATATTAGGAGTCAATTACTTGTTGTAGATTGTTTAACTTGTTTGATGAAATGGCAAACTTAAATTTTTTCCAATTTGAGAATGAACCATTTTGTGCATATTTTGATCGATTGCGGGACTATGCCTCAAATTGTCACTACTCTTATCAAACTTGGGAGCTTTGTCATGTATTGTTTAATGGGTTGAATGAAGAAACCATGTTTCATGTTCATCGTTTGAGTGATGCAAAGTTTAAGTATGAGTTTGATTATGAAGAGAAGTGGGATTTTTTCCTTTACTTGGCTAAAGAGACATTTATATGGGAGTTGGAAAGTTCTTGTCAACCCCAATTCAACCAAGGTGAGGAAATGCCTACTAATGACACATCTTCAATGAGCATCAATGACATATTGCAAGATATTATCAAAGGGGCACAAGACCTTGAGAAAGCTAATCAAGTTGAAAGGGCAGCTAATCAAATTGAAAGGGCTATAGCTAAAGAGGATCAAGAGCTATACAATGTGAGGTTGGAAAACCTTGAAATTCAAGTAAACCAACTCCTTAGGGATATCGAAGAAAGTAGTATCGAACAAGATGAGATGCACACTTTAGATGATTCTCATGTTGATAATGGTTTCATTAGTGATAAGTATGACTTTAAGGTTGAAGACCCTCCTGATGATCACTATTTATATACATATTTTACGTCTCCCTTAGACACATTTAACTCGATTTACCGTCTTTCCTTGCTTATTCTATCCTATTTTAGCTAGAATATCGATTCTGCCGCTTTTGTTATGTTTTAATGCAGATTGGATGCATTTGGAGCTTTTTGAGTAGATATGGAGCATGGCGGAGGTGGATCGTGGAAAGATAAGCACGGGAATCGAGAAGAATCAAGAAGAATCGAGAATGAAAGACAAGAAATGAAGAAAAGTCGAAGAAACAAGCTATAATGAGGTCTGCTCGATCGAGCAAAACAACAGTGCTCGACCAAGTCGTGGTCAGGTCTTGTTCGATCGAGCAGAAGGCCCTTGCTCGATCGAGCAAGTCATTATTTCGGCGTATTTTCGTGTTTTCCTTAATTTTAACCTAATTAGTTAGATTTTTGTAATATATAAAGAAAGCTCGTCTTATATACTTGGATATGCTTCCTTAGGCTATTGAATACTTTTAGGCTTTAATTCAGAAACCCTAATTAGTTTACTTTGCCTCCGGATTTTATTCATCAAAGACGATTGTCTTTAGTTCATCTTGTAATCGGTATTCTTCAATCTTTCTTTATTATTCAGTTAATTGCCTTCTAGTTCTTTAATTATTCTTTGTTCATCCTTTCATTGTTGTTAATTATGTTTACTTTAATTATTATTGTTGTTGTTTATATTATTATGAGTAGCTAAATTACTTTCTAGGGTTGAAAGGGGATCTAGGATTGTTAGAAGGGGTAGATTAATTAATTGAATTGCAATTGTATGGTTATCGTTTGATTATCGTTTTAATTCTAGTTGTTTGATTACTGACCAGGATTAATTAACTAGTCTCGCAAATTAGAATTGACACCGACCGGGTTAAGACTAAGATATGCTACGATAATTGAATAGAACTCGTTTAATGATAGCGATCGCATGTTAAATTGTAGATCTAAAGGGCATAATTGAATCGACCGATCTTGTGACCTTAGATAGCTTTATTGCATGATAGTTGATTTTATCCCTACCCCTGAACAATAATCCTAGTGAACCTGAGACCCTAGATTTTTAATCTCATTGTTTTCAACCTTATTAGTTTGTTATTGCTTATTATTAGTTGTTATTATTATTGTTATTAGTTGTTATTGTTTACTTTAGTTGTTGTTATTAATTGCTATTAGTTTAGAAACCACAACCCAAACCCAGAAATTGTTACTTAAGAGACAAACCTAGTTTAACAGATTAGAATACTACCGCCTCTCTGTGGATTCGATACCTTGCTTACCGCTGACTATTAGTTAGTAGTGAATTAGGTTTACTTTTATTAAGGAGACGCGACTTTACCCTTATCAAATTTGGCGCCGTTGCCGGTGAAGGCAACAGTTTTCTGTTTGTTTCTACTTAGTTTGTCTTTCTTCGTCTCAGGGAACCTAAGTTCCTTGAGACCGTTCTCATCCTTTTCTTTAGTTTTTGTTTATTCCCAGGTGTTCTAGGTCCGTTCTCGTGCCCTACGATTCCGAACCAGAGAAGACTTTCCGGTCTAGACGATACTTTTGGAAGGAAATTCAAGAAGCGGAAGACTTGAGTACGCTTGAAACAGTTTAAGCCTAATTCGTCGCAGAAAAACCGTCCTTAGAAGAGGATACACCTATTTTTGCACCTATTACAACCATGCCTACTCTAGCCAGCCACTCGGAGCCTACCGTTGCATCTATTCCCAAGGGATTTCAACTCCCTACTACGGGTAATTGTACTTTTGAGATTCGTCCATCCTATATCTCTTTGGTGGAGCGAAACATGTTTGGAGGAAGCCCTACTGAGGATCCCGCTAAGCATATGGAGAAATTCACTAACTATTGCTGCTCTATTCCTTTAACGGGTGGGGTGACACAAGATCAGATCAAGTTGGTGTTGTTTCCCTTTTCACTACGAGACGGGGCAGAAGATTGGTTGAGTGAGTTAGATATGGTTGCACTTGGCATCACCGATTGGAATTCTTTGGCTCTCGCATTCTACAAAAGATATTTTCCGCCACAGAAAACCAATGCCATTCGAAGTCAAATCACAAGTTTCAAACAAGGTCCCAATGAGAACTTTAATGAGGCATGGGTTCGCTTCAAAAAGCTTGTCAAGTCTGTTACACATCATGGTTTTGATACTTGGTTCTTATGCAACCAGTTTTCTAATGGGTTATATGATGATCAGAGAAATTTGTTAGATTCTGCCGCTAATGGGAGATTCCAAAATAATACTACTGATGCCAATGCTTGGAAGTTAATTGATGAGATGGCTACTCACACTGCTGAGTATGGGAATCCTAGGGGTAATGTGAGGAGAGGAGGTACGGATAATGTCATTGTAGCTCAGTTGGAGGCATTAACTGCCAAAATTGCCGAGTTACAAACTTCAAAGTCCTTGGAAAATAAGCAAACGGTTCATGCCATGGTTCTACAAGAGCCAACATGTGAAAGATGTGGTACTATGGGGCATAATGCAGTGGAATGTATGAGTACGGTTGATCAAGTGCTTGCCTTTCAATCCTTTAAGCAAGGTTCACCGTACTCTAACTTTTACAATGAAAGGACAAGAGAGCATCCCAATTTCTCCTACCGAAGTCAGAATGTTCTTAATCCTACCCCACCGCCACATCAGTAACAAGGTTCCTCTTATGTGATTCCTCAGAATCGCAATTTCCAAGGCAACTTCAATCGTTCCAATCAAGGTGGCCAAAACTTCCAACAACCTCCACCTCCACCACCTCCAAGTAATGATATGGCGGAACTGAAAGCCATGTTGCAGCAGAGTCTTATGATCCAACAAAAGCAAGATGCTCAGATCTCACAACTGATAGCTTATAACAAGATGGTTGACACTCAAATTGCCCAATTGTCAATTCAAAATCCACATAAACAACCGGGTAATCTTCCTCCTCAAGGACACCCTCCACATGAACAAGTCAATGTCATCACTTTGAGGAGTGGAACCCATTACAAAGGCCCTGAAATGATAAGGGATGAAACCAATGAAAGGTTGGAAGTTGCTGATCAAAGTTCAAAAAAAGGCGAAAAAGAGGCTGAAAACAAGGTTGCTCGATCGAGCAGAACCCCTTTGCTCGATCGAGCAACCCAGAAAATTTGCTCAAATTCTTCTCGGGAAGTTTCTGAAAGTTACAGTACAGAAAAACTCGATCGAGCAAGCCCCCTGCTCGATCGAGCAACCCCTGATCAGGATGAAAAGCCTTCTAATTCATCTTCCAAAGCCAAAGAAGCCGAGCCCATTGTAATTAAACTTCCTTTTCCTCAACGCCTACATAAATTAAAGCTCGATAAACAGTTTTGGAGGTTTATGGAAGTGCCGAAGAATTTGCAAGTGAGTGTACCATTTACCGAGTTGACCACTCAAGTGCCGGCCTATGCAAAGTTTCTAAAGGATATATTGACAAGGAAGCGGTCCTTTAATGAAGTGGAGACGGTTGCATTTACTGAGGAATGCAGTGCTGTGTTGCAATCCAGATCACCACCTAAGCTAAAGGATCCAGGGAGTTTTTCTATTCCTTGTAATATAGGTTGCTTAGCTATAGATAAAGCCCTTTGTGATTTAGGGGCTAGTGTTAGTGTTATGCCATATTCTATATGCAAAAAGTTAAATATGGGTCAACTTACTGTTACAAACATGACCTTACAAATGGTCGACCGTTCTATTAAAAACCCTTTGGGGATTTTAGAAGACGTACCGGTTAGAGTAGGGAAGTTTTTCATACCAGTTGACTTTGTTGTCTTGGATATGGCCGAGGACACCCAAATTCCTATCATCTTGGGACGACCATTCCTCCATACTGTGGGGCGGTTATAGATGTTAATAATGGGAGACTTACACTAACAGTGGGGGACGACACTATCACTTTCAACCTAGATAAGGCAATGAAACACCCCCTACTAGAAGAGACATGTCATAGGGTTGATATTGTGGATTTAATTATTGATGATTGTCCCCCTTTGCGTTTGGATAGGGATCCTATGGAGATCGCCTTAATTTCAAGGACTGCTGAAGCTGGAAGCTCACGGAGTAAACTCAAGTCCATATGGTCGAGACCATTCACAAAAACCGAGGTGAGAAAGTTTGAGTCGGTTACGCTACAAACCGACAAGGGCGGAATGTTCAAAGTCAATGGTCAACGCTTAAAGACCCATTACGATAGAGCATTTATAGGAGTGAGAGAGGTCGTCGACCTTTTCACTCTTGATAAACCACCATGACTTTGAGGTAACACGGTCGTGCGGGACCGCTATAAACCAGCGCTAACCGGGAGGCAACCGGGCATTTACTTGTATTCCATTTGTAAATTTTATTTCGATTAGCTTAATTATCGATCTCATAGTTAAATTATATTTAGTTTGGATAGTTAATATAGTTGTGCTTTCTTGAGTGCGATGAGGGAGCGATCTAACAATTCTATTAAGTGTTTGCAGCTAATACAATTGAAAGTCGCTTTCATAATGAAGAACGAAAAGAAAAGAAAAGAAAGAAAGATGAAAAGAAGAAAAAACAAGTGGAAGACGTGATAATACTGGGTTGCTCGATCGAGCAAGCTCCTCTTGCTCGATCGAGTCGCCCAGTTCGAACCGGTCCGAAGCCTTAAAAGACATTTTGGCAGCTGGTCACTACACCCCCATTTTGCAGCTGGTTTGGGGGAAGCTATGTCTATACAGTGGTATTATCTATCCTTGTACTTTCTTTTATTGTATTTTCTTTTAGCTATTTCCCCTTTTCCCTTTTGTTAGTAGTGTCCTTTAGGTTGCTGCTGTTGGTTGGTTGTGTGATTGTTGTGTTGTTAGCGTCACACTGAGGACACTGTGACATTTAGGTTTGGGGGAGAGTCTTTATTTATGTTGTGTGTTTAGTTTATTTAAAAAGAAAAAAAATCCATAAAAATTGAAAAATTTACAAATTCCAAAAACATGTTTTTTTTATTTTATTAGGTCGAGTCTTGGTGAATTGAATAACAATGATGATAATTTGCATTGTTTCTGCATTTGAATCCCAAATAAGTTGTCCATGTACATTGTTTTGACTTACTATTTTTGAAAACAAAGCTCATAGTACAAGTCTTGACCGTTTTTGACATACCTTATGCTAATTAGATTTGGCAATTTTTGTTGGTAAACCACTTAAAATTCTGAGGTCTTTAGAGCTTCCTAGGCCAGGAACATCAATAAACTGGTCTCATTGTTTTTAGGCTTGAGTGTGGTACTCCTTGTGGAATATGTAACATCAAATTGCATAAGTGTGACATTCGTTTCTTGATACTATACGCGTTCGTTTGATAAGTGCATGATGAAAGGTGGTTCTTTTTGTTCAAATAAGCCTCACATAGCCAAAAAGACTTGATTTTATACCCTTATTATTGAGTTCTTTATGTTTAGCCAATTTGAGCCTTTTGTAGCCTGTTTTCATAAGCCACATAAAAGCTACATTCCTAGAGTTTGCCTACCTTATCGGGACAGTCGCAGTTGCATGTTTTTTCTTATCTACTTGTCTACTATGGTTGGGTCGGGACTTCAAAAAGAATATCATTGGGTGTAGCAAGTATGTTGGCAATTGTGTCATTTATTCCCTTTGTTGAGAAAAGTTATGAAGCAAAAGAAGAAGAAATGATGAAGAAAAGAAAAAAAAAAGATTTATTTGAAAAAAATGAAAAAGAAGAAAAAGAGAAAAAGAGAAAAAAGAAAAGAATGAAAAAAATATGTTGCTTCATTGAATTATTCAAGGGAAAATGAAAGGGAATTTACTAGAGTCTAATCCATTTTTCAGAGAGCAATATCGATATCTCTCTTGTGTTGTCAAAGTTTAAGATGATTTCTCTAGTCGGTGTTGTTGTGCTAGTCTTGTAGATTTGTTTTGGTACGTGTCGCTGCGACTACCGGTCTTAGCCCCACATTTCCATACCTGCCTTGCCACAATCCATTTCTATACCTTCGCCTATTATCCTTCCTTTTTGTCCTGATTCATGTGCTTTATAGCGAATGTGTATTTGTTGGGGAAATTACTTTCACATTAGAATGCATGCATGTTTCATAAGTTGAGTGAGTGTTTCTATTTCTTTCTATCTTCACAAAACTCACCCTTACATAAACTTATGAGTGCATGAGTGAATCCGCGAGAATCCGACAAGTTGAGCCTTGCAAGATTGAAAGGTATTTGGTTTTGCCTACACTACGGTATCATGTAAAATCTTGGATTATGAGCTGCGTTTTCTACTCTCCCGTGCCTTTGAATTTGTTTTATTGGTACAACTTGGTCATTACTTTGTTATAGATATGGATAGCTCGGGATTTGTATGTGCATTAACATTAGCTTTGAGTTTTTCGTTCACCATTTGTATGTTTATCTTTGTATGTGTCGAGTGCTTTGCTTAGGGACAAGCAAAGGATTGGTTTGGGGAGTTTGATGATCACTATTTATATACATATTTTATGTCTCCCTTAGACACATTTAACTCGATTTACCGTCTTTCCTTGCTTATTCTATGCTATTTTAGCTAGAATATCGATTCTGCCGCTTTTGTTATGTTTTAATGCAGATTGGATGCATTTGGAGCTTTTTGAGTAGATATGGAGCATGGCGGAGGTGGATCGTGGAAAGATAAGCACGGGAATCGAGAAGAATCAAGAAGAATCGAGAATGAAAGACAAGAAATGAAGAAAAGTCGAAGAAACAAGCTATAATGAGGTCTGCTCGATCGAGCAGAACAACAGTGCTCGACCAAGTCGTGGTCAGGTCTTGCTCGATCGAGCAGAAGGCCCTTGCTCGATCGAGCAAGTCATTATTTCGGCGGATTTTCGTGTTTTCCTTAATTTTAACCTAATTAGTTAGATTTTTGTAATATATAAAAAAAGCTCGTCTTATATACTTGGATATGCTTCCTTAGGCTATTGAATACTTTTAGGCTTTAATTCAGAAACCCTAATTAGTTTACTTTGCCTCCGGATTTTATTCATCAAAGACGATTGTCTTTAGTTCATCTTGTAATCGGTATTCTTCAATCTTTCTTTATTATTCAGTTAATTGCCTTCTTGTTCTTTAATTATTCTTTGTTCATCCTTTCATTGTTGTTAATTATGTTTACTTTAATTATTATTGTTGTTGTTTATATTATTATGAGTAGCTAAATTCCTTTCTAGGGTTGAAAGGGGATCTAGATTGTTAGAAGGGGTAGATTAATTAATTGAATTGCAATTGTATGGTTATCGTTTGATTATCGTTTTAATTCTAGTTGTTTGATTACTGGCCAGGATTAATTAACTAGTCTCGCAAATTAGGATTGACACCGACCGGGTTAAGACTAAGATAGGCTACGATAATTGAATAGAACTCGTTTAATGATAGCGATCGCATGTTAAATTGTAGATCTAAAGGGCATAATTGAATCGACCGATCTTGTGACCTTAGATAACTTTATTGCATGATAGTTGATTATCCCTTACCCCTGAACAATAATCCTAGTGAACTGAGACCCTAGACTTTTAATCTCATTGTTTTCAACCTTATTAGTTTGTTATTGCTTATAGTTAGTTATTGCTTATTATTAGTTGTTATTATTATTGTTATTAGTTGTTATTGTTTACTTTAGTTGTTGTTATTAATTGCTATTAGTTTAGAAACAACAATCAAAACCCAGAAATTGTTACTTAAGAGACAAACCTAGTTTAACAGATTAGAATACTACCGCCTCCCTGTGGATTCGATACCTTGCTTACCGCTGACTATTAGTTAGTAGTGAATTAGGTTTACTTTGATTAAGGAGACGCGACTTTACCCTTATCACCTTCTTCCCCTAAGCATGAAATGAGTCACAATTATAAAAAGTGTGTTGTTGATGAATATGATTTTTGGGATGATGAAGATGATGTGTGTGACTTGAAATCCTCTTGGGCCTTACCATCCATTGAGACCCCTATTCACATTCCGAGTTCCGGAGTTGATGCCTCACACCTTCATAAAATCTCCTTAGTTCGTAGTAGTTCTTGCCCAAATTTTACTTTTACGGGATTAACGAGTGAGGTGTTTGAGAAGAATGAGCAAGAAGACATGAGTTGGGGGGAGGTTGAGATTGAAAAAGAGGAGGTAAAGGCTCTTGATGATGTTGTTTGTGACCTTCCTAAGACTATAAAACTTGCTAGTGTAGAGGTTAAGGAGGTTGCGAAAATGAATATGGAAAATGAGTTTGTAGAGGTGTACCCCCGCAAGGAGGAACCGCCTCAAATTTGCTTTGAAATGCCATCAAATGTATTCCACAAAGAAGCTCATGAGTCCTCTCATTATTACTTGGTTTTTGCCAAATCCAGCTTCTCTTTCAAGGAGCCTTACCGCGACATAGAATCATTTAGTTTTGACTACACTTGCCATATTATTCCAACCTACTACCTGCACTTCTCATCTTTATGGGCTAATGTGTTTGATAAGTTACTAAGGGCGTTGAGTTGTTCCGCTCTTGAGTCTTGAGGAAGAATTATCTTGAAAAGGCGTCGAGCAAACGCCAAAAAAAAAAAAAAAAAAATCAAAAGCGCTTTACGGGAGGCAACCCGTACTTCTTATTTTTTTGCATTTTTTGTACATCTCCTCCACATTGAGGACAATGTGGAAACTAAGTGTGGGGGAGGAGTGCTGATGTAACATACGTACGTTTTATTCATGTTTTGATGTTTTTTTAAAAAAAAAAAAATTGAAAATCCCGGCTAGGTGTAAACCCACAAGGGTGGGCACCTAGGCAAAAATTGGGAAGGTGGCCGAGGACGGAATGAAAACCCGAAAGGGCATTCCGGGAAAAATGAAAAATTGAGTTGCGAGCCACCAATGAGAGGAAAAGAAAAGCTAAGGTGAAAACCCGAAAGGGCACCTTAGGCAAAATGAGGGATTTTCAAGAAAAACAAATTGAGCAAAATACTTCCGATTATGAGGATTTTTGGAGGGAAAAGAAGGGAGAAATAAGGAAGAATTTGGAAGGAGGCTAGCTTAGGATTTCTTTTTATTTTTCTTTGAGTCACAAATTTGGTTCCAAATCGATGGATTTCTCTTGTGGGTTGCTTGGTTGTGCGAACTGTGTAGTTTGGGGCCAACCAAGTAACCATGCTATACACTAGTGGAGTAATAAGGGGGTGATATAAGAAGTGGAGTTGCATGGAGTTTGATGATGAGGGTCATCTCGTTATGCCTTGGGATAAGGCAAAGATGATCATACTACAATCTTGGGAGGTATAAGAAGGGAGGAGTTGAGGTGAGTTGAGTCGGAGTAGGTGGCATGTCGTGTCTTAGTCTTGAGAGATGATATAAGGAGGGGGAGTGAGAGAAGAGTGCCACAAGATTTGAGTCTTTTTATTTTGTTTTTGTCATTGGTGGTTTGTTTAAGAGGGAGTATAAGAAGGGCGTAGTGAGGGAAGAAAGGTCATTACCTTCACACACACTATGTTGGGCTCGTGTTGTTTGTGCTAATATCGAGTTTTACTCGGGACGAGTAAAAGTCCAAGTGTGGGGGTATTTGATAACATCAAATTGAGTCGTGTCATTTAGGGTAATTTAGTTACTTATTAATGTTAATTTATGGGTCTTTAGTACTCCTTTTGTATTAAGTACTTCTCTTAGTCTTTTGTTGTAATTTCATTTAATTAGATTATTTTGGAAGGTGATTGATGTTAAGCATTGAAATGTATGCCAATAAGGTGCACATTTGTGAGGTTTTGGTTGTTGTGTGTTATTTTGGAAGCATTGGCATGCAAAAATAAGACCAAAAATGAAGATTTGATGTATCGATTTTCCAAGGGTCAACTTCAAACGGGTATATCTTGCGTTCTAGAGCTCGTATCGATGTAAGGCCAACTGGAGGTGATAGCTTCTCCTATTAGCTTTCCAACGGTAGGTCGCACGCCCAAAATGACCAAGAAACGAGAGAGATATGGCTCTCGTAAAAACAGGCTGAAACGCTGACCGCGCCACACGACGCTGCCGGCGTCCAACACTGCTGGTACGCGACTATTTTTCCGCCTTCTTGTTCTTTGAAGCCCATTTTCTCAAGGCCCCTAGGCAAGGGTATAAAAGAGCAATAAAAGAAGAGAGAGAGGAGGGAGACCGCAACTTTGGAGACAACATTCCACAACACATTTCATTAGAATTCTCTCAACTTTTGTTCTTCATTTTGGCTTTGTATTTTGTTTGAACTTCAACATGGGTTGTAATACTTGGATTATGGGTAGCTAATCTTTCCATTACTTGGTGTAATTTGAACAAGTTCACACCTTTAGCATTGTATGACTCTCTAATCCTCTTCTTCCTTATTTAATATAATTTATTTGTGTTAATCTTTCATGTTGAGTAGATGAATGTTTAGTTTGACTAGCTTGACATTTTATTTGCTTAATGAATGCTTGTTCTTGGTAAGATTTGTCAACCTATACTTGAATGTGGGAAGTAAACTTGAAAGACTTCAACTTTGGTTTAAAGTTAGAGTCTTTTGGGTGATAAATTATATGTTGTGTGATTTTTACATGATTTAGTGTTGAATTGCATGATTCTAGCTTAATCCTTTGGTTTAATACTTAAAGCTTACTCCTTTGATTGTGCTTATGTTTTAATAAGTGTTGGTTAAGTTGTAAAGGGTCAATCTTGGGTGGTTTAATCCATGTTGACTATTTCTTAGGACGTAGTATTAGATAAATAAGAACAGAGGTATAAAGGGGTCATCTTTGCTAATTGTTGTGTTACTTGGGATAATTGCACTAAGTATCTTTCTCATATTTGATTACTTGCATAGAAGGTGTTTGTTCAAGTGTCTAGACTAGAATTTCATGTTTCAAGTTGAATCATCTTTTTACCCAAATTTCCCCCTCTATGTTATCCTACATGTTTTCTCATTGTGAATATCATAGTTTGTGATTACTAGCAATTAGTTTCTTAATTAGTAATTAGTACCTTAATTAGTATTTAGTTTCTTAATTAGTGTCTTAGCTAATTGTTTAGAGTCTAGATTTAGCTTAGTTTTGTCTTCTCTTGGGTTCGACCCTTTACTTATCATTTACTACCTTTATTTAAGATAATTTGTGTTTTGTTTAGGAGATATAAATTGTTATTTGACCGTAGCTAATTAGCGGAATTAGCGACACCGCTTTTTAGCTCGTCATTTAGTAACTAATTAGAGGAGTCTAATTAAGGTTTATGGACTTTTAGATGTTACACTTAACTTAAAGGCGGTGTTTTAGAAGATTGGAGGTAATGTAAACGGGTTACTCGGCATCCCTTTGTTTGTTCATTTATGTGTTTTAGAGTACATTAACATGTTAAAGATAGGATCTTTCTTTGTTCTTGTCTTGAAATTATGACTTTTGCATATTGAATAACTGATTTGTGGCCGGTTTAGTGGTTGTAGTTTGTTGAATGTTGCTAATAATCTACCCTTTTTGTGTTAGTTTATAAGCTTGAAATCATTAAGACTTGTTAAATTATCTCCCTTGATGTAAATCATATGCTTGTGTTAGTATACATGTGGGTTGTGGATGTGATTATGGAAAACCTTGTGCATAAATCGATTTGGGAAGAACAATGATGAGTTTCGTGCAATAATTCATGTCACTAATACATTGCCGCCCGGAACGTACTCGTCCCGCTCGAGACATGCATTGTCCCTCTCGAATAGGCTGTAATATTCTATTCCTCCCTCGAAACACCTTCGTCCCGCTCGCGAAAGGGCTCGTCCTGCTTGGGACTTACTCGTCCACCTCGGGAAGTTGACATGCCCTTATTCTACCTTTGTCCCGCTCGAAAATGACTTGTCATGCACGGAAACGACTCCTCCCACTCGGGACAATCCAAATTTTTCCCAGACCCTTTTTTTAAAAAAAAGGTCATATCTCCTTCGTTTCTGGCTTGTTTTAGGCGTGTGACCTGCCGGTTGAAGTGTAAGAAAATAATGTTTCACCTCCATTTACCATTTCTTGATTTGGATGTCTACTTTTCCAGTTATGACCGTTTAAAGTTGACCCCTGTTTTAGACGGATTCCAAACATGTTGATTTAGGGATGGGATTTATGTGTCTTATGGTTTATTGTAACACCCCTAATTACCAAATAGTCTTACAAGATCTCCTTAGTAAATCGGGTTGCTACCATCTCGGTTTCCTGAGGTAGTATAAATCAAATAGACAATAAAGCAACAATACTTTATTAAGCAATGGTTGAGATAATGGTTACAATGTCTCAAACCAAACTAAAACTGTCTTAAACAAAATATTCAACCAACATAATCATAAAGTGATAGTCTTAGTAATCTAAACAACGCGGAATCTAAGACTCGTCAGCAGCGATCCCATCAAATCCCCAAGCGAGCTCAAACAGAATACCTGCTAGACACCTGCTCACCATTCCCCAATGGATCATAGCAGTGTTGGAAAACATTAACAGGGTCAGTACCATCATACATCAATCAGTGCATAAAATAGCAATATAACAATATGGAACCAATCTCCAACCACCAACCACGCCATCAAGCACCAGTAACTAGGGCTGAGCAAAAAAGTCCAAACCGAATTTTTTAACCGAAACCGAACCGAAAACCGAAAAATGGACTCCGGATTTTCGGTTTTTTTCGGTTCGGTTAACCGAACCGGATTTTTTATGAAAAACCGGAGCGGATTCAGCTCATAGAAATTTCAAAGCGGGTACCGGTTTATTTTTTTAGAAAAAAAAAAAAAAAACTCAGTCTTCCAAGCAAATAGTCGGTCCAAACAACAAAAATATCAAATTCCCATTTCATTTTTCAAGTTTCCATAAATTAGTAAAATAGTAAGTCAACAAATCAATAAAGAAGTTGAACTTAAATAGGGTTATTACCATAAAAAGATGAAAAACCAGTTATGAAAACCGGTGCGGATAAACCAGTTTTCAGTTTCGGTTTTAAATTTTTTAAAAAATCGGTTAACCGAAAAAATCCGGTTCATATCCGGTTTTGAAAAAAAATTATTTTTAAAACCGGTTAACCGCTCCGGTTTTAGGGTTTAGGGTTTTGCTCAACCCTACCAGTAACTGAGCAACCACCACAGCGGTAACCCTACCAGCGTTACACTGCATGTTTGACCACTGTTCCACCTATTGCTGTCAGACCGCAGCACTGGACATCGAACTTCCATCTCACCGCAGCGAGAGAACCGAAACATTAATGTGCACATTTCCCTCCTGACGGGAGAAACACGAGAGGCGAACTCGGGGTGTGTTCCGTCTCCCGTCGGACCACCAAAATAGTAACCAAGTAACAACACAACTCCACACCACCATCATCATCACCAACAACAGCAATTCAACAACAAGTAGTACCAATGCATCTTATGACATCAATCAACATACAAAAAGTACCGAGATGGAAAACCCTACCTAAAAGCAATTCCGCAATTTACCAATCACAATCAAAATTCTTCTTCTACAAAGTCTCCTCCTAAAAAATTAATTAACATCTCAATCAATAACTATAAATTTCCCCCTTTCCCCCAATTCAATCAGGGTTTTACAACTACCCATAACGATTATAGTGCATAAAGGCAAGAATACTTATAATGAAATCGACACACGAGGAGAGATACGATGAATCAACGATCGATACTCCATGCCTTGGAATGATTAATGATGATTAAGAGGGTTTGAGAGAGTTTTAAGAGAGTTTAGGGTTGATAATGAAAGATTAACTGACAACAATCCTTTTATACCTCTTAATTATCTTAAATCAAAATCGCCCAACAAAACTCGTCCGAGTGCAAGAAACACTCGATGGATGACACTGCACTCGGTCGAGTGCACACTACACTCGGCCGAGTCCAACCTAGGCAGAACGTTGCCTAACTTACACAGTAGCCCACTCGGCCGAATGCACTCAACTCGGCCAAGTACACATTCCACTCGGTCGAGTGACCCCTACTCGACCGAGTACCAGAAAGTTAGAATACGAAGTATTACAATTATACTCCTTAAACTTTGTTTAATGCTTATGTAACATGCATTGACTCTTGTTAATCATTGGTACATCTATCTTATGTCTCTTTCACATGTTAAATGATGGATTGAGATGTTTCCCTCATTTGTGTCATGTATACCTTGAATGGTCGATTGAGTCGTGATTGTTTGGTTGAGGTTGGATCTCTCATTCCTGTTTGTACCCTTATACTTATGGACGTAAGGTCAAGGCGATATGGGTACATTCTCATGTGATTGATGCATATACTAGTGTGTGTGTGTGTGTGTGTGTGTGTGTGTGTGTGTGTATAACGGCGTTGTTGGGAGGGCGAACGCATTGCGTTGATCGACCCGACAGTCAAATGTTGTATTCCTGCGAGGTGGTGCCAATGCATGTAGCGTACTTGCTTGCCTACTATCCCCCCCCCCCCTTTCTAATAAGCCGTATTTTGGGTGCTTGATCTTTTTCCGCCTTTTTCGTGTCGTTGAGCCGAATTTTGGGTACTCGACTTCCGTTGAGTCGGCCGAGACTTGGATACGAAATTTTTATAGAATATCAAATCGGGATATATGCATCCCGAGAGTATGTCTACGTTTAAACTAGGACTGTATTATGATCGTTGTCCTACTGGAAGGATTAAAGTCTTGTGTATGCGAAAATTTTATCGCATATGATGTCGGGAAATGTTCATCCCGTAGACTTGTTCGTCTTGTCTTGAAATGTACCGATGCTAGTGCATTTTATTTACCATGAGAGTATTTTGTTTGATTCTGCTTGATGGGTATGATGATATGTTGGTTGTATATAAGTTGGAAGTATGCTTGGATTGTTTGGAAGACTTATTTATATTATCTTTCTCGGTCTTTAACCTTTTTGGTCGTATGGTTGGTAGTGGTGAGATGTAAGCCATATGGTACCTATATGATTCCCAAGATGTGTCTTGCCTAGTTTTGAGTATATCGTTGCTATATCTCTTGTAGTTCTCACATGCACATGTTGTTACTACTTAATATATCTCTTTTTATTCACCATGAATTATATATTTTTGATGTATGCTCACATGCTTTATTTACCCCTATTTTATTATGATGTGCCTGGGAGAACCCCGAGTTAACCCGTCTGAAGAGAGTCCGACTCATGTCTTATTGGTTATAAGTTAGGAATCATTGCACGTATACGTCTACCATCTAGCGTCTTTATTCGGATACTGTGTCAGGCACCAACATTTACATGACACATGAAAATACTTGTCAGACACTTAACAGTTCGTGTCTAATATTCATTAATATTATTTAGGTTTGGCCACTTCTTAAACACTAGATCGAAGAGACTCTTTAAGTTATCGCGAGACCTTCTTTCTTGTGCCTCTTTATGCGTTTTTCGTGCCCTCAACCATATACCAAGTTCACTTTTTTTTTGTATTTACTTTCATATGAGCGTACCCATTTGATCATTTTTATTATTAGCTACATGTTTGACTATTGACATCATTCCTAACTATTTTTTTAGTTTCAGGATCCGATTTACTTAAAATATCTAGTGGTCTCACGATAAATTATCGTGAGACCTATCGTGAGACCATCTTAAAAGATATCAACTTCCGCTGAAATAATACTCCGTATAAAAAAGTTAATTTAATAGTTACACATTCTTTCATAAATAAATTCATATTAAATTTGAACCCATTGTTAGAGATGTAAATCCAAGTAATAACCTTTTCATATTATACTATGTATACTAGGTGGAATACCCATGCTACGCACGGACCTTTTTGTAATTATCTCTAATTACTTCTGATATACTTAATTATGTTTATGTTTTCCGTGACTACTTGTAATTTTGTGAACAAAAGTAGTGATCACCCTCTTTTTTTTTGTTGTGTAGTGCCTCAAACTCCTCTACGATGAGAGGCACAAATGAACATAAGGCTCGATGTGGTAGCATCGTCCTTTGTAACTATCAAGACTGGTAAGTTCGTCGGTTCATACAGTTGTCCATTTACCCGTACAAAGGAGTATAATAGCTTTAAATCCAATACTTGGTTAGTTGCTTTAGTCTTTGTTTGTGGCTGGTGACATAAGCAAGTCGTTAGCTTAAAAAAAATATCGGTTACGTTTTGATTCGAATGGGTCACATTGTCACATTTACCCATTTTAAGTTTAAGACAAAATATGATCGTCTTCGCCAAGACTTACTCTAAAACTTATCCGGTAACAGGTGCTCAAGAAGACCTAATCTACTACATACTCTACACTCGAATCACAACAAAAGATTAGATACGAAGTATACCAAAGACTATTGATATGAGAATTCTTTTACAAAACCACAACCCCCTAAAGTAAACACAAACTAACAATAATTAGAGCCAATAATACATATTAACAAAAAAAAAGTCAAATACATACTTAATCATCGGAGTCCTTATTAGATTTACAGTTTGTTAGAACCTCTAAATCAACAAGTCATGCGTAGAGAGGTGTCAGACTATTAACCCAATTACCAAAGACTATCACATGTTTATTGACCGTAAATGTTTTGGCTATATTTATTACCATCACTATTATCTCTATTATTATCTCTATTACGGATTATGGAGTATTATTTTATACTACTTGACCATTTAAAAAGCTAAGTAATTATACTTATAAGTGTTTTAATTTTGAAACTTCAACTTTAAATGTGGAGCTGGAAAATCATTTACAATTGGAATGCCCGTGCTCCGCACGGAACTGTTTGTAATTTGTATTTTTTTCTAATTCTTCATTTATCATTGTGTATTATCCTTGAAAATGATTATAATGTAAATTTGGCGTAATACTAAATATATTATCAGTATATAACAATCAAAGATCGAGCTTGCAATATTTTTACAAACGTATCTCTGTTAACGTAAGAATTTAATTACTAATACAATAGCTAAAAAATTAATAGTATATCTAACATTATGAAATACATCAAGACTTTATAGATTGATTCAAGAATATTAGAGTTTGTCTATAGTACTGCCTCAATCAATATTTTACGTTAGTTTACAATGGCTAGAAATCTAGAATCTCTATTTTTATATAGTTTAAATATATATGCATTATTAATAATTTATTGTGTTTAAATTGTTACACCATCATGATTTTGCACCATCAATATCATTTTTTTTTTCAGTTTTTAAGAAGTACTCCCTCCATTTTTTATTAATCTTCTCATTTGTTGAATATATATGAGGAGTATTTTAATAAAATGGGAAGATTAATAAGATATGGAGGGAGTACTATAAAACGTTTACTTAGTTTCTAAAAAAGTTCTTAATGAAAAAGTTATTGATATAGTTCTGGCTAAACTATTTTGGTGATTTTCAATGTGAAAAGAAAAAGAAAGAGAGCTTTTAATGATGTGCCTTCATAGATTTGCAGGAAATGTTCATATTTTAATATAATGTAGATTTATATATGGCACTAAAGTTATCGAAAATGGTTTGCGATTATTGGGCTCTATAATAACTCGAAATAAATTATATAATTACTCTGTGACTACTTACCGGTTATTTTTCTCTAAATAAGGTTCTCTTAAACAAAATTATGTAAAAGAGTACTTCGTTTTACAAACTTTTCCATATAAGACCGACTTCCACAAATCTTTTATATTTATATTCCTTTTTTTCTTTCTCTCACCTAGATTCTATTTATTTAATTTCATAAAGGAAAGCAGATAGCTAGCCCTCCGTTGCCAGTATTCTTTTCGACGACTCCTACTTCCAATATTGTAGGCTTGCCTATCCATGAATAGGTCAAAAAAAGAAATATAATGAAGTCATTCACTTTACTGGATTTTCGGATTTTACATTTTTAGTTTGTTGAAGGCTTTCAAGAAGAGATTCGCTCCTAAGGAGGAAATAAGGGACTCGTATCGAAAGGGCTTAAAGGAAGGCCTATATCTGAGTACGCTTCGTGGGTGAATAATATTCGGACGATGGTTGTTAATCACAAAGAGACAAATCTTAATGAGAACTGAGAAGAAACACTACTTTAAAAGACGAATTGAGTGATACATGAGAAAAAGGATTATACATCGGAGGTACTACATCAGAGTAATATGATTTTGAGTTTTTGTGCATTTTTTTTGAGCTTTTTAAAGTTAATAAATTAAATTTTAGATCTTATATATGATGGTTTTTGAGTGTTATTGTAATTTTTTTGAGCTTAATTTTTAAATTAATAAACTCAAAAAACTTTATAGTAAAACTATACTATACTCAAAAACTTTATTGTAAAGCTCAAAAACTATATTCTATGTGGTAGTACCTCAGAGGTACAATCCACTTGACATGCTATTTGCCGATGCATGTATGCATACATACTCATTCTTAAAACATGAAACTAACGTTCATCTGTCACTCGTATATAATCGTAACATATGTCTGAATTACCTAAAATAGCTTATATAAAATAGCACAAATTTTCATTTAAAATAAGCTTAAAACGAATGAAATTAACCAAATCATTTTACATGTTGCCTAGAAAATACCGATTTTTTTTATTACTATCATGTGTTAGTATTTTACCCGTCTTAAGACGGATAATGTCCTTCTTAAGCAAGATTTGCGGGAAAAAATAGTTGCTCTTTATTGCTATCTGATAAACATGTTTCTCCAATGTAGTATCACTTATTAATCTCTAATTTTGTTTGTTAATCACCATGATTTTACTTTTTTTTCTGATGTTATATTGGATAATTAATTTGGTGCAGCAAAGACTTGTTGGTTTAAGATAGAGTATCTCGTAATAATACTTATACTCATACTCCTAATAATATTCGTACTCTATAAAACTAAAATAAATACAGAGTAAAATCTTATTTTATTTTAAATTTTACCTAGTGTTTTAGTGTTTTAAGTAAGCTGTATTGTATATTTTTTGTGTATTATTTCATGATATATGGGCTCTCTAATATCGTATGAAATTTCAACTTTTAATGTGTGAGCTCGAAAGTCTTTCGCAATTGCTGGACTCTATGTAATCACTCAAAAACTTCCTGTTTTAATTATATAGAATGATAATCCATAAAACCGTACCCGTAGGCAGTAATGAAATGACATAAATATATAAAAATTCATATGCTATATAGTTTAGATGTATAAAATTGTAAATTATTTAGCATTTCAATCAATATAATATAAGAAGTTGATTTTGGAAAATATACGAGATAAATAAATCAAGATTCACAAAAGATAAAATATTCCATAATTCTTTAAATTCGTATTTTAATTAGTGTCTAAAGGTTATAATCTAATATTTAATACTTATTTTCAATAATTATAGCATTGTCATGTGTGAGTATATATTTGATTAGTAAAAGTAACAATAACTGTCGTGGGAGTAGTGAAATTAATAACTTTAAATGCGGAAGTAATGAAAGTAACATTAATAGCGGTGAGAGTAGTGAAAGTAATAGCAATAACAAAAGAATGTAAAAATAAAAAATAGTAATAACATTAACATGAGATGACGTGAAAGTAATCCCATATCTATCCTACTATTATTAAAACTCAAACATTTAGAGCAATTCTGTGCATCCACATCATCACTTTAGTTGCTTTTTTTATTTTTATTTTTTTTCCCACACCTACCCCACCACTATACCCCACCCACTTTCTAAATTCATTTAATTAGAGTGCTAGAGTTGAGTAACAGACGGATATATTTGTTGTACATTAGAGTAGGCGAAAAAAGGCATTTTTTGCATAAACTGATTTATTTACTTGAAATCTAAAGATTAATTCTAGCATAAAATTTTATATTTATATATACTCCGTATAATTGCAAATGGTGTAACCAAAAAAATATATTTATATTTTTTTGTACAGTTATCAAATTTTGTTTGTTTTAATTTAGACGAAAAAAGGTCGTCTGATATGAGAATTTGTCCATTTTTTATGGGATGTCGATTAAGTATACACTAATATTGATAGTGAAGTAGAAATTTTATAAAAATTCCTCACATACACCCCGCCTTTTTAACGAGTTAATTAGACTGGTTAGAGTTTCGATTATTTTCGGGTTCAGGTATGATATAAGGTTGAGTATTTGTAAGATTGTAAAATATGGGTTTGTATGGGTGGGTCAGAGTCAAATACAATTCGAGTTCTTTATAAATGTTTTTTTGAATTTTTTTATTAAAAAATATAGTATTCCTTATTTTTATTTTAATATTGGGTATAAATAAGAAACCATATTTTTATTTAATATATTCAATATCGCGTTGGTACACGAAGTATTGATCAGTCATTGTTACATATACATGATAACTGATACATAGTTTAACAACAACTAAATTGAAAATTATAATCACTTGAGTAATCTTGTGGTGCACTATGTTTAGATAAATACGAGCTAGGACTTAGCAAAAAAAATCCAATTGTCCGAACATTTTGGTATTTGGATCAGATATGGATATTAGAATGAAAATATTTTGATATCCGATCCGAAATTATATTTTTCTATTATTTACTTATTTTTCCTGTCATTTATTACTAATTTTTTATTTAATGATTGTAATTAGACTCTAATACTTATACTCGGGTTCTAATAAATATACAACATTGCAATGCTGGACTATTATGTTGATCTATTGTTTTAAATCGTTCCATTTTAAATATCTGATCCGAAGTAGCACTTTGGATCGGATATCGTCTAATCCTTGCTCTGCCTTAATACAAGCATATTTAATTTTATCACCAAATTCTAAAAGTCAATTTTATATTACAGACTATGTAGTTCGAAGGTTATAGTTAAAAACCAAATTGCATAAATCTACATATTCACGAGCTGAGTCGTGACCCACGGGTCGAGCATGTCTTGGCCCTCAATATGAGGGTTATTATTGGGTCATGTACCCGATCATATGATATCGGTTCATTTTCCTTGACAGGTTTACATATACCATATCGTATTATATTTCCTTTATATTATAATGGTCAAGATGCACATATTCATAAGGTCATTGCGATGTTACTTAAATTTCATCCAAGATAATTTTATTGTATTAACTGTACATAAAAATAATAATTCAAATCTATCATTCATGATAAATATTATATACAAGTTATTTGATTTATGACTATAAAAACAATTAATAAGTTGTTTCAACTCATTTTAATATAAGTCTTGATAAAGGTATATTTATATTTATTATTATAGTTTTTTATAAAATTATATTTTAAACTAAAAAACTATAGTATAAATGAACTAAAAACGTTGTCAAAGTTTTGTACTGCAGATTGCACACTTAAAATGACTAAATTATGTTTTTTTAATTGTTTTTACAAATATGCATGTTGAATTGTATTTCGTAACACGTTTTTTTCCTACTATTCACATTATTATCAGCAATATTTTTCATCCATTTATTGTATTTCAGCGGCGATACCATCCATATACGACACACCCGTGCAATTTTGCACGGATTTAAAACTAGTTATATATAAAAGCACAATTATTTAGAGTGTTTTCATTGGCTCCCCCTTTTAAGAGAGTGTATTTAAGGGAGTGTAAATTCTTTTTTTGGGTGTAGGGACACCCCCACTTTCTTTTGTGTTATTTAATTTTTCTTCTAACTATGAAAAGTATAAAACACCCCATTATTCCAACTGTTATTAAGAAATTAAAAATACACATTACATTATACAAATCTCATTTTCCAATGCACAAAAATTACGAAATTACCTTCAAATATATTTCTTTATATAATTAAAAATTGATGATAAGAGTAAAAAAAATAAACTTTAAAAATTCTTCACAATGTTCGAAAAAATTAATGGATATGTTTCCATTTTTTATATTAAAATAACATACAATAGAAAATGAAAAACCTTACAAAGACTATTTATCTACATATTTAAAAAAATTAAGTATTTACGAAAATTACAAAGAAACAATATAAAATGTAAAAGTTTACAAATGACCGACACATGTAACGATGTTGCTTAATTGTTTAGGTATTTTACCATATTTCATACTTTGTTTGCAATGATATTATAGTTTAAATTTAAAAAAAATTTATTAGACAATGCAGTTTAAATAGCAAAGCCGTGCAAATTGTGCACAAGTTTAAAACTAGTATAATAAGAGAATTAAAAGCTTGAAAAAATTCCCCTCCAAAACGCACTCATTTAAATAAGAAAACAAATTAGATTTTCTTTGTTTAAACTATAATCCTTCATTAAATATACTATTTCATCAAAATATACTATTTCATCAAAATATAATATTTTCATTAAACTCTAAGCTATAATCTTTTAGTTAAATCAAAAATAAAATTTGTAGAAATCTATAAGCTGCAATATATTATATCTTTCATTGGTCATATGATTATGATACTGGTTCCATATAAAACAACTTAATAAATTAATAAATTGATATGATTATTATTATCATTATATTATTATTTTTAAAGGACAAAAAACGTCATTGGAAAAAATTTGTGAAATCTCGAAAATTACATTATTAGCTTGAGTTAGAAAAAATAATTCCTCTCAAATACACATTTCATGATATTAGTCAATTCTCTTGATTAGTTTTGCAGATAAATTATTTGGTCAAATCGAAATTCAATTTGTTGAAATACGAAAATTAATGGAATGTTCATTTAAAATATACTTTGTATAAGTAATAACTAATATGTAAAAAATCTGTATAACCGCGCATTTAATGTGCCGGATCTAAACTAATAATATTAACAACAAAAGTAGTGAATATGTCTCATAGTTTTTGATAAATTTTACAGCTCATTATAATTTTAGATATGTCATGGAGTATTATAAATGATAATGTTTAAGTTATACATTTATTATCGCAATTATTTTCATATAAAATAAATATTAAATGGTAATAGTGTTAATACGGGTGGGTCCGGACACCAAACCTAACGTTCCTTAAATATTGAATTTATTTATGCACCCCGGTCGATATCCTAGCATTACCATTGGACCGGTAGAGTCGATCCTTAATAATTACAGAAATTTATATTTTAAACGGGGTGACTCGTCTTATTGATACAGACGGGTTAAGCCCTGTCACAAAAGTGCAAGTGGGACAAGTAAAGAAATAATAGATAATCTTCTTAGTTGTCTCACTTGCTCTTTTGTGAGAAAACTTTACTCATCTGAAATAATAAAACAAATCGACTCATTTGAAGAAAGAACTTTCGTAACAATTAACATCATGATTGAGCTAAAACGGAAAGTTGAGCATCATGATTGAGCTAAAACATATTTAAAAGGTTGTGCGTCAGAGATTATGGAGAGTGGATTCTCTTAAGTAAATAACTGGATGTACTTAATTCCAAGCAAAAATAACATTCCCGAATATAAAGTTGGTCAAAGACACACATCATTTCTCGTTTTAAATAATTTGCAACTTTGATCAAGTGGTAGACTTAATCTCAATGATTCCATGCCGTCATAAGATACGATTATAGATTGCTAATTAATAGTGCGCCCAACAATTTATTAAGACAAAACAACTTAACCTATCACCCAACGAGTGACACATAACAAGTTCTCCTTTACGATCGGTATATTCGTCTTAATCTTAGAATGAATAGATTAGTATGAATGAAACAAAAGCAGAATATATTGAAAAAATATAAAATTTATAATATATACCAATATAAAATTACATTTAATCCATTTTATTGTTAATACAGATATCTCCATTTTAAGAAAAACTAAATGTTATTGAATACGTGATAAAAGAATAAATGATAGGCCACGTCTTAAATATAATTATAATAATGTGATGCATAATCTAAACTATACTCAATATTGTTCTAATTATTTATTTACTTTTGATTAAAATATAGCTATTATACAAGTAATAAAAAGGTAAATAAATGACTAAGGTAAAGGGATACTATATTATAAGGAAAACGAAAAGCAAAAACCATGAAATAAAAGAAACAAGACAAATTCTCGTTTCTGACGGACATAAGCATGTGACGAGTTTGTGACTTTTCACGAAAACTAATTGTTATTGAATACTTGATAGAAGGATATACATGACAGGTGCCGTCTTAAATATTTATTATAACAATGTGAGGCATAATCTAAACTATACTCAATCTGTTCTAATTATTTATTTACTTTTGATTAAATTTAGGTATCATACAAGTAATAAAAAGGTAAATAAATGACTCAAATAAAGAGATACTATATTATAAGAAGGAAAACGAAAAGCAAAAACCATGGAATAAAAGAAATAAGACAAATTCTCGTTTCTGACAGACATAAGCATGTGACGAGTTTGTGACTTCTCACATCCAACTAAATAATAACAAGTGGGAAGCAAGTAGGAGAGAGGGTCGTAAGTAGGAGAGAGGGTCGTGAGAGGTCACAACTTGTGACCATCACTAGCAAGATTAGTTTTTGGCCTCGTTTTGATACCAAAAGTGGAGGAGAATGGAGGGAATGGGGGAGGCGGGATGAGGGATCGGAAGAGAGGAAAGGCAAAGGAAGAGGGAATGGGATGTAAGTGTGGGTACAATTTCCTCCAAATATTTTCTGTTACGAAGAGATTTTGATTAGCCTTGAAGGATAGAAACTGGATCCCTTCAAAACCACCCCTCCACTTCCCTCCGCTCTCGTTAGTCCCTACCATCTCAACTAGACTTAATAAAACTAAACTGAACTCGAATAATCGATTGAAAGTAACTAAATCGAAACCAGATCGTACATCCGAAAGGTATAAATTAAATTTATCCGAGATCTGAATCAACCTGAATTGATTCGAAACTGAACCGAATTTGTAATATCCGAAATAAAACAAAATTCAAATGAACCTGAACTGTTTCAACCTGAATTGTTTTAACCCAAACCGAAATATACTGAAACCAACTTTAACCCGTATATTGATGAGTGAAACCCGAAATGACCCGAATGTACCTGGGCGCCATATCTAGAAATCTTTGTATACATGAGCGTAACCCTTTTGACATCTCCAAATTAATATTATATCTCACTTGTAAAACAATATACCACGTATATACTAATACTTAGTAAAAAAACATTATAACTAGTTCTTAAAATTACATTATATGATCATAGACTATGCAGTTACCATCAGATCATCTGTAGTGACAATTATTCACCGATTTACTCTCTTTAATTCATTTTAGCATTTATCATTAATTCATTTATCAAAATTATAAGTGATTCTATCTTTCGATAAAATTCATAAGATGAATTTACGATGAACAACAATTTAACATTGCAAATAGCTACATAAGATCAATTTCTTAAATATTATATAAGACTGTCTTTTAACTTTCAATTGCATGTTCGTATTCGAATTATTCGCATATATATCACTAAATTATAAAAATAAGTATTCGATAAGAAAAAAGTGTCGAATCGATTTATAATACTATTCAATAGAAATATAATTATTATCTGCTAGTAATCTATTTTTTCTTTGTCAAAATCAAAATCGAAATATCAATGTTTTGAATAAAGACCTAATCTCTTAACATTCGATCTGAATATGACCCGACTCGAATCTCATCTACACCACTATTAACCTGGCCCGAATCTCATTTACCAATTTATCCGACCAAACTTTTTTACCAATCAGCCCACAACCCCTACTTTTTTTTCCCCAATTTATCAATTTCCATGCCCGAAATTACCCTACAACAATCATCCAAAATTGATCCAAACCCGAAATGATTCTTCCCGACCCGAATCTATCCAAAATGTGGGGCAAACCTAAAATGATCCAACCAAAAGTAACCGACTCATATCCAACCCGATTGACCCATTTACTAGTAGAGGTATGACCCCTAGCGTTATCAACTTATCATGAAATTAACATTAACTAATAAAGGTAATAAAGCAAACTGGAAAAAAAAAACGGCTTTACTGAAGTTCGCTTTTGCGAGTTCTGTCTACTCGTACATGTAGGTTGTCACCTGTCGTCATTAAACTTAGAAATAGCTTTGTCTGGAGTATTAGCTTTGGCTTGAATACGACTGTCGGCGTTCGCAGATTCAGCCACGTGTCTCCTTGACAAAATAATCGCACGGCCGACCTACTCACTACTCACAAGCCTCGTAAATAACATCCTCCATTCAACTCGACTCTACCACTTTATTTTTTCACATTTGTATTTTACGCCGTAAATATCGTTAGTTACGTATTTACAAAAATTATAAAAGTTAGACATTTTTAATGTACTCGTAAAGACGGATCAAACGAGATCACACATGAATATATTCACTTATTTATTGAGAGAAAAATGCAATTAGATATTCACACATGAATAGTGTAAAAAAGTGAATATGATAGAGTGGAGTTGAAGGGGATAATACTAGTTTTGTTTACCTTTTCTATTTTTTACTAAATTTAGCGTCCACTCACGTTCTCTTGTACACTATACCTCGATTTATTATTTTATTTTCTATTATATCAAACTAGTTTTATACTAGTGCAATACGGGACGTTCACATTTATTAGTCAATGAGGAATTCAAGCATGGAATTTTGTTTTGTTGGCGAGCTCATGTATGAATAATTTATAAAAGTAAATACTACTGCCTTTAACATAAGATTTTTACATATATAAGACATTTTTATACTCTTTGTCCCGATTAATTGTTGTCATATTTATTTTTAGGGTGTCTCAGTCAATTGTTATAATTTCTATATTTGGAAGATTTTCTATAATTAGTTTGATCATCCAATGAGATTATTTTCCACTTATCATCCACTAAGTGGAACCACAAATAGTCCATCACTCCTTCCTTGGTTTTTGTGCCAAAATAAAGAGACAATAAATGACCGGGACGGAGAAAGTATGAGTTTATAACAATATAGATGACATACGGTCACCATAATAATTATTTTCATTCTGAACAAGAGCGAGTTCCTTTTTCTTCTCCCTTTCTATATGAATTCAATTGATCTATGTTTAAAAGTTACCCTTTTTTTGTGCCTATTCCTATTTCATTGCCTTTGCCAATTAGTTTTCTCTTTTTTTTTTCTAAATTAACTACCCCTCTCCAAAGGAAAAATTTATATTTTCTTTTCTTCATCATTTTATCATTTTATATCGAAAAAGGACAAACAATTTGAAATAAAGAGATTGTTAAAAATGACTTATTCGTTGTTATTATTATACTTTAACTACTCTCGACGTATTATTGTTACTTTTACTACCCCACAGTACATTTAATATCATATTAGTTTCCCTACCTTGGTTATTGTTAGTATATTTTCACTGTACAGATGGCTATTATTGTTACTTTTACTAATCAAATAGTCACACATGAGTGATTGGTGTCATACTTAGTACATCAAATGTTGCTACAATTATAATCACTACTTAGTTTTGCTACTTACACAATTTTATAAATAGGCTTATATATTTAATATCTATATATCTATTTATCTATTTATTTATACTATATATAATCCATAAACAAAGTGATGTAGGAAATATCGGTATATTTCGTCATTATTTTACGGATTATAACTAAACTATAGTATATGAATCACGAGTCATAAATGAAATTGCATAATATAAAATTATAGGAATTTAGATTTAATCTTTGGTCCTAGCAAATTTGGCCTATGAACAATATCGAAATCGATATTTTCCTAATTGTTACACCCTAGATGCTCCAAAATATGTCTTGCTTGTGCTAGAATTTTAGAGAAAAGTTACTGCTAATTTTTCTTTTTCTTTTGTGATGATGAATGATAGAGAGAATTAAAGAGAAAAATCAGAATTCTTCCTTTGTTGCTCTTCTCCTATTTCGGCTGACACCCCTTGAGTAGTAGATGGAGGAGTCTCTCCTCTTTTTACTACTCTTGTAATTAGGGTTTTGACCTAGCTACCATAAGAGAAAAATAGGAGATCTTTTCTCTTATTTTTTTTATCTCTTATGGACCGAAAAATAAGAGAGAAAAAGACTATTTTTTTCTTTCCCTTTTCGGTTATATTAGCATGTGATATAATATATACGTCAACTATAAATATCCGTATATTTATAATTTGCTAATTAAATATAACATATTATGTTTAATTACGAATTAACATTTTAATTCGTTTAAGCTTATATTATATACATTGATTAAATATAACGGTATATATTCAATTACGAATTACATTTAATTCGTCTCAGCTAATATTATTTAATTGTTATTAAATAATCGTATCATCATTACATTGACTAACCTTTTAGTCATATACATCGACTAACCTTTTAGTCATATAATAAGGCATCAATATGATTATATTATTCATATAATCACATCTCTCAGACACATCTTTTAGGTGTGACTTTTAGGGACCAGTTGATCACCGCCATTAAAATGACAATAACGTTAAACTCCTAGCAAGCCAACCGTTATCGATAAACGTTAATCAACTGATAAGAATACAAAGTATACCCTGTGAACCTGTAAGAGATTTATTCATGTTATCACACTAGCTGTGGAGGACACTAGCTCCAACAATCTCCCACTTGTCCTTACAAGTGTATGTGCGATAACCCGATTCTCATATCCATAAATTTCTCCCACTCAATGTAAAACAATTTGCAAAGTCCGTATTTACAAAGGTCGCATCTTACAAGCGATCAGTATCAAGAGTGGTTTTCCCGACTAGAGAGTAACTTAACTGATAAACGAATCATTATTCGAGCAAACCTGATAAAGGTTGGATATTTTCCTCAACTCGAATCCTGCAGATACAAGCACAGTATGAAATGACCCAGTAAAAATCTACTTAGCCTCCTGTTACGGTCGACCATGAGAAAGAAACCAAAGTCACCCAAAAACTGCCTTAATCTCAAGAGACAGTCGATAGTCAAAAGAATCGACTCTTAGGAACACTATGGACGTCCTATACACGACCTCGCACCGAATGTTCTGAAACATTTAGGACTCCATAGCGTTGTAACATTTAGGACTCTATAATGAATCAGGTACTACCGTGTGACTCATCATGGATCGAACCATATCAAGTAATGTTCGATTTCTCCGTTCGGACACACCATTTAATTGAGGTGTTCCAGGTGGAGTTAACTGTAATACTACACCACAGTTTTTAAGGTGTTGATCAAACTCATTTGAAAGATATTCCCCACCACGATCTGAACGAAGTGCTTTAATCTTTCTTCCCAGTTGGTTTTCAACCTTATTCTGGTATTTCTTGAACTTTTCAAAGGACTCACTTTTATGCTTCATTAAGTAGACATATCCGTATCTACTCAAATCATCCGTGAAAGTGATAAAATATCTATAGCCGTCTCTTGCGTTTATTGACATAGGTCCACATACATCAGTATGTATGAGTTCTAATAGGTCGCTAGCGCGCATTCCAACACCTTTGAAGGAAATTCGAGTCATTTTACCGATAAGACATGATTCACACGTGCAAAATGATTCGTAATCAAATGGGGAGATAGTCCCATTGTCAATGAGCTTCTTTAAACGTTTCTCATTTATGTGTCCCATACGGCAGTGCCATAGGTAAGTTTGATCTTTGTCACTAACCTTTAATTTCTTATTATTCACATGCAATATGTCTGTGGTTTGATCTAAGATATAAATTTCATTCATGAAAACTGCTTTGCCATAAATCATTTCATTAAAAGAGAAAATACAGCTATTGTCTTTTATTGAAAATGAAAAACCGTCTTTATCTAGTACGGAAACTGAAATAATGTTCTTTGATAAACTGGGTACATAGCAACAGTTATATAAATATAACTCAAAACCACTCGGGAGTTGGATTACATATGTTCCCACTGAGACTGCAGCAACTCTTGCTCCATTCCCCACTCGCAGGTCCACATCACCCTTTGCAAGAGGTGTGATGTTTCTTAGGCCCTGCAAATGATTACACAGATGAGAACCACAACCTGTATCAAGTACCCAAGTTCCGAAACTTGCATGTTTAATCTCAATCATATGAATAAAAGATGACATACCAACAGGAGTGACGCGACCTGCTTTTATGTCCTCACGGTACACGGGACAGTTCCTCCTCCAATGCCCAGTCTTGTGGCAATGGTGGCACTCCATGTTACTGTCCTTGCTCTTTGCCTTGCCTTGTGAGCCACTGGTCTCACCAGGCCCACTCTTGCCGTTTCCTGACTTTTTAAACTTTGGCTTTCCTACAGCTAGGTCGCCATGAGCCTTGCCCTTACCTTTGCCCTTGTTGGAAATCATGAGAACATCTTGCTTCATGCTCCCACTCAATTTCATATCATTCTCGGTCTGTACGAGAAGTGAGTGTAGCTGATGAAGACTTTTCTTCATATCATTCATATAGTAATTTGCCCTGAAAAGGGCAAAACCATCATGAAGTGAATGAAGCACACGGTCAATGACTATGCTCTCACTGATTTTGCAATCAAGTGCCTCCAGTTTCTCGACATTCTTAATCATATCAAGAATGTGTGGGCTAACCGGTTGGCCCTTCTGGAGTTTCGCCTCAAAGAAGCGACAGGTATGCTCATAAGTAACGATCCTCGGTGATTTTGAGAATTCGTTAGTCAGCGTGGTGAAAATCTTGTTTGCACCTTAGGCAATGAAGCGTCTTTGCAAATTGCTTTCCATTGCAAAGATGAGTACGTTCTTTATCGCACCCGCTTCTATAACGAAGTCACTATATTCAAGTGTCTCGTTAGCTCTCGCATTGGGGCCTGGGTTTGGCGGTATTGGCTCAGTCAAGTACTTGACCTTACCGTCAGCAATGGCAGTATTCCGTAATGCCGCCTCCCAGTCCGCAAAGTTGGACCCGTCATTCTTCAGTCGCGTGGACTGATTCATGTGGTCCATAAAAGCTTTAAGCCAGGATTCGCGCGCGAGCGTGGCACTTGGCATAGGGATATCAGTATTTCCAGCCATTTGTTATATGCAGTATTATCAATGTAAACGAGTTCTACACTGAAAAAGAAAAAAAAAATAATAAGCATACTCATCGATTTGAATTTAAGTCTAGTGCAAAAATTTGTTTTAATGCAAATACTCGAGCATTTATACAATTGACCTCTCTCAAGAATTATATAAATGATCCCAAGACTCAATTATCTGTAAATTGATAAGCCAACCTCTTGGCTAATTCTACCTTTAGAATTCTTGGTCGATAAATTTCTGTAAATTCTATCTTTAGTCCATCATAATCACGAGAAACTCTTCGGACTATAATGTTGAGATAAAATAGGTCAACACACATTACTTACCCGACGTAGAAGGGGTCATATGGAGAGTAAGGTCCTATATGCCTACCGACGAAGAAGGGATTCATAGTAGCTTGGCCTATAAAGACTAGTCTCAATTTTAGGTTTAGAGGAAGATCCAATCAATTTTATTTTAATTCGATTTTAAGTGAACTAATATCTAGCATGCGAGAATGAATAAACTAAAGTGATGGCTTAAATTCGAGTGACATCTTTATGTCCATGATAACTAACATTCAAACTATATGAGTCAATTTTCATGCATTTTAGTAGTAGGTGGTTTGGTTTAGGCGGAATATGATGCACTAACTATCATGTGATGAAAAAGCAACAAGAACGAAAAAATACGTAAAAATATTACAAAGTCCTAGTGTGGCCTATCTACCAAAATGAACAAAATACAACTTTGGAATCCAACCCATTTGGACCCGAGAAGCTTGTCTTGATGTTCCATCTTGGTCCATGTAGCGGGAGTGAGCAATCCGATCTCCATCTTTAGTCTTCTCAAAATACATTAAATAAATTACAAAATATAAACCAATTTACATTCTAATTTAAAATCATAATATAATGAAATTTAAAATGGAGATTCGAGATCTCAAAATTACATCAAAGATCATGTTTCCATCATTACGAAAACATGGTCAACTAAGGCCACACTAGGTAATACAAATTACAACCGATTGCAAAAATACGTAAATTAAACCATTCAACCTTTCATTCAACAAAATAAAATGCATCAACTATAAATTAATCATTCAAGACATAATTCTTTAATTATGAAGAGTAATTTATCCAAACCACCTTTTAAAATGATCAAAATTATGTGACAATTCCTTAATTAATCACAATAACCCCAACCAAACATAATCTAATTTTAATTCATATTCTTTACCATGAATTAATACAACATTATTTTAAACCTCTTTAAAAAAATTGGGTATCCAATTATTGTGAACTTCTTCACAACAATAAACGAAACATTATCATTATAATGAATAAAAAAAACTTACGATCAAAAAAAAAAAACCGAAACTTTTTTTTTTCTTTAAAAAAAATTTGATGTTACTAATATTTTCAAGATCGGTACAAAATATCAACATCTAATCATAATTAAACATCGATACAAACTAGATGATTCAATTTAACAATTTAAAATGAATATCTAAATCAATGAATGCCGAAAATATATAGCGATGAACATTCAAATCGATTTCCATTTGCATTTTAATTTAATCCTTATTAAATCAAAACAACTACAAATTCATCATGTTATCGTCTTAACTATTTAAAACAACAATTATAATGAATCAAAATGGAAAAACAAGGCAAATTTTTTTTTTTTTTTCTTTTTCACGGATGAACAGTACAGTGAACAAATTTTTTTTTTTCTCTCGGCAGCATCTAGGCCGAAAACAAAAACAACAAAAAAAAAAATTTCTAATCTTATATTTCATCAGTTATGAAAAACATATAAAATAATTTTGTAGCTCTTGGCTCTGATACCACTTGTAGGAAATATCGGTATATTTCGTCATTATTTTACGGATTATAACGAAACTATAGTATATGAATTACGAGTCATAAATGAAATTGCATAATATAAAATTATAGGAATTTAGATTTAACCTTTGGTTCTAGCAAATTTGGCCTATGAACAATATCGAAATCGATATTCTCCTAATTGTTGCACCCTAGATGCTCTAGGATATGCCTTACTTGTGCTAGAATTAGAGAGAAAAATCAGAATTTTTCCTTTGTTGCTCTTCTCCTATTTCGGCTGTGACACCCCTTGAGTAGTTGATGGAGGAGCCTCTCCTCTTTTTACTACTCTTGTAATTAGGGTTTTGACCTAGTTACCATAAGAGAAAAATAGGAGATCTTTTCTCTTATTTTTTATCTCTTATGGACCGAAAAATAAGAGAGAAAAAGACTATTTTTTTCTTTCCCTTTTCGGTTATATTAGCATGTAATATAATATATACGTCAACTATAAATATCCGTATATTTATAATTTTCTAATTAAATATAACATATTATGTTTAATTACGAATTAACATTTTAATTCGTTTAAGCTTATATTATATACATTGATTAAATATAACGGTTTATATTCAATTACGAATTACATTTAATTCGTCTCAGCTAATATTATTTAATCGTTATTAAATAATCGTATCATCATTACATTGACTAACCTTTTAGTCATATACATAGACTAACTTTTTAGTCGACTAACCTTTTAGTCATATAATAAGGCATCAATATGATTATATTATTCATCTAATCACATCTCTCAGACACATCCTTTAGGTGTGACTTTTAGGTACCAGTTGATCACCGCCATTAAAATGACAATAACGTCAAACTCCTAGCAAGCCAACCGTTATCGATAAACGTTAATCAACTGATAAGAATACAAAGTATACCCTGTGAACCTGTAAGATATTTATTCATGTTATCACACTAACTGTGGAGGACACTAGCTCCAACAAGTGACAGTAATGGAATGACATAAATCCATAAAACTTAATATACTATATAGTTTTGATGTATAAAGATCATAATTATTAGCATATAATAAATAAATTATAAGTAGGTCGAGTTTTGAAAAATATAAAAGTAACGGTCATTTAAATTTAGGAATGTGAGTAACTTAGGAAAAATAATTAGATTATCATAGTCCACCTCATTAGTTTGTATGAACAATCAGGTAACTAAGCAATTTAAGGAAAGTTATTTATTTATTTATTTAAATATATTAGCTTGATAAAATTAACAAGAAATATTGAATTTAATTTTAAAAATAACTGGATTAGTCAAAGAAACAATATTAACCGTGGGAGTAGTGAAATAATAGTATAAACATGAGATGCAGTGAAAGTTATAATATTAACAACGAGAGTATTGAATGTTGTGTCTTATAATTTGTTTGATAAAATTTACATTCATATTATAGAAAAAGAGTGGGAGTAGTCAAATTAATAAAAGTAACCGAGAGAGTAGTCAAAGTAATAGTAATAACCGGCGATGTAGTGAAAGTAATATTATTAACAGTAAGAGTAATGAATGTGTCTCATAATTTGTTTGGTAAATATACATCTATATAATAGAATAATATATTATAAATAGTAAATATATGAATTAGGTAAGTCTAACCCAATTTTTTTATTTTTGTTACAAAAAATAAAATTTAAATGGTAAATAGAGTTAGGCCAAGTACCAAACCTAGTCAATACTATACATTAAATCCTAAAATCAAGGAACTTTCATGTAATTAAATAAAGTTATACAAATTAATTATACTATATAGTTTTTAATCGATAGTGCTGTGTGATAGATCTGATCAAGGGATTTCAATGTAAATATTATATAATTTTGGTTAAAGTATAGATTTAGAAAATACCAAAATAGGGTGATTGTTCCTAATATAAACATGTCCCACTTATGGTATTAATTAGTAGTATATAATATACATTAAATTAAAACTTTATAATTATTTAACTTACACATAATATTTTGGAAACTATTAAAAGGTAAATAAAACAAGCTAGGTTTCCAAAAGATATAATATTGCATAATTCTTTTAAATTGATTTAACATATTTGTATTATATTTATATAAATATATGATCCTCTTAAAGTTGCATGTGTACTCAAATTGCATGTTTAATCATCAGCTAATCAAATTATAATAATCAATCAGTTCAATAGTCAAAGTAAGAATATTAGAAACGGGGGTAATGAAAGTAATAGAACAACAACGGAAGTAGTGAAATTTTCAATATTAATGCGGCATTAGTGAAAGTAACAATAATTACGGTGGGAGTAGTGAATGTAACAATAATTACGATGAGAGTACTGAAAGTAACAGTAATAATAACGAATGTAATAAAATAAACAATACTAACAATAAAAAAAGTATATATGAACAATTAGCCGACCAATTGATTAAAGTAAAATATTAATAGTGGGAGTAATGAATTGTCTAATAATTTATTTTATCGTAATTTTAAGATATGGTATAAGAAAATATATTGATGATAAATTTATGAATTATACAACTTTAAAATATATTTAATCAAAATAAACTTTAATGATATATATAGGTAGCACGGGCGGAGCCGGGTACCAATACTAGTTATATATCTAAACCGAAAACCCAAGGGTATTAGTGGAATGGCGGAATATATAAAAATACATATATACTATATATTTTAGATTTATAAAGATGTTAATTGTTTAGCATATCGATATAATATAAGTAGGTTGAGTTTTGAAAACTATAGATAAGCTAATAAATCAAGATTCCTAAATGATAGAATATTCCATAATCTATAGATTTATTAGTTAAAATATAAAAATGTTTTGCTTTTTAATGACTTAATAATTAAATATTTAATATTTATTAAAGTAAAAAAGTCTAATACAATTAGAAAAAATTAACAATAATAGCCGTGAGAATAATGAAATGATAGTAACAGGATTAGCAGCAACTGAAATAGTGAAATTGATAATATTAAATGCGCGAGTAGTACTCTGTATATGTAATATTCTGACGACGAAAATAGTAAAATTAACAATAATGACGGAGGGCTAGTGAAAGTAACAGTATTAACAACGATGTAATGAAACTAACAGTAATAACAATGGGAGAAACTATGAACAATTAGCTAATCAATCGAATTAAGACTACTATTTTATTTATTTATATATATAAGCTTCATAAAATTCACGAGAATAGTAAATTTAATCGTAAAAATAGCGAGAGTAGTGAATGAAACATTAGTAACTCTTATGTGTGTGTTTTTCTTTTATTTTTTGAATTTTTTGTAGTACCCTTTCTTTTCATAGTCATTATTTTCCCCCTAAACATAACATATACGAGTAGTTTTTAAAAGTCGTGTGTTTCTTATCTTTTATTCAGCTGTCTTAGTTCATTTTACCTTTTACATATATAATGAACTTACAACATAATTTAAATATTCGAGAAATAACAAATAACATTTTCAATATCCAAATAATAACTTACGCGGTAATGTATTACTTTTTCATAATAAATGTCAATATATTTTATATCTATAATTTTATTAGGAAAAGTACACTTAAAAGATCAATAATTTGATTTAAAAAATTGAAAAGATCAAATCCAGATCCTATCCAGATCCTATGGGTCTGGAAATTTTAGATCCTGCGGATACGAGTCGGATATGAGTGTGGATATGTGATTTAATAGATCCCGATAGTTTAGAGGTTATGGGCGGTCAACGTCAAAATAGATGAGAATTAAGAAACCAGCTGGGTGAGGTCCCGGTCCAGTTAATTGAGTATTTGGATACTTGCCACCTGCTGCCAGATCATCAATTTATCATTTAATAATCTTATGTCACATCATATATGTTTTAGTATCTGTCAATCTCTCTCTTTTTGGATTTGACTTAAGTCGTAAGACCGTACGTACTACTTGCCCACTACTTCATTGCGGCGTTTTACCGTGTTTTCCAAATGGTGTCGACTGAGCATCTGTGACGCTGAGGTGCCTCATATTAGACCATCCCAAAGCAAAAGTCACCTTAATTATGTCACCACTCATTTTAACTCTTAATCCCACTTTATTTACCTTGACCCAGTTGCACCCTCTCATGTAGAAGGTCACGACCTAGGTCATCAATCCAATCATTTTTCACTTTTCAACATTCCCAATCATTTCTTACATTCTCTACCCCACCAAAACTTATCTCTTCCATTTTCAATTTCTATTGATTAACAAATTATATTTAAGTTAATTTATATTTTTCTAATTTTGTAAAAATCTTAATAAAATACATAGTAATAACAATTCCAATATAATTAGTATTTTAATTTTATTTCATACATTAGATAAAAAAAATAATTTTAATTAATATAAATGTTAAAATTTTAAAAAGTGAAAGTCGATTTCAATAATTATACGTGAATGTTTTAATTTCAATCCAAGCATTAATTAAATATAATAATTTTAAAACTTGGTTGTTAAATAAGCAAACATAAAATCCATTGCATATATTATACCCTTTATTATTGGTTTAATAAATATTGTTGCCAAATTCATATTATACGTATACAGTATACTACCCCTTTCCCCAAATATTTCATCCAATATTTCATCCCCAAACATATTGCTCTACCCATATCATTTTCCCAAATATTTCATCCCCAAACATATTACTCTACCCAAATGAAACACCCAAATATTTCCCCAAATCCTTCTAATTTTCCTTTCCCCAAATCAGTAGTCTCTTTTGATCTACTACCTGTGGTCACCGTCTTCATCCTTCCTTCACCATCATTCACGGCCAGCATCATCATACTCACCGTCTTCATCATCTTCTTCCGTCTCTCACCAGATCGCCACCAATGTCATCATCTCCTTCAATTCCTCTGGTAATTAATTTAATCTGGTTTCCATTAGCATAATAATGATGCTTATTGTTTATACAGTTAGTTTGATACTTTTTTTCGTTGAATTCAAAATGGGTCAAAACATATCAAAGTTGAGTTTATTTTATGGGAAATTAAAACATATAGCCTTTTTTATATACTCATATTTTTTTTCTAATTTGATTTAGTATATATATCTCCTTTCGTTTATTATTAATTAGCTCTTCAACTTTCTTATTTTGCAGAACAGACAACCTGACACACATTTGTATTTCTTGTTTTTTTAATTCACGTGTAACAAACCAGAATAGGACACGTTGAGGGTCATCAACTGGGTCATCTTCATCAGTCAACTGGGTCATCTTCATCAGTTGTGACCTCTTTGAGGTCAATTGTTGACCTCTTTGAAGTCAATTGGTGAACTGGGCCATGCTAATTACCTCCTTAATATGTGATTATCATGCCCCAACAAGGTCATGACCTCCCTCATGACCTTGCTTGGGGATGGTCTTACCCCGCAAGACATGGGAAAAGGGCGGGTCAGCCCGACCCGACTTGGCCCGTAGCTTGGCTCGGTAGGCCCGCTCAATAAACAGGCTGAGCCTGGGTTTTTATTTTTTCCTGCTCGACTTGCCTTGGCACCACTTTCTTGTTCTCGCTAGGGAGCCCCGTAACTTTTAAGAGAAAAAAATTGAGCCCTCGGGCTCGAGCCTGGGTACTCCCAGAAGCCCGGCTCGGCCAGAGTTATTCCACGACCTTGGCTTGTGTCTGCAGGGGAGAGCACGACTCGCCTCTAGCCCGGCCCGACGCCATGTCTAGTAAATAATCTTTTCATTTAACCTCCTCATTTTATAATCAGTCTATCTCATTGAAGACGGACATAATCCATTTTCAGCTGAAAACCACTCACAAAGAGCAAGTGGGAGGCTATGTGGGAGCAAGACGGAGAACACACATTTTGTCTTGTATCTTGGTAAGGACATCCCTAAAAGTAGTGAAACCCCAAATTATGGGGAGGTGTGTGCAACAATGAGGCACCTCTTATAAGAAGAAATAAGACATATGAGGAAGTAAAATTAAACCCTTGCAGATGCTCTAAATACTTATTTCAAATTCTAATGCACAAATCACGGGTAATGATATCTTTTATCTCATAGCAAGAAATGAACATACGTTATGTTTTTAATAGTTTGGATTTAATTGTGGGTTGATTGAGTCAGTTTAAGTTCACTTTAATGAACTCGAAATATATGAGAATATATAATACTTTGTTATCTTTGATAGAGAAATTGGAGAAAATAGTAACCGAGAGGATATTCTTTCACAAATTACTTCGTAGCAAATTATAAATGATATCATAATATTGACAATACAATGAAAATTTCAGATCTATGTTTTTAATATTAATACACCTTTATAGATATATTAACATAGTTATGATTTATGAACATTAGTGTAAGTTGGTGCTGAACAGTAACAATGAAAGAAAGATAAGAAAATATAACCCAATTCTTTGTGATGTGGTAAGAGAGTCACTGCCTTGAAAGTTATTTCAGCAAGACCGTGGTAGCGATCAACAGTTGGCGGTAGTTATCGAATAATTTACACTAAAACGCTCAAACTCGCCCACTCGAGGCCCAAACGTTTTGGAACGATAACAAGAATTTTACTTTAACCCAAGAACTTAACAGAGGAGACGAGAGGTAGAGAGTTCATTTTGTTTCTGTATGTTTAATTACTCTTATTTATACAGAAAAAAGAACTCTTAGAGGAGCCTGAGAGTGCTTCGAAAACGCATAAGTCAAATAGAGGAAAATGGGGATTCTTTCTCTCACCCAATAGCATCACCAACAGTCTGATTGAATGGTTGTTAGACAAAAATTAAAAAAACTCGGATCATTCTAAAAAAGGTAGGCACATCCTGCAACAAGCGATTCCCAAATCCTGAATCCAAATCCGGACCAAGCTCAAGAGCGAGCGTGCATGTGCGAACTGAATTAAGCACCTCACAAACCTTTAGAAAACACTTCATAAGCCTACTAATGATAGGGTAAGGTGTAGTTGGTTATATAAACCTAACATTCCATGCCAATGTAGGACATTTGGAAAAACTAGTTGTCCGAAGGAGCCCCTGTTTTCAACAATCCTCTACTAGGGGCGACAAAGATAGAAATAAATTCCTGGTAAAGGGAGAATTGGATACTTAGGTCTCAATACATTATAGAATATCTTGCGATTTGAGTTAGCTTCGGTTGATACCCTCCACAACACATATCACACCTTCAAATTATGATTCTTCCGCGATTACGTGCAACACCCTATTTTAAAGCCATGCGCTTACCTTGGTATTAATAGATGTGCTCGAAAGACTTCTTATAGTCGATTATTACATTTACGTAGTTGGCTCAAGTGCTTCTCAGTAGCACTTCTCACACTAGCCATTAAAGACATAAGTCCAACATGGTGTATAATTCATCAAGTGCGTCTCAAAAGCACCATCATTACGGCTATTAATCATACAACGCTATAGAAATCAAAACATTAAACCTAGTAAAGTGTCACTCTTTACCTTGACTTAAGGACTTTAGCCTCATTCCTCTCAACGTATTAGCGACTAGTATCCTAGTCAACCCCTTATCAAGGGAATCAACAAGATTGCTTTCAGACTTCACATAGTCAAAGCGATCATTGCATTTTCAAGGAGTTGTTTAATTGTAGCGTGCCTGATTCGAATGTGTTTTTTTTTTTTTGCAATATAGACATTTTTCTTAGCAACAACATCAACTGCTTGTGAGTCACAGCGTAAGGAGCGCAATGTCTGTCGTCCTCCCCACATTGCCATATCTGGTACTAGGTTTTTCAATCAATCGGCATATTGTCTTGCAACTAAAGAGCTATAAACTCTGATTCCATGGTAGAACGTGCGATACAAGTCTTTTTAAAATACTTCCAAGATATAGCACCTCTGGTGAAGACATAACCACTACTCCACTAGTAGAACAAATCTCATCATTACCTGAAACCCAATTCGCATCACAATATCTATTTAACATAGCAGAAAATTTACTATAATGCAAACATAGATCAACTATTCCTTTTAGGTATTTTCGTAAACAACGAAAAACAATACAACGTTCATTACAGAGGTTATGAGTATAACGACTTAGTCTGCTAACAACATATGCAATGTCTGATCGAGTACAGTTCATAAGAAACATCACACTACCTAGGATTTTAGCAGGCTCTTCTTAGAAAACACTTTTACCCAAGTTCTTACATAAAGGTATACTAGCATCGTAGAGTTTTCTAGCAGACACAACATCAAAGCAGTTAAAAGTTTTCAACGGTTTTTTCACATAACAAGATTGACCTAAAGAAATTTCATTAGAGCTTAACTCCTAGGATAACATCAGCTTGCCCTAAATCCTTAATCTCAAATTGGTGATGACAAAATTCTCTGATTTTACTTACCACATCCAAATTACCAAGTATTAAAATGTCATTAGCATATAGACATATAATCACATTATTATATTTTATAACGTTGGAATACACACAAGAATCACAATTGTTAACCATATAGCCATTACTCACAAAGTATTGTTACCTTTCCCATACCACTGTTTAGGTGCTTGTTTTAGAACATATAATAATTTGTTTAGTTTACACACTTTATCCTCTTGACCTTTTCCCTCAAATTCTTCAGGTTGCGACATATAGATCTCTTCCCTTAGTTAACCATTCAAAAAATGCAGTTTTAACATCCATCTGATGTATAATATAAGGCTATGAATTGCAGCTAAAGTGGCAAGAGTTCTTATAGTCAAAATTTTAGTCACAGAAAATTAAGTATCAAATCAATCAATATCTTTCTTTTGTGCAAAGTCTCTAACCACAACTTTAGCTTTGAACCTTTCTATTTTACCGTCAGGTTTCATTTTACTTTTGAAAATCGATTTACTACTAATGGGTTTACCACCTTTAGGTAAATTAGTCAACTCTTAAGTCTGATTAGACACAATAGAATCAAATTCACTTTTAATAACATCTTTCCAAAAATTAGCATAAATGGATTTAATTGCCTCACTATGCGTTTTTTGATCATCTTCTACTAAAAAAGATGAAACAAACTCGTCACTAACACAAACAGTGTATCCATGTTCAAACATCAAAATTGTAACAAAATCATCACCAAAGTTCTTTGCACATCTAGGTCTCATAATTCTTCTAGGTTCAGCGATACGATCAATAGAAATGCTAATACTAGCATGTGAAAATATATCAATAGATGCAACATGTAAACTAGGAGATGATACAACAATCTTTTTTAATTGAAAAACATGCTAAAATATTTCACCATCTCTAGCCTCAGATATAGATCGATCACTCAAAGACATGAATCGGTAAGCAAATCTATTTTGGCCTTATCCAATAAACACTCAATCATAGGTTTTTGGTCCAACGGTAGGTCTCCTAAAGTCAAGTAAACCCACTTTAGCCAAACGTCCCCATATCCCGAGGAAGGTAGTCAAGTTAGGGGGAAAACCCTTCCAAATCTCGTAGGGTATCTTATTAATTTTGTTATGGGGTACATGGTAAAGAATATGACAAGTCGATAAAGTCGCTTCACCCACATATCGTCAGAAAGCCCAGAACTTAAAAGCATAGAATTCATCATTTCTTTTAATGTTTTATTATCACGTTCAGCTACTCCATTAGATTGAGGCAAGTATGGTGTATTAGACTCATGAATTAATCCATTTTTCTCACAAATATCGATTAAAAAGTTAGACCCATACCTGCCTCCTTGGTCAGACCTAACCCTTTGTTTTTTCTATCGAGTTGATTTTCAACCCCTAGTTTGAACTTTATAAACGTTTGTTCAATTTCATCTTTAGTTCAAAGCAAGTACGGAGTATACTCTAGTATATCTGGAACAATCGTCTATAAATGTGATATAATAATTTTTACCACCTCTACTCGAAGTGCTTTTAAAGTCAGCTAGGTCGGTGTGAATCAATTCAAGAAGACTCATATTCCTAGTCTTAACAAGCTTACTAGGTTTCTTTGTGAATTTAGCCTCAACACAGCTTGCATATTTAGAGAATTCTTTACTTATCAACCTTGGAATTAAACTCACCGTTCTAAGTTTTTTTGGGATAAAAGGTAACATTAAATAAAGGAGGAGAAAAGTTCAAGATACATCAAGGAGGGGGTCAGGGTTAGTCGGCGTGCAAGCCGAGAAAAAAATCCAAAGTAAAAAGTTCTATTACAAAGGGTGGTGCGTAATCCCAGGAGAAACGACCACTACTATTATTATTATCTTTAAAAGAGAATCTTGCAATTGCATCCGCGACTTTGTTGGCCGATCTCTTCTAAAAAATGATCTTCAAATGAGGTGAGACCTTCAATGTTTCCCTACACTCAAGTATAATATTAGCAAAAGGACCACAAGGAGGGTCGTCATTTCTCAGAAGGGAGTTAACAACATTAATACAATCTGAGGCCACCACACAATTAACCAAGGCCTGACAGGCAAACCGCAAACCGTCCCTAATCGCAAGCACCTCAGAGATAAAGGGGGAAGGGCCAAAGATACTGGTGGACCAACCCGAAACCTACGATCCAATATGGTTTCTAACAACACAACCTAAGCCAGCATGAGGGGAGGAGGGGGAGAAAGACGCATCGACATTGATTTTAAACCAGCCGATTGGAGGGGGAGCCCCGCTACACGAGGAGCAAGAGGCATACACGGGGGAAAATCAGACAAGGAGTCGAGGGGGTAGGAAGAGCAGGCAAAGGACCAAGCAGAGGCCTGAGAAGAAATGACATCACATTCACATGACCTAATCTACCATGCAACTATCAATAGACTCAGCGATATAAGCAGAAGGATAAATATTATTATTAAAAACAGAATCAGTGTTCAAAGCAAATAAACTCTCAGACAAATAACCCTTACCCACAAATTCCTTATTACGCAACATTGCCTCAAAAACAAGTTTCAATCAAGCTTTGTTCCGTAAGGCATCAAACAAGAGGTTTCAGCGTAATTAGGGTACATACAAAATATTGGTTAGAGTAAGAGTTTCTCTGAGATGAGTTTGAGAAATATCTTGCCTTTGCGTATGCAGAATTACCCATGTAGATGCATTCCCCACCACCTACTTCCTCGTACTTAACAAGCAACACCTTGTCAACATATAGATGGCTCGACGCACCGGTATCCAAAACCCATTTAACAACATTATCCACCAAATTTGCCTCAACGGGTTTCTTTTGAGTACATTGGTTTTGTGACCGGGCTTTCCACAAACATAGCACACAAGAGTATTAGTGGTTTATGGATCTTAGCAACCAATTTAGTATGTTTACCGAAACCATTCTTCTTAGCTTGATCACTCTGTCCAGGGACCACCAGACTCAACAAGATTAAACTTAGCAACATCAATAAAGCACTCGCATGTATATATAATAAAAGGTTTATCCTTAAGGCGATTTGTCTCCTCAGTCCTGTGTTCTACAATTTCTTGAAGAGACAAGTCATGTTTCTTATACTTAAGGTGGTTTCTATAGTCAGACTCGAAGGGAGATATTTTTTCTAGTTGTTAAGAGTAGTTGGTTATATTAACCACAAAAACCAACATTTCCGTACCAATGTGAGAAAATTAAAAAAAAAATAGTTGGCTCAAAGAGCCTCTATTTCTTACAATTAGTTATATAGTTATATTCAAAAATGGTATTTTATCATAAAACCAACAATGAGTGACTTTACTACTCTTAAACCCAATAATTTATTTTATAATATGCAATCTTTACTATAAATCGATCGTTTTAACATTTCCCACCAAGTCAATGCATTATTAACCTCTTAACCTTACACATTACTAATAATATACTGTATATATATCTCTCAAATTTTAATGAGTTATATACAAATAGTGTAATTATTAACGCATTAATAATTATCCCAATCTAAGAAACTGTACACTTGCATGGAATCCATAATAGTATCAGATAAACCAGCTTTGTATTAGTTGAAAATTTGTCAGGATATAAGATGATTTGAGTTTATATAGGAATTCATTTTGTTTGTATTAATCACTGTTATTGGATAATGTTCACCAAACATTGCCTTTTCTGATATATAGCGTCTAAAAGTAGAACTGAAGAAGCTATTCTGCGTAGTAACTACTCACTAGTGAGTGTACAATAATTCTCCTTTTTTTTCATCTTATTGATTAATGATTATTACCCCGATAGTCTCCCATAATACGGAGATATTCATCCGTTTTTATATTAAAACGAGATAAAGTTAATCTCACACGGATATATAAAACAAATGCTTAACTGTTTCCTATACATTCTGCCTTGTCTTATTTATCTCACATGAACATATTTGACTCATGTTAAATTTAAACGGATATATCCATCTTCAGTAAGTCTCCCTTGTGACGGGTATATCCGTCACAAGCTTGCGACGGGTCAAATACTACCCATGTGGGTAGATAAGACAAAACAGAATGCTACTCCCAAGGCACTTTGCTTTTGTCTTATCTACCCCACATGGGTAGTATTTGACCCGTCGCAAGCTTGCGACGGATATGCCCGTCACAAATGAGAATTTGTGATCCATCTTAAATGAAGATTTAATTACCTCCCCTAATTTATTGTAGAAATTATCGATACATACTTGTTAGCAATTTGCTTGGCCTTTAACTTGTTTCTATTCTATATATATATTCCCCACTCCCAGACCTGACAAACATGTCATTTAATTCAGTTTCAGATGGTGTTAAATTGGTTCGATTACACGGGTTGACCATAGTTTTGGCTTCATTTCAATTTCGATCGGGTTCATTTGCTTTAGGCACTTTAATAAGTTTGCGCTATTTTGTGTCGGGTAAGGTTCGGGATAGGTCGTACCAACATCAGTTTAGTTGAGTTTCGGGTCATAATTTTATGGCGTTGATGGTACACAATTAGCTTCTTTGGAAAATTCATAATACCGTTAATAAACAAAGAATGCATGAAAAAACACCTAAAATATGAGTGTGTTTATGTAAAAATAAATATTTTTAATTCAGGTCAATCGACTAAAATATATTTAGGTTCTAATATATTCGGTTATTATTACATTCGGTTTAGTTTTGATTCTATTTAAATTGAGTCGGGTTTCAAGTATTATTTCAGGTTATTCATATCGAGTGTTTGACGATCAATTATCAATTCAATAAGTACTATACTACCAACGTTAAATAACAAATAATAAAGATTTTATAAGAGCAAAATGGAAAGACAGAAATAGAGAGAATCTTTACTCGGCATCACTCGTAAAAAGGATTCCGTGATTGTACCCTCTAATTGTTCTAACGTTTACAAATTAAGCCAAATATGAAACAAATCCGGCATTGACAATCACTGATCATAATTCAAGAAATTACCGTTAATTGGGTAACTGGTAAGGTTACAAAGGTGGCGAGTTGGAGGACAAAGAATCAGAAGAACTGACAATGGCCAAGAGAGACAAATTGTCTAAATCGCGTTTTCACTCTGTAATTCACTTAATCTTTACTGTTTACACTTTGTACAACTACGCTACTCCTCATATCTCACTTTCCTTTCTTCTTTTCTTTTTTTTTGGGTGGACCTCAAATATTATTACCGTGTTTGTAAATTGTAATGCATTGCTGCACGAAATGACTAAGATGAATGAAATATTGATTAAAGAAAAAGTTAACCAGTACTCAATTCTATATAAAACAACCTTTGCAATGTCGGTTCTGTTGCGACTGGCTCATGAAGATCTCAATAATGTTCCGCCCAACAAATAACTGACAAATAAATTAATCCGTTAAAATTTAAACTATTTTTTTGTTCGAGTCATAGATTCTCATTGGTTAGAACATGTTAACATAAAATCTTTTCTTATATTACAAATTCTCATTGTAGACGGACCAATTCCATCTTCAGATGAATACATGCCAAATGTGGTCAGTTTAACGACAAACGTAACCATACATGTGACAAAAAAATCAGTTATAGCTTAGGAAATGTTACTGATTACATTAATCGTTAAACTGACCACATTTAACCCATCTTTAACTGAAAACAAAAATAGTCTGTTTTCAATGAGACTTACAGTTCTTATATCACAATGTTCACTTCACGCAAAAAGAACACTCGAGTACCCTAATAGTGTTTATTTCACAAACAGCTCAAAAAATTGTCCTTTTTGACACACACTTACGTTGTTGAATAGTTTCCTCCATGCATGTACTAGTATATGGTGGAAGTCATTTTAACATGCACACACATAAGAAAAATATAACATTGAAATTAAATAATACCAACCTTATACAGGATCTTGTACGGGGTTAGAGTACAAGTTAAAGAGAGGACAAAGCTCAATTATTGGGGATGAAGACGAAAACTTTGAATAAATAAAAGTCCACAGTAACATACAGTACTACTGATACAAAACCATTAAAATGACAGACATATAGTATATGATCAAAAGGTACTATACTACCAACGTTAACTACCATTATCTTGGAAGTAAACTCGAGTGAGAATCCTTTCCATTTCCTTGGAGGAAATCGTGGGCAATCATCATTGGTCTTACGAACAAGTTTTATATTGTGATAATATTATATCGTTGCTCTTGTTTTATTCTAACTTCTTCGACTTCTCTTAAGCTTAAGAGGGATAATGTCGTTTTAAATGAAAATTTGTGTTTTTAAGGCTTTTGTCGGCATTGCTGGGCATTGATCAATGGTAGATTCGGCTATAATGACCGGAAACGACACTAATTGAGATAGACACCTAACATACATATGTACAAACTTGTCATTTTCGAGGCCTAATAATACTCGATTACTCGGTATATTACAAGTCGATTTCAATAGTAGGGTTTCCAACAATTTTGATGAAATTTCTTGCCAACCAGAGGTGTTGTGTTTTTCTTTGCCTCCCAATAGTAACTCAACCAAAAGTGTATAATTTAAGTTGGACGGTTTTTCTGATTTTGAGATGTACGAGTACAGTTTAATTGATGTATACTTATGCATCCTTCAACTTTGTAAAGGTCCATGGATGTCTCGACTGTGTCCTATTCCTTTGCTTTTTGTAAAGTGTCCATGCTTTTTATTGTGGGAAATTTATGGCTTATAGTATATTATCATGTGAGTTTGACAAAGACTTCTAGGTTGCATACAAAAAGGTCAAAACCGGATTGCGAAACTGGTCTAAACCCGGCTTAGCACATTTTAAACCTCGAAAATTAATGACTCGTCTTCTCTCGCAGGTAACGTCCGGTGAGGTTTTTCGGCTAGGAATAATGTGACTAGATCACAATCGACTTGTTAAAATAATATGATTCCGACTTTAGACTGAACCCGAAATAACCCAACTCAAATCCAGTCAATAAGAAATGATGGCAAAAGGGCTTTTTCTCAAATTTTGTTTCCAAAACACAATTGTAGTGGTCTTGGAAATAGTATTCAACACTAACAATAGATTGCAAGGTTGAAGTCAAATTAATTAAAGATGGTCTTATTGCAAATGATACTGCTTATTGTAGCAATGACTTTCTTCTTTTTATAAAGTTGCTTTGTAAGGCATTGTTCCTCGTTTAAAACAACGAGGTTACCATATGAAAATACATTAACATCCAATTCATATCTTCAGCTTCTGAGAGTGAGTAACTAAAACTCTGATGACATTCAGGTATGGCATCTAGACCTAGTAAAACCTAGTAACTATTTGAGAGAACATTTATGGTTACATATGTTCTATTATCCCTAAATATTTTGATAATAACTCACCGCAGAATGACCTGAACTCGAAATGAACCGACACGACACAAATTTTGCTAGACTGAAATAACTCGACCAAAGAACTAACTTGACTCGCAGCTGGCCCGATTGACCTGTTTGCTAGGCTTATTAAATGCTATTGATTACGCGATATTTGCAACGGCCGATCTTTGTCGTTGCTTGCAAATTAGTTGCATTAAGTTTAGCTTGATTATTGTGCACAATTTAGTTCACAACTTTATATTGGGTTGTAAATGAGCTAAGTTCGCTTGATAATCCCTCGGAATTGGTCTAGTCAAAGGTCGACCAAAATCGACAAAATATAAGCCGATCCCAAGCTTAGCAAGGCTCAGAGAAGAGCTCGATCTCAATCTCGAAGAATTATAGGAGCTTGAGCTCCGATTAGAGTTCGATTATTAATTAACGAAATGCCGTTGAGAGTAGCTCAACTCGATTACAGTCCTAACTTCACATCAAGCGAGTTTAAATTTCCTTTGCAACCGAGCTTAGCCGAGTTCAATATAGAGTTTAAAGTTGCTTGGCAACCGAGCTTAGCCGAGTTCAATATAGTACAGAACAATTCGACTGTAAACAATAGATTGCAAGTTTGAAGTCAAATCAAGGAAAGATTGTCTTATTGCAAATGATATTATTTCTGGGTCGTAAATATGACTTTCTTCTTTTGTTAAAGTAGCTCGTAAGGTTTTGTTCCCCTCGTTTAAAACAACGACCTTAGCCCAGTGAACATCAGTTTACATCTCTTCACTAGTCGTGAAAAGTAGACTAACATCCAATTAGCATCTTTATTATATCCGATAAACGGGTCAAACAGGTCGCGGTCGAGTTCGAGGTTGGGTCAATTCGGGTTTGCAAGAATTTGGGCCGAGTTAGGACATATTATTTTGGATTCAAATCATTTTAAGAAGGGTTGTTATCATCTTATTTGGGGATAACGAGCTCTATGCGATAGTAAACATCCGAGTTGGGTTGAGTCAATTTGGGTTTCTGCTCATATTCGGATCCTCAATTCGGGTGCTGGTCGGTTCTTCGGGCCGGGTTAGTTTTGTTAGGTCTAATCTTTAGCATCTGAAAATGAGTCGTAAATGCGCAATATTTGCAACTTTCTAATCAGTTGTAGACCTAACAAACGGGTCAATCTGTTCGGTTTCAAACCGGTTCAAATTAAATCGTTTTAACCTTATATTCGATATTAGTTCGATTTCGATCGGGTTCTATTCAGTTAGGTTGTACTATTTCGAGTAAGGTGTGGTTGAGATCAGGTCTATATCAGTTCAATTGAGTTTCAAGTCATAATATTTTCAAGTTAAAGGTAAAAAAATAGATTAAACGTACTTTATTCTTTTGAATTTGGATATAATAATTCATAATATCATTAATAAACCAAGAATGAATGGAAAAACACCTAGATTTTTTTTATGAGAAATAGATATTTATAAATTATAATTCACTATCATCAGTACAACTATTATCTTTTCGGGATATATACAGGTTCATGTATAATTCGGTTATTATTCAATTCCGCCCAGTTTCAGTTCGATTCGAATAAAGGCCCTGTTTTTTTTCAAGCCAGTTTCAGTTTCACTACCAAATATCTCTAATTCAGTTCCTTAGAACTATAAATTTTCAAGCCAAGGAAGAAAGTTTTTGCCAGCCTCATGATTAAGGCCCTGTTTTTCTTTTGAATCAAAAGGCCAGAACTAAACTGAACAAACTAACACGAACTGAAATTAAGTCCAAAATAACCGGGTCTAAATCAAATGATGCCTAGACATTTCTTTTGATAAGAGTTGAATATAATTTCGACAAAAAAATGTTATTATGCTGCTGCTATAGGAAGAGATGAATATTTTACGATGTATTACTTACAGCCACAACCACAGGTCACCACATTTTGTACAAAAAAAGATCAGGTGAGCCTGGACCGGATGAAAACCGTCTAGTAATGTATACAGAAGTACAAGTATGAAGAGCAACAGTGGACATACAATTTTGTTGCTTGCTTCTTGGCAATCCGTGGAATGAAGGCTCATTGAGAGATATCTTTACCAAAAAGATCAGCGATTCCCTTGGCGGGATCAGGTTGTTTTACTAGAGACTCCCCGACCAAAACCTGCAAAGATGTCGCAAGACTGTAAGAGTAGTGGTATCACATCGGAACATTAGCATTAAGCAGCTCCATATTACGGAGTATCACCAAATACAAGTAAGGATTGACACAACTACACAAGTAGTGGTAAAAGGGTTGTGATAGTAGTGTATCACACGGTTTCTAAATGATATGTTCTCATCAAATTTTTACTTTATTCCATCGTAATCCAGAACCATTTTTTATCACACGGTTTCTAAATGATAGTAGTGTATCACACGGTTTCTACAAGTAAGGATTGACACAACTACACAAGTAAGGATTGACACAACTCACAAGAAGCATAGCTAGTAAAGTAAACAATTTTACTTTACTCCATCGTAATCCAGAACCATTTTTGATTGGGCACTCTTTAGCTGTCATAAAGTTCAGTACTACCAACAATCCTGAAAGACTCAATTATGCAAAATAGGATAGCTTTTATAAAGAGGAAAGGTGCTAAGGATGAATTGAAATTGCACGTAAGATGTGTGAAAATATGAGCCCACTAACCGCTTCAACACCCGCCTCTTGTACATATGCAATATCAGCAGGAGTGAATAATCCAGATTCACCAACCACCTGAATTACCAGAAAAATGTTCAGCACGGTGGAGAAACAAATGTATTAAGTATACTTAGAACTGTATTAACTCACAAGCAAGAATATAGGGTATAGCTGGATTAGATGAGAATGAACTCACAATAATGCCTTTCTCGCGAATAATTTCCATACGTCTGGCATCGAGAAGTTTCCTCGTGTTACTAATATCAACCTTGAATGACTCTGTCAATGCTCAAAGAAATGACTTTTTTGTTACTGACTAAAGGAAACAGATAATTGCAATAAGTCAATGCATTTATCAACAAAAAACAATTTGAGTTCACGAGAAATGAAGTTTCGGAATGGCCTATCTTATAAGAGTTAAACCATGAGCATTTAGATCAACTGGCAAGCGGTTGTTCTAGCTTAACCAGAGCTCTCGTGTCCGAGCCCTAGGAATGCAGTAGTGTTAAAAACTCATGAGGGAGAGCTTTACCACCCTAGTGATCCACCGGCTCGAATTCGGATTAAACCGAATGGTCTACACCAAATAAAATAAATAAGAGTTCAGAAGAAGCCTTACCAAGGTCGCGATTGTTTATTCCTATTAGCGCAATTCCTTCAATATTAAGCACACGGTCCATTTCCCTTTCATTATGGACCTGACATGAAAATATATTTCATCACCGAACTCTCAGTTGTGAAATTTTGAAGTACACTAGAATAAGTCGTAAGCTGAAGTCCCTAATAATCCAACTAGAATTACTCTCACAGTTTTTGTTTCAAGACAAACACAAGAACATGTTCTTTCAAGCGAAAGCTCTAAAATTGCATGAAAAAATAGCTGAATAAGAGTCACTTTAGTTTGATGCATGTCGATCTTCAAGTTCATAAAAGTTAGATTGATCAAATAAATATTAAGATTAACTTGCACACTAATCCCAACTTTAAGAGGTTGATACATTGAAGCTTTTTTATCTTACTTGCCAAATCTACTGGTTCATCTACTATGAAGAGAGTGTCGTGAGAGTTTTTAACAGCGCAATGCATGATAGACATGCTCTTTCTGTGATTTGCTACTTCACTATGAAATGAAATACAACCTGTTTACTTGTCCTTTTTTTTTATTCCATCACAATCCAACACCAAATAAGAGTGAGCCATTCACCGGAAAACACCAATATTGAAAATTTTGAGTCTATATAGCAGCCATGTATTAAAAAAAGAAATGTCAGTAATTGCCTTTACCCAATGCAGCAAGTACTTCAGCCTAAGAAGTATGGATACAAATGATAAAACGAAGGGGGAAGAGCTCTGTTAGTCACCTCAACTAGCACTGTGAGCCCCAACATTTTGCATATTTTGGACAAGTATTTGATGTCTAGATCAGTCAGAATCGCAGCAATCAAGAGAATTGCATCAGCCCCTTTAGTCCTTGCAAAGTATATTTGCCAAGCCTCTACAATAAACTCTTTGCATAACAAAGGGCACTGCATTAACAAAATGTTGTTAGATCATTTGATGTTGCATGTTAGGGTAAGAGAATCCAATGCCACAGTAAATAAGAAAACTTTAGAAGAGTCGAACCTTCACTCCGGCATTACGTATAGCCTCGAGATTCTCAAAGCTTCCCTTCAGCAAAGAAAAAAAAATAAGACAAATTTATGACATTTGCAATGACATAAGCGATTTATAAATTGTTGGATAAAGGTTGAGATACGGCCACATTACCTGAAAATACTTTTTATCTGTTAGAACACTTATGCATGCAGCTCCACCTTTCTCATAAGCTCTGGCTATTTCAACCTGTATCAACAACCTTACATAAGAGAATTTTTCCTCTTTTCTAATTTTCTAAATTAATTATCTGAAAATTAACCACTACTTGGTAAGGATTTTACTTCCACCAACAAGCCCCGAAAAGGAAACGATTACAGGAATCATTAGATAAAAAAATAAAATTAAAACTTTAAGAGCTGTGAGAAGACTAGAGCCATTATGTGTCCCGGATTCCCGGCCAAAGAAACGCCTATATTATTTTAGAAGGAAATTAAAGAGCAGTGTCCTTTAAAGTTTAGACTAGGTTAATTTGAATTTTTTTTTGATATATTTTAGGCTTTAGAATGAAGTGTCAAATATTTGCGACCATGGATGAGTGTCCATGTCTGACATGGGTACCCTCACATGGGTAATTGAGTAATAATTAAAGAGTCCAAGCAGCATAATTGATACTTCTATTATGTGCCTACCAGTCTACTCATTTTCAACTCAGAAGACCCTTCAGAACAGAGAGAAAGCATTTTATCCTTAATCATGTTATAGCTACGAACCTACAATATTATTTGAAATCATCGACGGTAGTAAGCATGCTGACCACCAGGTGATATCAGCTACTACGATATTCTTGAAAAAATCACATCATGCACAATGGCGCTAAGACTGGTCCACTATAGGCTATGGATATCTACGGCAGAAATTTTATATTAAGAAACCAGCAATGTTGCATCCCCATTATACAGGGAAAATGATAGAGAAAATACCGGATCAAAGTCCTCCCTCAGGACACCTCTACTCGGCGAAGCTTTTTTAACCTCAGCAATTAAACCAGGCAATCCTGTTCGTTGGTGCGCCGTTCTTAGAGCTCCAATGAAATCCCTCGTTGGAGAAGCCTTATCAAGAGCTGTCTTCAAAGACCCAAGTGATCTTCTCTCTTTCCACTAAAAAGAAACTACCAGCTTACAGGATGACTATGCAAAATGAGTATTATAGAAAGAATGACACCATTTAAGTGGCTGACAGAGAGAGCAAGAGGCCCTAGAATACCTGTGAGAGTTCTACGTCCTTGTGCCAAATAATTTCCTCCAAAATATTCCGAGGCGTATTTCCTTCATTTTGTAGCCGGAACTCAAAAGGGCCCACATAGTGCAAAGGAGGCCCTGTCGGAGGCCGTCTTCTAATAGTTATTCCTTGGGTAGTAGCTACTGTCTCTTGTAACCTTCCCACCTCCCCTTCCTTAATTTGCAGAACATTCTCAGGGGAGTCATTGGCTGATGAAACTGACTCAGATGTTTCCTCCGAGTCAAACTGCAAAGCAACAAATGTATTTACAATTTATTCAAAGTCCAAACTCTAGTAGCTTCATGCCTATGGATTTCATATAGCATGTACTACTTCCATCCCATATTAATTCCTCCATAAGACTTTGAGCCACTCTGAGGGTCGACCAAATGTCAACTTTCACCATAAATTTATCGAAATATATGTAGAAATGCACTGCCAAATTCGACAGCTTCAAATTTATCAAAATTACTCTGGCCATAGTAACATATCACTAAAAAGTTCCGAATCTTGTACATTGCGAGAGAAAAATGAATCAAAGTCATCATTATTTGACTATAAGACTCAAATGAGAAGAATAAAAATGTGATGAAGAGAATATTTCTAAGCACTAATAGCAGATGTCATGTAAAATGGTAGATAAAAGAGAAGCTAGATAACCTTGTTGTTTGAATAAAAAAAACCTTTGAGAACATTGCATATGAAAATCATTGAAAGGATGCAAGACACATCTACTCGATGAACTTCGTGCTTTAGGAGATAGTTAGAAATCTTTCTTTACTTAAATCTTTCATAAAGCGAGTAAAGAGTTACAGACTTTAGTGTACACCAATCTGCCCATCCCACCCACAAACAGCAACTATAAAATGGTAAGATAAAAATCACTTTGAAATCCTCTTCAATAAAGGCAACAGTCCTAGAATCAGACCTCATTGAAGAAAAAGCTATCGCTTTGGAATTACTATACAAAATTATAGAAATGATCAAACAATGCCTCTGCACAATTCCATTAAATTTTCAAAGAGTCAAAACAACTAAAACAAAAAATTACAACTACAACAAGATAGATCAACCACAGCATCCTTTAAACATATACTTCCACATATCTTCATTCAGAATTGTAATAAATTGAATACTAATGTCTTTAATATACACAAATAACCTCAACTACATCGCAGAACATAGAAATAAACTAAGTGTCTCTAATGTCATAAGTCTTATCATATCCAATCGAAGGACGTTAAATCTAACACAAGATTGAAAAGCATTGTTAAAATGCAAAAGGGAACCTGTTGAGCTCGAATGAAGCATGCATTACTACGTTGTCGGAAATCCATGGATATACATGCTCTTCTAATGGATAGTCGCTGTAAGAAAACTGTTGGCTTGTTAGTAATAGTTGTTGGTCTTGTTAATGCCATAACTCCCTCCATTAATCAAGCTGCAATTCAGCTCAGATAATTAGTCTCCAGAAGCTCAACTATTGTGTATGGTAACAACTAACAATCACTCATACTTTGTCCACAAAGTAGAATCAGTGTGAATGTCAGCTGGGTAACATAATAAAATAACAATCTGGCAGAAAAAGACCCACCAGACCCACGTTACACGGCTCGTCACCCACCTAAATGTTTCTATTAAACTACTCCTTCCATCCCATTTACAGTTTAGGGCTCGCCTGGATTGGGAGTAATTATTAAAGGAGGAGGAATAGAACTTAAATGAAGTAAAAACTGGAGGGAAGTAGTGGGAGTTGGAGATAGAAAGTGGGGAAGATAGTGTAGTAGTCCCTCCATTTAAGGGAGTAATAGTTACCTACCTCCCACAAAAGTAATGCATTACCTCCAATAATTCCTCCTTTTTCCGCCCTCCACAACCCCCACAAAGCACCAATCTCCTCTCATTTGTTCTTGTTTTAGCCTCTATTACTCCTGTATAATTACTCTCAATCTAAGCGAGCCCTAAATGTAAAATCCATGCATTATACTCCGTATTACAAATGAAAGTTTATCTCTAAGGTTTATTTAAGACTAATACAAAAATTAAGGTTGCCTTTAACATTTTGGGTAATTGTTATACTTAAACTAATATTATAACAATTTCAATGATTGTTCTTAATTCTTGTATAATTATAACAAAAAGCAGGGATTGCAATATTTCCCTTAAAACCCCAAATTGCTAATATATAATTAAAATATCAGTAGAATAGCAAATTAATTAGAGCTAATTAACCAAATGTACATGTACAATAGTAATAAGAAGGGAGATAATAAGCAATAAAATGATGGAAGTAAAGAATGCATAAAGAGGAAGAAGTTGATTACCAGAAGTAGCTTGTGAAAGGTGGGATTTTGAGGAAAAGAGAATAATAAGTAGATATTCTGGATTGATTTTCGAAAGGCTATCAATGCACGATTTTTGTTTCTTCAGAGTCTGAATCAAAGATTTTCGTTGTTTGCTTGTAGTCCTACTCCATTCTGATTCACTGGGTCCGATGCGAGTCGGGCAGTTCACGCCGGTTTGAACAAAAAGATACGATACGATTTTATCATACGTATAAGATATGGCATATGGTTTTAACTACATGAATTTCGGTGTATTCGATATGAAAATCGTATCGCATACATATCGGCAAATTTTCAAAACAGATATACGGTTTTCGATACGATTTCAAAAAATGAAAAAAAAAAAAAAAAAAAAAGTTATTCTACATGGTAACCTTACTTTTTCACAGACACACATGGTAACCCTGTACTCTATTAATACTTATTAGCATGACCCTGAACTTGTATTCCGTCAATTTTTCCGTTAAATAGTTGACGGAAAAGTGACGTGGCTGATGCATTTTGAGTGTTTCTACATGGTAACCTCATGCTTAAAATAACTCTACAAAACAATCTTTTTTTTTTTTTTGCAAAACATGCACGCTTAAAAATACATTCACTCAATTAATCATTATTCCCTCATTTTCACTCAATTACAAAATAATAATGTCTAATCTCACGGTTTTATGAAGACGAAAATATTTAAAATATATATGAGTGGAACTTGGTTGAAAATATACAGAATAAATGGGTTATCAAATACCAATGCTAGAGATATGATATGAGTAATGACATCTATTGACTTCATACAAGTAAGAGAACTAATACAATCAACTTAGGAGTTGTTTGGTTACCCACTAAAAAACATAGGAAGTCTAATTCATGTGAATTGCAAAATGAGTAACTTGTTTGGTTACCCAAAATCACATGATTTGCAACTTCCCATGAACTCTAATTCCTCCATAATGGAGGAAGTTGCTTACATATGCCCCCCTAGGTAAGTGAGAATGCCTACATGAATTACAATTCTTCTATGCAACCAAACAACATTTCCCTAATTCACATGAATTCTAAAATCATGTGATGTATCACTTCCTAGGCAATGAAAGTTCCTACATGCAACCAAACGACCCCTTAGTTGAGTGAGTAAGTCATTAATTATTATGGTTTAATTTGCTTATTGTGATATAAATGGCATGGGGAGAAGATGTCCATCATCTTTGTGGGGTGATGAACTTCAAGAGGCTAAACGAGACATCCATGATCATTTTTTGTCAATTAATCATTCTCCTTTTATTTTCATTCAATTAGTCAATTTCCTCTAATTTTTCAACATGGACCAGTTAATTACTTTTTGTCATTTCAATCGAGTAGAAATGAGAGGAAAATGATTAATTACATGAGTATGCGTTCAAGCGATTGTGCATTGCAAAAAAAAAGGTTATCTTGTAGAAGTTTTTGAAACACGAGGTTACCATGTAGAAAAATTCAAAATGAAATTAGCCACGTCACTTTTCCGTCAACTACTTAACGGAAACTTGGCATATTACAAGTTTAGGTCATGTTAACAAGTGTTTATAGAGTAGAGGGTTAACATGTGTGTTTGTGAAAAACTAAGGTTACCATGTAGAATTTAAAAAAACACAGGGTCACCACATAGAAAAACCCAAAAAGGGGTGTGGGGGTGGGGGGGGGGGGCAAAAAAGAGGAAACAAACTCAATACACAACGTCTAGACGTCTTTTGAATTTAGAGTGAACTCTTCTAACCCTAGATCTACTCATCTACCCTCTGCGTACTGACCTCTCATTAACTTCTCACAAGTCACAACGGCCATGCTCGATCGTCGCAGCTCTCCCATGAAGCACCTCCGGTGACGATATTTCTCAGTTCATCCTCATTCTTGTTCTCAGTTTCATCTTTTGGTCAAATGTCATAGTACATCGTCCTCTTTCCCCGACGATCTTGATGAGATTTTGGCTTTCCTTCGTGATTTGTTTGTCATGCTTCTAATCTTAATATAGGTGGTCCATTTAGATTTTTGTCCGTTAAGTGTTTCTCACAAACTTGTGGTTGGAATTATGGGTTATTTTAGTTATTTATCAAATAACTTTACTTTGTCGAGTCTTAAATTATATATGCAATTGTAATAATGTAACTCAAGGGTGACCAAGAGTCTTATAACTCCAATATTCTCTCATATATATAGATTGCCTCATATATTGTGGGGGACCAAGCCAAATAACTCCCAAATGATTTGAATCGTTTTTGGTGTCTCATGGCTTGCTTGGGATGATTGATGTTAATCAAAATCAGGTTATTAATCCTGAATATTGTTATTAGCTTAAACTTGACCGAGTCTTAGGTGTCTTACAAAAGAATAACGCCATTTTAGTGCCACTAGTTTTTCTCATAATTGTGTTTCGTGTTGTTTGGGCAAGTCGCATCGATTACCTTTCAAGGATGTAATTCACACTTTTGATAAACCTTTACAACTGGTTCATTCTGAATTATGGCAATCTTCGGTTATGTCTAATCTTGGTTTTAAATATTATATTTGTTTTGTTGATGATTTTTCTCGCTACACTTAGATTTACCCTCTTAAGCAAAAAATCAGACATGTTCAGTCAATTCCTTTTGTTTCAACGGCTGGTTGAAAATTTGTTTGACACCAAGATTAAATATTTTCCAAGTGACGGGGGTCGGGAATTAGACAACAAGTCTTCACTTGATCATTTTTCCTCTTATGGTATTTCTTTTAGAAAAATTGTGCCCCGACACCCAACAACAAAATGAGATTGTTGAACGTAAACATTGTCACTTAATTGAGCTAGCATGTACTATGCTTATTGATGTTAAGCTTTCGGTTCAATTTTGGGTGGATTTTGTTAATCCATACAGCTACCTATATTCATAATTGATTGTCTACTCCTTTGAAAGGTACCGCTCCTTATGAGAGATTGTTTCAAAAACAACCTGACTACGTACTCATTTCTTCGAGTATTTGGATGTAGTTGCTTTCCAAATTTTGTTGCTAAACCATCCAATAAACTTGCCCCGCGTTCAGTGCACTGTGTCTTCTTAGGGTATGCGGCTAATTATAAAGGATATCGATGCCTTGACCCTACGGGAGGAAGACTTTACATTAGTCGTAATTTTCTTTTTCATGAGTCAGATTTCCCATATTCTACTATAGTGTCTCCCCGCCCTTTACAGTCGTGCTCTCATGATCCTAATATCTTGGGAGCATCATGGTCACCACTAATGACAGCCCAGACATGTCACCTTACCATGACCAGTGGTGGAGCTAGAGTGGCTAGCTAGCAGGAGCGCCCCCCCCCCCCCCTTAACGGATGAGATTTTCGAAAACTATAGTTAAAGTTTTAGAAATGTTTTCGAGGGTACCTTATGTTATAAGGCATTCGGCCCCCTAAATTAAAATCCTGGCTCCGCCACTGACCATGACCATATTGTCCGCACACAACCTACCAGCATCTCTCACTCATGGGTCATTCCTCGGTCCTCTTCTGGTCCTCGGTCCCCTGTGCACGCCTCCACAAGTCAGGCGTCTCCTTCCCCTGTCGAAGTCAACCCAGGTGATTTCATTATTGCCTCTGTCCAAGTCGGTCTTCCCACCTCCCCGTCTCCTAGTATATTGTTCAAGATAGTCCTTCCTCCTCGGTCGTGACCTCTCCAACTTCCTCAAATGGCGTCGTGTCCCATGTGTCTTCATCCCCTAATGCTCCTCTACTGGCTCGCAAGTCTCGAGCTCCTATCACAAACCCATCTTACGCGATGCAAACTCGATCTAAAGATGGGGTTTTTAAACCTCTCGTCAAAATGAATTTAAATACCACCCTCACCGGGTCTGATCCCACTTGTTTCACTCAGGCTTCTAAAATCCAAATGGCGTCATGCCATGGCTGAAGAATTTAATGCGTTAATTGCCAATAACACATGGGACTTAGTACCATTTGACTCTTCTAAAAACTTGGTTGGGTAAAAGTGGATTTATAAGATAAAATATCATTCTGACGGGTCAGTTGAGAAGTGTGAAGCCCATTTGGTATCCCAAGGGTTTAAATCAACAAGCTGGTGTGGACTATACTGAAACTTTTAGTCCTGCTATCAAACCGTCCACAGTCCGCTTAATACTTTCTCTTGCTATTTCCTTTGGTTGGGTTGTTCGTCAATTAAATGTCAAAAATGCTTTTCTCCATGGACTTCTCACCGAGGAACAACCCGCGTGTTTTATTCATCCCGACTTCCCATCTCATGTTTGTCGGCTTTGCAAAGCTATATATGGCTTGAAACAAGCTCCCCGAGCTTGGTTTCATCGTTTCAGCAGCTTGTTTTTTCCAACAAGGTTATGTAGTTTTCGTCGACCCACATACAATCTCGATCTTCTTCTTTATGTCGATGACATTATTGTTACGGGGAATTCTCCTTCTTTAATCACTACATTCATCTACAAGTTAGGGTCTCGGTTCACAATGAAATACTTAGGTGACTTACACTCTTTTCTTGGCATCCAAGTTGTGTGTACTTCTCAAGGTCTTTTTCTCTTACAACAAAAATATGTGTCTGACCTTCTTCTCAAATTTCACCTCCATACCTCTAAACCAGTACGCGCTCCTCTTCCTTCTCGAATTACCCTCTCTCACACTGATGGTGACTTGTTGGCAGATCCTCTGAGTACCAAGTATAGTTGGTGCTCTTCAATACTTGACTATGACGCATCCTGATATTACATTTACTGTGCATTTGGTGTCTCAGTTTATGCATGCTCCTCAAACATCTCACGTGTTGGTTGTCAAGCCACTACTACAATTCCCTTACTTTCTCGACACTTTATGGTCGACGCTTTTATAAGCGTCGATCTATTTTTTCACCCTAAATCTATTTTATTAATATAATAATAATTTTTAATTTAAAAAACCACTATTCTAGACTCTTCCTTGTTTAGCCGCTCTAATTATTGGAGTACTAAACTTAAATTTCGTATCCCGCTTCCCCAAAAAATTAAACTGCCAATTGCTTATCCTTTATCCTTTAATTCATCAAAACCTAGTTCATCATCTTCTATTCAATTGCCAGACTGTTTGAACGCCTCTCGTCAATCGTCACCGTCATCACATTGAATGAATTGCTGATCACACTGAATCGCACCTCTCGTCAATCATCGGCTAAATAGGTAATTAATCAAAACACCTGTGTTTAATTTATCGGTTTATCTGGAATTATTGTGTTTAGTTATAATTATAATGTCTAACGATACTCCTATTTTGTCTTAAAATATTGTATATGGTAATCTTGGATGAATGTATTATGTATGAGATGGAATAAGCAGGTTAGAGGTTTTGTGCCTCTCGTCAATCGTCTTGGCGTTGTCTTTTATTATATGCCATACGAGAATATAACATCGAAATGTATACTCCGTACATGAAGATAATGAAAATCCAAATTTAATTCTTCCCAAATCTGAAAAGCCATACCGGGTGCATTATTGCATGAACCTAGAGAATAATTAAACTATACTACATGTTTGGTAATCACTAAAAAATGTGCAAAAACCACAAGAAGGCCGGCGATGTGAAGGATAAAAGTAGTGAGACGAGCAATAGACACGGAAAAAAGGATAGGGGAACTCTCAATAGACACAACTGCAGTAAGACATAAGATTGTTGCTTTTGCACATCAATTTGTTTAGATGATAAATATTTGTTTGTTCACATAATTTGAATTATTTAAATGTCTAATATTTCTAATTTATTGGAGTTGATCATAGTTGTGAATTGAAAAACTAGTACTGACATTAGGTGCACTCGGAATAATAGAGACTGTTTTGATATAAACTATCACCATTCCCGAGTGAATGGTATCAGTATGAAGATTGTGCACTTGTCTGTAGATAAATGTTATTTTGTATTGGCCATTTTCCTTTGAAATTTAGTTATTAGTGCAAAATGATATGAGCAAGACACATGAGATTACCACCCTGTGTGAATGGTCTTACTTTTTCGGTTCACACATTTTGGCCTTTGGTTCAACAACATTAAAAACTTTTTTTTAATAGAATTGTACTGCAACTAAATGCAATGTTTGAAAGTCTTCAATGTAGCCTGTGTGAATTTACTCATTATGCCTTGACTGTGTTTGTTATCACATCAGTTCAATTGAACAACGTTTTTCCGAAGGTTATTTATGTGGAAATTTTTTAAGATAAAAATCTGTCTGATCTCCAAGCTTGACCTTATGAAATACCAGCATCAAACAAAGTAATTGTGCTCCCTAAAGGTAGGCTTTATATTGAACATGATCCTGATAATTGAGAGTTTGAGACACAATTTCATCTTACCTGTTTCTAATTCCTTACTATAGTCACTACGCACCAGACATTTTGAAATATAATACATTAAGGATGTCAATTTATTCGTCATATCTATATTAGGTGTTTCTCTTTAACTGATTCTTCTAAAGTTATATGTATATATATGTCAATTTTTTAGTCTGATGAGGAGAATTTAATAAGTGTTGAATTATGCTCACTAACTAAAACTTAATTTGTACAGGTGGTGAGTAATGCCTAACATTCGACTAGTTTTTCATTAATTGTAGATCTCAGTGGATACATGTGGTGTATAAAGATCATTGTTGATTGAAAACAAGATGGAGCAAAGGGCGAGGGGTCTCGTATATTGTAGTTGGTACATGTGACTAGTTCTTTTTTGAAAATTTCGTCATTGAAAGTGTGTAGTTTTCTTACATTATTTATTTTATATTTGTGCAGGATGTAAGCTAGACGAGCAAACATGACAAAGGATATTTTTAAATGAGATTGAAATGTATGCTTTTGATCAATCCTCAATCCTCACTCGATTAAACTAAGTAATTTCGTTATTGTTCATGACTTTGACACAACTTTTCAATTGGTTATATGTAATTTTTTAGTTTGGTATACTCTTCTATCAATTAATCAATATACTTGTGATGGAAGGTCTTATTTTTTAAATGCTAGTGTGAATATCTAAGACTTCGCCCGCACCTTTCTTGAACAATATAAGTTTTTTTCCGTGTGCTTTGACATCATTTTTATCTAATTGTCTTTGGGATTTGAATCCTTGTGGAAAACAATGGCTTTTTATAATGACCTAGTAATAAATCGTTGTTAAGAAACTATAATAAACTTATTTTTGCTTTAGGTATATATAAGAAATTCTGTAAATGTAGATTTGTTGGCATGTTACCTCGCTTGTGTGCAGGAATACCATGAATTATTCCTAGGCAGGTACAAATGTGGACGGGATAAGTTAAAGGAAAGTAGCAAAAACACTCGAATTTCTAGTCTCTCCAAGTAAGTCTCACTATATGTCTATCTCCTCACTGTGTGACTTTTATGAGCTCACAAGTTAAGTTCCTCACTCTGTGACTTTTATGAGTTTACAAATTAAGTTCCTTAGTTTCTAATCCTTATCCATCTTCTTTCCGCAGGAAAAATATGAAAATATGGAGGACGCAAGCAATGCACTAATTTTGAGTTTTGGCTGATAAGGTAAGAATTTAGCTAGTATACATACACAAGCTTTTATAATTTTGTATTTACCTGATGTTCTCTAGTTTATTCTTGTTGTCTCAGTTATGCTTAATTTTGATTTGCAGATTGAAAATGACTAGGTTGTTGAATGATTGTATTGTAATTTAGTACATCTTTTTGTCTATATAGGTTAAAGAAATTGCGTTAATTCTTGACACTAGTGACTACTTAGCGATAATGTTGTTAGGATGTGTTTTTTTCTTTTTCCCTAATTAAGTTGTTCATTTTCTAATTTTTTGGTGTCATGCTAGTATATGTTTATATTTAGTGGGGCTTTTTATTCTGTGATTTGGTTATAGTCTGAACTAGTAACAGATATTAGCCGTAAAGATCATGTATAAAATGAACACCTACTGGAACTCTTACTGCTGCATATGTGATTATGGACACTGCTATGAAGAGAATCATCCAAATGCCACATGCCATTGTCAATTTGAATGTTGTTTGGTTGTGTTGGATTATTCAAATGTCAAGTGCTATGGTAGATTTGAATGTTGTTTGTCACTCCGTTTTTTTTTGTTCAATTTTGGATTTTGAATATATGTGTTCATCAGTTAAATTCTTGTTCGCGATTCTATTGTTTATGATATGATTTATGCGTTGTCTTGCCATTTTGCAAAGTTAAACTACGTTCATTTTCTGTAGAGTACATGTGGAGTTGAGATGTTATTTATAATTTTTGACTTAATTTGCTGAAATTTCTGTTAATTTATTTATTTTACACGATTCCAACGATAGATTTGGTGGCAATCTGTACTTGAGCTTACTACAACACGCGACTGCTTGACACAACCTAAAGTAACTTCATTGATGGGGTATGTACTTCTAATATTCTAATCTCATTTCTTTATGAGCTAGCACGTATTCACGTATTCACGTATTCAAGCTCCTTATTTACTAATTCCTTGTTTAGTCATTTGGCTTGTTGACTGAAATTGTTGGTAGACAAAGTAGTGTTAGACTATATAGAAAGTGTTTATTTTTAAGGGGTAGTGAATGAATATTTGCACAAGAGGACTTTTTGTTCTGTAGAATAATTTCATTTGACGATTTTTACGTTCAACCTTTTTGGATTTGAACAAACCTTTACCATTCTTATCTTACATGACTATCTCCAGGACTGTATTAAGGTGGAATTGGTTTCAAGTGCTGCTCTAGACGACAAATAAAGCTTTTGTAGGTGATTAATAGAAGGTTTCAAGTGAAGCCCATTGAGTCTATTTTGGGAAAATATGCCCTGTTTTGGATTATTGTTGGATTGCATAAGTTCTTGAAGTGGAGATGCATGAAGGATAATACAAGAGCTTAAAGTAATGTAAATGTTACTTGTTTCTTACCATATTATAGTGTAGTGTGTGTATTTCCTTTTTTTTTGGATGAGTGTAAGTAAATAGTTTAATACACTGTAATCCTAATTTTGTACAATTACAAATGTCCATCTATACTCGGCTATCTTTTATCAATAATAAAATTTGATGGGATATTCTTCACGGATCTTGTGTAATTTTGAATCATTTTGCTACTTTCAATTTGCTTGATTTGTAAGGGAGTATAGGACATAAATCAAAGGAAAGTGCCAAGAGTTCAAAGGGTTCGCAATATAACAAAGCGTCGGCAATTCTTGATGCATAAAAGTGACGAGAAACTTTGACGCAAAAAAGTGTCCATCATGAAGATAGAATTGACGGAAAAAAGCGTCGAAAAGGTTGACGCTATAAAGTGTCCAAAAATCCTGACGCCCCAAAAAACCACGCTTTTTAAAGTGTCGAGAAATAAAATCTCGACGCTTTTAAGCGTCAAGAATAGCCTAAAAAAGCGTCGAAAAAGTAAGGGATTTGTAGTAGTGAGCGTATTTATAGGTACTTGCAGGGAACGTGCTCTCATGGGTTACTACTTTGACCCTCCCGGCGTTTTTATATTGTCGCTTACTCTGATGCAGATTGGGCAGGGGCTGTTCTGATAGCTTCCGTTCGACCACAGGTTATACTGTTTTTTTTGCGACAACCTTATTTCATGGCGATCCAAAAAGTAGCCTACTGTCTCCAAATCCTCGACTGAAACCGAGTATCGAGCTGTTGCTTACATGGTTCAAGAAACTATTTGGCTTCGGTCTATAATTGTTGAGTTGGGTATTCTTCTTCCTTGTCCAGTCACCTTTTTTGCAATAATGTCTCCGCCTCTTATCTTGTCGTGAATCCAATTCAACATGATCGCAACAAACACAATACCATTAATTATCATTTTGTTCGCGAAAGGGTTGCACATGGTGACTTGATAGTTCGTTATGTACCTACTCAGTATCATTTAGTTGATTTGTTTACTAAGAGTCTTAGTGGTCAACATTTTAAATTTTTTACGTTCCAATCTTCGCGTCGTCGTTCTCACCCGCAAAGATTGAGGGGGTGCAATAATGTAATGTATCCCGGTCTTGTAATAATGTAACCCAAGGGTACCCAAGAGTCTTGTAACTCCAATATTCTCTCATATATATATATATTGCCTCCTATATTGCGGAGGACCAAGCCAAATAACTCTCATATATATGCAATAATTGAAACAAAAAATGGAAAAAGAAAATTGAAAATCAGAAACCGAATACACGAAAATTCCGTATATCCAGGAAACTCCGTATCGGATACGTATAATGAAATTTGAGATTTTTAAAACCAGATATTGGATACGATTTTGAAAATCGTATCAGATATCCGGTTTTCCTGACCCCTAGTTTGATCATGTCAATTCTAGACTTCTAGTTATTTTGGGTACGTTATTATCAAATTATTTAGGAATAATAATCAATATTGTTGGGCCTAGTTCTTTATATGATTTTGATTATTATATCAATTAAATGTGCAAGTTATATAATATTGGTGCAAATAATCCGTTTACTGTAAGTCTTGCTTAAGACGGATAAAATATTACCACCATATGGTAATAAAGACAAAACTTTTGGTATTTCCTAGGCGACAAGTGAGGTGATTTAGTATATATTTGACTAGTCTTACGCTTAAGACGGGTAGTGTCGGACTTAAATGAGAATTTGTAATCCATTTATGTGTATGTTTAATAGTAAATGCAAAGTGAAGATTAAATGGACGATTGGTACAAGACAAACTAATCTTGCATAAACAAGATTTGAAGCTAAGAAGATCGAAAACTACTTTAAAGAAGATCGAGTTCATGGAAAATAAAGATAGAGAAAAAAGAATAAAGATAGCTTTAGTTTAATTAGTTCTGCTTTGATGTAGTAAAATGAGTCAACTCTATCTCACCATTCACCAATGTTATAATAACTTTATTATAACATCAGCTCATTAGAATTTCAATGTTATAGCGGTGTTTTATAATATTGGAAGTACTGAAGGAAAACGACAGGTCTTTATTAAATAAATTTCACATCACCTTTATTTTATATTTATTTATTTCAACAATTTTTTTTAATAAAATTGATTTTCCAAAAACACCATGGAAATATGAGAATTATCATTTCGATATTTTCTATATTTTGAGATACAATATCTTATTTACATAAAATTAGAAAACAATGCAGTATAATGCCCATCATTTTATAGGCTAGAATATTAACTAAGAGAAAGTGTATAAGTGAGTGGGTCAATCGACACAGCCTAGTGGGGGTTACGGGACTAGGGGAGTGTGGGTTGATCGACATGGGTGTTAGACAGGTGAAGGTTGAACTTATTAATATACTAACTACTTTATAATTAACCCTAAACCTATAAATACCACCAACCTTATTCAGTTGATACTTTTACTCGCCTTATAAATTATTCTAAACCTAAAAGGTGACAAGAGAGGAGACAAGCGAGAGGAAGAACGGACGTGGGGGGACGCGGAATTCGTAGTTGGGATCAAATGCTTTCATACCGTCGTTCGTAAGTCTTTCTACACAAGTTTTATTGACATAAGCCTTTTCGTTCGTTAATTGTTTTCATTTAGCAATCCCTTGTGCCGAGCTGACTGAGACCAACGAACTATAGTTTGGTTATTGGGTATTTCCCTATCTCTATAGTTCACGTTTTATTGTTGCAATATCGTCCTAGTGAAGTCCTAACTAACCGTGACTTGGCACAATGCTGGTTGAGGGAGCCGTGACTTCGGGGTGGGGTTGGGCAAGTCGTTTGCTTATGTAATGTTATAGGTACGCTGTTAATTGTATATTATTGTTATATGCGTAATTAGGTGGTGCTTTGTAGAAGAGCGTTTCTAGCAGAGTGTCTAGCTTGCTTGTGTTTGAAGAACTTGCTCACAGGTAAGGATGTCCTATTGATTTACGGCCTCTATAATTATTATTGTGCATTGGTGAACAAAAATGGTAGTAAAGCGAAAGTGCAAGTTCCATTTGGCCGAGTCGATCGACCTTCGTGTTGTAGTCGTGAATGGTGTGGTATTTCTACTTCGTGCAGTGTTGTTTTTATGTAAGTTGTTAGATTATGCGATGAGACGGATGATTGTTGATCAATTGAGCATACCACAGAGGTTGTGCTACTACCAGTTGTGCATAACACGGAGATTGTGCTATTGCCAGTTTATACGGTTGAGCATAGCATGGTGTCGAGGGGCCGGGGGCTTGTGCTACTGTCAGCTAATATAGTTGAGCATATCACGGTGTAAAGGGGGTTGTGCTACTATTGGTTTATATAGTTGGTACTTGTATATATGGGAGGCCGCCTGATGTTGCTATATAAACTAAGGGTCAACTTTACACGGTCAAAAGTCAAGTTCTAGACATGAAAATACATAAATTTCAAGTGGAGGTGATACCTTATCCTCTTAAGGTTCAAACGATATGTCACATACCCAATACAGACAAAAAACAAAGGAAATATGACCATTTTAAAAAAAAAAGGGTCTGTACAGGAAAACTTCACCCACCCGGGTGAAATTTCACCCGCTGGCTCCCATGCCATTTCGGACAACTTTTGTACCGAGCAAAAATGTCGCTCGTTCGGGTGAAGTTTCACCCGCCGGTGTCACACGAGCCACAAATTACATGAATCCGCATCCCTTTCTTTGGGTTTGAAGATGAATCTTCAAACTCCAAACTTAACATACAAGATCATACCACAAAAAAGATATGAACAAGGATCAAAGACATTAAAAATCATCATCCAACTCAACACAACAAACCCAACTTTACCCAAATTTCATCAACATCAACATTAGTTCCATACTCAAGGATTCATCACCTTATTTCTATCAAAAATATGTCAACAAACATCATATAAGTCTCATGTAACATTATTCAACATACATCACGAATGAAAATGAGATAAACTCAACCTAAAGAACTCATCTTCATCATGTGCAATTCTAAACTAACACAAATAACTACACAAACAATGTAATATCGAGTAACCCGTCTACGTTGCATTGATTAGCTCTTCTAAGCTTCCAAAGCTTCTTCTACGTGGTATAAATCTTCATTGGGATCTTCATGATCCCTTCTTAGCCAATGGCGTATCATAATTTTAGACGAAAACTAACTCTAAGGAAAAGATGAGATTTTGAAAGTTAACAAAGACTATACCTTCTTATTTAGAAAGAAAGAGAGTAATAAAAGATGGAAGTTTGGTATAAAAATCAAAGGATTTGGTTAAGAAATGAGCAAGATATGATTCTCTCAAGTTTTAAAGGATAAGATATTTCCTCGGAGGTTTTAGAGATAAGAATGTTGTTGGAAAATGAGATGGAAGGGATAAAGTATAAAATAAGGTAAGATCTATTGTTGCTAACACGTAGGGGTGTGCACCCCCACAAAAGAGGAGGGAGTCGACGGACGAGAATCAAACGAGCTCATAGGAAAGAAAATAAGAAGGAACATAGATAAATACAGACTGATTCTCGAAATGCCTCGATCAGGCTTTCCAGAAGAAGAGGCAGATCGCAGAGAGACTTTTGGGGGCAGGTCCGAGATATGCAGATCAACTCTTTTTCTTATCCAAAGATCAGCTCGTATGGAGGTCGAACGCCCACATGTCGTGAGCTCGTCAAGCCACAGTTCTTTCAGAAGCTCCCTTTCCAAAAGCAAGCTCATTATGTGCAATCGGTAAAATAACTTAGGACTAACAGAAGCACGTATCCTTAAGCTTTCGTTAGCCAGGAAAGGCCACATGAAAGAAATTCTTATTGTAGCGCAACTTAATTTATTCGGCTTTTGAGGTGTTTCACAAAAAAACACCACCATATTTGCATGCTGACTTGACCCGAGGAAATCCGTTTGCGGGAATCAAAGAGAAAATAGATATTTAAAATGGCTTTTGGGCCGAGCTGGATTTGAACCGGCGTGTCCAGATCTGTCAAAATAAATTGAAAAAAAGAGTGTCGTTTTCGCCAACCTGGTGAACCAGCTTTTGATTTCAGCAAACACCCGGCTCGAATTTTTTAATGAATCAACAATTTTTTTTGTGAAAAACCGGGTTCTATGAGCAAGAACTTTACCAGCCAACAAACTCGCAATGGTTGACGCCAACTAAGAAATTGCACATGACTGGCGGGGCTTGAATCCGCAGCCGGCATGAGTAAAAGTTACAATTTCCGAGTCCCGTCCAGACTCGGCCTTTTGATTTACTCGTGGGATCCGGGCGGTCCGCGTATAAGAACTACACCAATCCATCCCGAGTAGCCTGGTGAGGGCTTACTGTGTGGGGACTGCTTTCGATCCTGCTGTGCTGGAAGAGCGCGGGGATTGAGGGACCCCTTAAAAGGGAAGGCTTGGGCCGATTTTTATTGAGTTTTCCCGTCTTTTTTGCTCTGTTAGGTAAGGGTCGCGATACAGCTAGCTTTTTGGCAAACAGTCACTCGGGCAGTCGGGCTGGTCACTTTGACCCACCCAAGCAAGCGCACAAGCTAGCCTAAAGGCCCTAAACCTTAAATTAGGTGGCAGACATGTTGGTCGCATTTGTTTTTTTTCTTTTCTTTCGCCAAATTAAATATTCTCCGCCCTCCGGACAAGGCCGCTAAGCCACCACCATTTCCGTAATTAGACACCAGAAGGAATCTATGTACCAATACCAGTAGTTGTTTTGGCCCGCGCTTTAACCATTCAGCCATGGATACTTAACGCTTTTTAGTAGGGTGTTACGAGCGAGGTAAAGGTCTATTCTGGAAAGAGACTTTTATTACGCTGCCTATCCACGCACGCTGCCTTTCTTAATCGACATGGACAAAATGTTGATCAACACCCCTACAAAAAGTTGGTTGACACACTCCCAGAAATGCTAATCGACACACTCAAAGTCACCCCTACACGACCATTGTTGATCGACAGCCAGTAAAAGTCGATCGACACAACCCAATAGGCCCAACCTTTCTCCTGAGCCAACGCACACATTCCTTGTGATTGATAGCCAGCCTTTGTCGATCGATATCTAATCAAAGTCGATCAACACGATCCAATAGACACAACCAATCTCTTTAGATAACACACACAACCTTTGTCGATCGACAACTAGCGTTTGTCGATCAACAGACACTTAGCGTACTAGCCTAAACTCCAATTGAAGTTTATCGATTACTCTAACAAAATCACGGGTATTACAATATAGATTTAGAAGTAGCAGGCATATAACGAAAGGAATAACGGTACCAACTTTTCAGAATCACGCTGCAAGTATGGGTCCTACATATAGTTTCTAATTGTCATATTCTGCCATTTGATTTCTATTTCTGCACAATTATTGAGCTCTATATACTGTTTCTTTTATGTATACATTAATAAGAAAATATTATTATTTGAACAAAAAATTCTCATATTAAATTGGAATAAAATGATAAAATGTTAGAACTTAGTAAAGATGTTCAGATTTGCTATTAAAGTAAAAGGGTTACAATTTGAAAGGTATGTTTCACATGGTTCACTCTTAGTTAGCCTTGATGGAAGATTAGTATTATGTTGTAAATTATGAAATTGGTCATCTCTCTACATAGAAATAGTGACTTTTGCCCATCACAAAGATCATCCACAAATACATACACAAATAAAACACGTACATTAAGATTTATAGGCAAAGAGAGAGAAACTACATTTCTCTTTTTAAGGTTTTTTTTGGCAACGGTTATAGATAGCTTATACTGCCTTACGGGCAGCATTGGAGACCATCCAGATGTAAGATGTAGGATAGATAATAGTAGCTAAAAAGAGAAACATACCAAGTACAAATAAAACATAAATTAAAATTAAAACTACAGTACGAGGGCCATCTAAAACATCGTCGATTTGATGATACATGACCAAAGGCTGAGCACACACATTTGAGCCAACATCCCCTACACAGAAGAACTCCAAATGTCGATGGTAGATACGAGTCAGTGAGGAATGATAACGCGGTGTACTTACGATCTTGCGAAAAGACCGTAGAAAGATAAAGAGACGAGCAAGACGACGAGGTCTACTAATGTCGGAGAAAAATCTCCTACACCTTCGAAATCTGCCCCCATGGTCGTAAAACCAACGAATCAAAAGGTCATGCATGCAAATAATAAAATGGACCAAAGTGAACCCTTCAACAATGCTCGAAATCCAAGCGAGTCCCTTAATCATACTAGCAATCGAAACCGAGAACACCACTGGAATCACAAAGGCCCGATGGAGAAGATAAGCCCAAGGGAAAGCCATCAACGCCCCATCAACGTCGATTATTCGATTTAACATAGCCCTCAAGAGATGACTACCACCACAACAGCTACAGTAACTTCTCCTATATGAGGAGATTATTAGGAGAACTAAGAAAGACATTATGAAAAATTGAGACGACATAATGTTTAGAAAAGATACGACCATCTCCAAACCACCCCACCTCACCAACAAATCCCTCCTACTACCTATTCAAATACTCACAAACCATAAAATAACACTAAAATCCGACAAACGTCTCTCCACAAAGACTGACCAGGCCATCCACCAGGACCAAAAAGGACCCCCCGACAATGACACCAACAACAAAGACAAGACATACCTTCCATAATAAAGAACGATCCCAGATACCACAAACCTCGATACAAACCCAGAAACATACATGCAAGCAAAACAGGAAAACAATAGGCCGACAACACGAGACAAAGAGCCAGCGGATCTGATCGGTGGGGAAGGGGGCGAGGGGAAGGGGAACGCCAAATCAAATCAGCAGATCGACGAGCTGACCCGTAAGGACAACCGACACCAACAACCCCAAGAAAAATAAGGGGAAGACCATACCACATCCGGGGGAGGTGGGGGTGGGATGGGGGAACACCTCCTTAGTTGCATGCACAAATACTGATTGAGCACGGAAGACCAGACAGAAGGAACGAAGAGGAAGGTAGATCTACACAACAAAGAACCCAAGAAGATAGGAGATCGACGATAACAAGGCAGAAACGATCGAACACACATAAAAAGATAGAGAGAGGAAAAGACGGGTATAGTTAATTAAAGTTTGTTTTAGAAAGCAAGGTCACCGGAGATAGGCTGAAAGACGCGCCCATCTCCGATGACCGAATAGGCAATGAGGAGGGACAGTGAGAGGAAAGAGAGGTGGAAACAAGATTTAAGGTTTGTGTTTTCTTTTTAGAGAGATGAGGGAGAGGTTTTCTCTCTCTATATTTTAAGAGTTGAATCAAGCATGTTTCTTTTTAAGGTTTTATTGTCCAACAAAGTTTATCATTATTATGTTGTCCGGAGGTTTGTTCTAAACTTATTAACAACATAATTACATTTGTGATAATCATCTAATTTAATTAAGATCTTGGGATTCATGCTATGACTTAAATTATTTAACATTATACTAAAATTTTTGAGATTTATTTTAAAGAGTATGAGTTTTGGTATAAAAATTTTGAGCTCCTTCAATCAATAAGCTAAAAAAAATATAATATTGCTCAAAAATATACATATAAAGTCAGTAATTTAAGTTTTGACAGCCAAATTTTTAATATATATATCTTATAAATTTTAAAAGTTAAAATGTAACCCTCTGTCACGATCAATTGTTGTCCTATTCCTTTTTAGGGTGTCTCAGTGAATTGTAATCCTTTCTATATTAGGAAGAGTTTTTATTAGTAATTTGATAACTCAATGAGACTAAATGTTCACTTGTCATCTAATAAGTGAAACCACAAATAGTCTCCACTCTTTCATTGATCTTTGTACTAAAATAAAAGGAAAATAATTCATCAAAACAGAAAAAAATATGTTACCTCAATTACTAAAAGAGGTCTGATATAATACATCACATACATATTTCTTTCTTCCCGATGACACCACAAACTAAAATCTAAAACCCTTTACCCCGTTGACCAATTTCGGAAATCATGTTTGATGGAGAAATTAGACATGATATAAAGAAATACTAAATTAATAGGCCAAGTAAACCCACCTTAGTTAAAGTGTTATGTTATGCATTATAAAAAATTACGTAGTACTGCAAATTTAAAAAGTGTGGCACCTTGTGATATATTGTGTCTTTTCATGCCCTAGTTGATTCCCACATATGACGATCGTTGGTTGAATTGAAGCCTTAATGTGGCGGACAATATAAATGTTTTCCCACAAAGCAACAATAAATCATAATAGAGCACTATATTTATTTACATGATATTATGATATTTGAAGGTAAATTTAAAGTGTAAATTATTTGTTTAGTGGAGGGGGCCACGCCAATTGTAGGATACTTAGCTACTTAGCTAGGGAGGGTGCTCTTAATGCGCACAAACGTGTCCGTATATAAAAACTTGTCAATTTCGTGGTTAACTAGGTTAATAAACTAGCAATCATGACCCGTCATTTCCTTCATTATCATTTGTTGAATATTATTTCCATGATGATGCAAATTGATTGGTGATTATTTGAGAGTAAAAATGTCTAGTATAAAGAATATCAATAAATCTTGCTTTTGACGGGGCGACCTGTCGCAAGTTTGCGACGGGTCAAATCCCTCTCACAAAGAGCAAGTGGCAAGGTAAATGGGGGGCTCCATTTGCATCTCACTTGTCTCCCCACTGCTCTTTATGAGGATGATTTGACCCGTCGCAAGCTTGCAACGGGTCGGTCCGTCACAAATGAGAATTTGTGAAAGAATATAGGGTGAGGCAAAACGTAAATCACATTAATAACTTATGCGAAATGATATTCAATTAGTATATCTGTTGAATATTATTTCCAATTAATTAGCCAGGAGGAAATACGTTAAAATAATCGTCGAATTTGGGCTTGGAATAGCCATGGGCCGGGCTTACGTTAAATTTTTGGGCCACGCACAAGAGAGTTATCGGGTTTAGGACGGGTTATTGGCCGGACCTTTATATTTTCCTTAAAATGTCGTACCAGCTTATTTTGTGGGCGGAATGGGGAAGTTAAATGGACGGGACGATCCATAAACAACTCAAATCTGTCATTATCTATTACAAGTACATATTTTTAAGGAAACTATGGTACTAAACTGGCAATCCGACCCGACCCGAGTGACCCGACCCGAAACCCGAGCAAAACCGAGACCCGAAACCGACCCGACCCGACCCGATGACGACCCGAAGATCAGTGACCCGAACCCGACCCGACATTGACCCGACCCGATATTGACCCGATTAAATTGACGTCTGACAATTATTAAGCTTAATAATGATTAAAATGAAAGTGATAAATTGTTTAAATTAATATATTTGACTTAATAATGAAGTAACTAAACCAAATAATAATTTAAAACTAGATTTAATGGAAAAATATTGAAGTATTGCGATAAAATAGCCGGACCCGATTACGACCTGACCCGACCCGATGTATCATTTACCTGAAATGACCCGACCCGAACCCGACTCGACCCGAACGGACAGTCTGACCCGATTCGACCCGAACCCGATATAACCAGACCCAAACCCGATCTGACTGACCCGATTGCCAGAGATATATATGACGGAGCCATGGAGGTACTACACTAGGTAGCACGGACACTCCTCCTAAGTAGCCGTCCTGTGTCGGACACCGTATCGGACACACGGACACCTATAAATACGGAATAAGAGGTTGAAAGACTAAAAGAGATTGATTAGAAGATGAGTTGAGTGAGAAATGAGAATAATTTATAGTCAGAGTCAAAATTTACCTTCAATTATTTACATTTAATATAAAATATCAATATAAAAATAAAATCGTACGTTATTTATAACTATAAAATATATATTTTATTAAATTTAAATGCCGTGTCTCGTGTCCTTAATTTCAAGAGATGCCTTATCGCGTGTCTGTGTCGTATCCGTGTCCGCGTCCGTGTCCGTTCTCGTGCTACCTAGGTACTACATTGTAAGACTTAAACCACATTCAATTGTCACCTAAACAGGAAGCATAACCAAGGACAATTAAAATGGGTTTACAGCTCCTATTTACGCAACGACATTTATAAATGATGTATTTTGCCATCACTAATATATTAAAACATTAAAATATCAAAAAGTGCGTGCAAAAGTGACTATGTGCGGCTAACAAATGTTTTGGTGAAGAATATTTCCATGTGACAACAAAGCAAAGAGGACATTTCATCAGTTTTTAATAAATGTCCGGTGTGATAGATATATCCTCTCATATTTTTAACAATGAAGTATAAAAAATCACAAATAACTTATTTTTTATAATCTATGTGTATTATTTGACTCGTCACAAGCTTTTGATAGATATAATCGTTACAAATGAAAATTTATATATACAATTTTATAAAAGGCAAATTTATTCCATTCTTTTATATACTCCCTCTTATTCTCAATAATCTCCCCTCTTTTCCTTTTTATTTATTCACAATATCTTATCTCTTTCTTTATTTAGTAAGTTTTTATACTTATTTTAATTATCTCACCTCACAACAATACCCCACAATACTTATATTTTTATCTCAGTAGTTTTAAACCTGTGCAAAAAATGCACGGGTGGTATTTGTGAATTTATTATTTTAGTTTTGTTTCTTTTTTTCAATATAACATAAGTTGAAATTCATTTTTTATTAACTTCTATGTTAAAAATTTATAAATATGAAGAAATGTTTTGCATACTTGTAGTGAAATTAAATTTAAGAATGGATATCTTTAGGAAATAGAGTAATTAAATCAGTCTCATTAGTGTGATCCCTACAAAAGAAAAAAAAAACTTTTTTCCCTCCCTAAAATATAGGAACCAATCAAAATCCTTAAAATAATTTAGCTTTTATTTATATGGAGATTTTAATCACCCCACCACACCCCAAAACAATACTTAATTTAATCATTTCACCCCACAATAATACCCCATTATACCTTCTCTTTCTCCAATCACATCACGACACCACACCACGAGAAAAAGAATTATACATCGGAGGTACTACCTCAGAGTAGTATGATTTTGAGTTTTTGTGCATTTTTTTCGAGCTTTTTAAAGTTTATAAATCAAATTTTATATCTTATATATGATGTTTTTTGAGTTTTATTGTAATTTTTTTGAGCTTAATATTCAAATTAATAAACTCAAAAACTTTATAGTAAAACTATACTATACTCGAAAACTTTATTGTAAAGCTCAAAAACTATATTGTATGTGGTAGTACATTAGATGTACAATTCACTTACTGACACACCACACCACATCACTATACTTTACATTATTTAATTAAAACCCTAAATTTTTGTGTCACCCATGAATAGCAAGGGTTATTGTGTATAGAAGGGAGTATATGTTTATAGAAGGATTTAAATATATTTATAGAAGGCATATTAGTGAAAATAGTAATTAAACCCGTTAACTTTGTTTAATTATGAAATTAATGCCTCTTAAATTTCATTCATAACAATCAAGCTCCTTAAGATTAACCAAAAGTGAAATTTAGCCTTATTTTAAAATGTTGACTAACAATTTAAACCAAAATTCATTTTATATTATTGTTACACAATTTATCAAATACAAAAAATTATTAATTTCAAGCTTATAAATTCTTATACAATTTATTAAGGGATAATTCACATGGTACCCCTGAGTTTGGACTTTTTCACGTGTTACCCAGTTTTTTTTTAAAATCTACTCATGATACCCATGAACTTTCATTTTAATGCACGGTCTACCCTTACCCCTTAACTCTGTCAAATTTGTTAACGGTAGACAGTTTGTTAAAATTCAATTTTTAGGGGAAATGTAGTTATAATAACTACTTTTTGAAATAGTAAAGGTAAGAATTATTTTGCACTAAATAACCTTAAGGTTTGAAAATTGTGCACAATCTACCCCTGCATTTCTTAGCTTTACTATTTGTGTAATAGAATAGTTCAAACAATTTTATAAACCATGACAAATAGTTTGTTCCCTTGCCCATGGAATTGGATTCTCATACCATCAAAATACTGATTCTAATAATGATTAGCAAATTGACATCATGAAACTATAGTTAGCATTAAGAAATGAGCAATTTGACATATTCACATGAAACGCATACTAAGTGGCAAACATGTGGCCCAAGTTTAGTGTGTAGGACAATTAGAAACCTAAATGATCGATATAATATTTGTATTTATGTAGTATAGAGTATTCAAGGTTTCCTACTTTCCTAAAGAGGTATAAACTATGATAGAAAAGTAAAGGAACCAATGAATGAAAATAACATGGAGTAAAAATTTGTAATTATTTGGGGAACCACCATCACTTATTGAACAAGTTGAGATGACCCATTGAGTACGTACGGGTTGATTTTTTTAAAGAATAATGATATTATTATGCACAAATTCTCCTTTGAGAAAGGATGACTCGTCTTAAGCACAAATTCTCCATTTTAAATATTTTCTTATTTGAATAATAGCTTAATAATCCATACCTACTTTTCATTATTTACAAAAATACTACAATTATTAGTGAACCACCAACCCATAATCCCACTTGAATAATTAATCTACCTACAAACCCACTAATCCCTGCATCTAAAAATCTCTAAACGCCCGCCTTGAATATCCTTCAAGAGGGATGACAATAGGTAAGATATTGATTAGGTGGAGCCACATCACCGCTTCATCAATTCGAAAATCAAATTTACTTAAATTATTTTCTCATTATTATGCACAAAACATTTGCTTTCAAAACAACGTAAATGTGAAATATTTTCTACATCAAAGTGGTTCATATAAGGGTTTTGTAGAACAGGTCGAATCATAGCACGATTATGTATATAACGTGCATTAAAAATCTTAATTAGCTCAAAAACTACGTGGTAAGCAATTTCATAAGAGCATTGTGCAAGGCATTGTTGGAGTAAGTGTCCTCAACAATAGTGCGATCACATGATAAATTTCAATAATAAGAATACAAAGGGATGATGAATATTATAGTCAACTGGTCAACATAAATCGGTGATGATTGGCTCAATTGAGTTTGACGTTACTGTCGTATGACGGTGGTGATCAGTTGATCCCTTGAGGTCACACCTAAAGGACAATCCCTTAATCATGTACATTAATTAATTGTATAGCGATACAGATTAATTAATCCCTTAATTTGAACAGGTTTAAAGTGAGAATTATATCTTATTGTAATATGATTAAATAAGATTCATTTTAGTAATTTAATTATTATATTACTAAGAATGCATTATGTTTATGAAATATTTGTGATAAGTGAGATTGATCGATTATAATTACAAATTGTTGTAGATTATATTAACCAAATATGAGATGACCCATTTTATTTACATGTAATTATAAAATGAAACTTAAAATGTTAAGTCTAATTTATTTGTTATGAAATTGCATTTAAATTAGTTAAATGTATATTTATAAGCTTAATTACATGTTACATGTCACATGTCACATGTGTGATAAATGACAAATTACAAAATAAAATGGACACCCATTTTAAGTTGGGAAACCGGTTATATGGGGTTGGGTAAGGATTAGGCTTTAAATGTTGTGCTAATGATGATTAGACAAAATGATTACCTAACCTAAATACCTATAACCACCCTATAACTTTGATAAGGCAAAAAGGAAGAGGCATGCCCTCCCTTCCCTAGGGGTTGCCGGTTTTTTGGTGGGTAGATAAGAGGATGTTTTCCTCTTGTTTACTCACTAGTTAATCTTAGAAGAAAACACTTGCATTATCTCACTAAAATCACAACAATATACTTAGAAACTTTAGAAGTTTCATAGAACTTGTGTTGGAGTATAAACATCATATTACTAGAGTAGTAATTGGAGTGTTGTATACTTGTTTTAAGGGTACTTATCTATTGAACTTGTAAACCAATAGTTGAGTGATTAAGGGCTTGTCTTGGTGCAACTAATTGGAGTGTTCTTATTCTAAGAACTAGGAAATCATCCTTATATATTGAGCTCAAGAACAAAGTAAGAAGGAGTCCTATTTTGTGCCCAAAATCCTTTTAAATCAATGTAAGAATAATATATCTTCTTATCTTTGTTTTATGTTATGCATGCATAAGATCTAAATAGTTTAAGGGTAAACTATTAGTAAAATGATTTTAGAAATGTTTAAATATCGAGTTTAAGAAACTTACAGGCATATCCTATAAAGTTTTATTCATACACTATGCTCGACAACACAGTTTTGTTGTGAACTTCGTGGAGTGGATAAATCATGTCCCCATGAGCTATATATACAATAATCAATTAAATTATTGTTGTCAAATTTGGTGTCATGGTCTTTTCGAATGGATGTTAATCAAGAGTTAAATTTGGTTTGAACAAGTTTCATTAAACACTTGAATTCTTCAAAAGTTTCATCTTTAGTGTTTAATAAAATTATCTAAACATACCTAGAAAAATCGTCAACCAAAACAAAAACGAATTTACATCACCTCTACTTCTAACCTTCACTGGTCCGCAGAGATTCATATGAATAAGCTCTAGTGGTTTTGATGTACTTACCAACCTTTTTAGGTTTAAATGACGATCTCATATGATTGCATCTTGCTCAAGTTTCACATAACTGCACTGAAGTTATTCATAAAACAAAACAATTTGTACTTTAAAAACTTAAGGAATTTTAACAACTAAAGATTTCTGTTTTAAAAGCTAATATGCAAGAAACTGAGAACAGATAGAACCTAGCCAAAGCACAAAGCCAATGGACTAGGGGTTGAGAGCCTAATCCCAACACACAGCAAAGGATTGAGTTCTCAAGTCCCAGCACAAAGCAAAGGATAGTCTCTAGCACACAGCCAAGAGGTTCAACAGAAACAAGGTGTCAGTTTTTGTGTTTACTTCAAATCTGCCTTTCAATCATTAGGAATAAGCCTTATGTAGGCAATGAGAATACATCTTACTCGTCCATTACATCTAGGGTCATCCTTGGCTTTCAAAAGAAACAGAAAACATACAGAATTCATAAATAAAACTGACATAAAATAGCATAATGAGACAATCATCCTATGCTTGCTTCTGGCTGCTTATTGGTTGCTTTCCTGGCTAAGAGTCGACTTCTTTCTGTGCTTTCCTGGTCCTGAACTGAAGTGGTAAGTCTTCCAAAAGGTTCAACCACGGTTTGTGAAACTAGCTTGGCCAAAACAGGAAGATTGATAGTGACAACTTATCTACTTCTCAAAAGACTACAAAGTGGGTCAGCTGAACTTGGCTCTTGAATTACAGTGTGATCCTGGCGTTTTATGAGGAAGGTTTCTTGGACAAAAAGATAGTAGACCCTCCCTAGGACCAAGCCTGACCCTTAGTTTGAATTTCTTATGCTTGGAAGATACCCTTGGACCCTGTCCAAGACAGTTGTTGTAGACTGGTTTCCTTGAGGCTGACTGGCTGGTTGCTGTGTGTTTGGCTCTTGTCCTGGTTTGTTTGCTTGAGGCTTGGGCTATAAAAAGCATTGACATAGCTTCTTAGGTAGGTTGAAGTTGAGCTTGGTCTGTGGCTTGATTGATCATGGCTTGGATGGTCTTGGTTCTGAACCCTGCATTGAACTCTTGTTGCAACCCCTCCTTCTTGAAAAAGATTTGTCCTCAAATCCTCTTCATCCTCAAACTCTCCTTGATAAGGGCTCAGATCTCCCACATTGAATGTTCCATGTACTCCATATTGACCTGGTAGATCTACCTTGTAAGCATTGGGCCCTATTTTCTCAAGTACTTCAAAAGGGCCATCAGCTCTAGGCATCAGTTTGTTTTTCCTCTTGTCTGGGAACCTCTCCTTTCTCAAGTGTAGCCACACCATGTCACCATCTTTGAACTCTCTGGCCTTCTTTGGACCCTTGGCTCTTGACTTGTACATTTCATTTGTTTTCTCAATTTGCTGCTTAACCTGACTATGGATCTTCATCATTTGTTGTACTCTTTCCTTGGCATCATAGTTGATTTCTTTTCTGATCACTGGGGCTAGGTCTGTTGGCATTAGAGGGTTAGTATTATAAACAACTTCAAAAGGACTCTTACTTGTGCTGCTTGAAGGAGCCCTGTTGAATGCAAATTCAGCTTGTGACAATTTCAGGTCCTAATCCTTTAATGACTTAGCAATGATGCACCTCAAAATCCTTCCCAAAGTCTTGTTGGTGACTTATGTCTGCCCATCAGTCTGAGGGTGGTGTGAGGTGGTGAAGAGGAGCTTGGTTTTCAGAAGCTTCCACAGTGTCCTCCAGAAGTGGCTCATAAACTTGGTGTCCCTATCTGACACAATGCTCCTTGGCACCCCATGCAGTCTCACTATGTCTTTGAAATAGAGCTAAGCTACCCCCATTACATCCTCTGTCTTCCTGCAGGCAACAAAATAGGCCATTTTGTTGAACCTGTCAACAACCACCATCACTGAATCCTTTCCCCTTTGTGTTCTAGGCAGTGCTACTGTGAAATCCATGTTGATGTCCTCCCAAGGTTTGTTTGGTACAGGCAGTGGTGTGTTGGGGCCTGCTTGGAACTGAGATTTGGCCAATTGACAGGGTTTGCATCTCTTGATAGTATCCTGCACATCACCTAGCATCTTGGTGTTGGAGTAAATGTCCTCAACAATAGTGCGATCATATAATTAAATCTTGATAATAAGAATACAAAGGGATGATGAATATTATAGTCAACTGGTCAACATAAATCGGTAACGATTGGCTCAATTGAGTTTGACGTTACTGTCGTATGACGGTGGTGATCAGTTGATCCCTTGGGGTCACACCTAAAGGACAATCCCCTAATCACGTACATTAATTAATTGTATAGCGATACTGATTAATTAATCCCTTAAATTGAACCAAGTTTAAATTGTAAGTGAGAAATATATCTTATTGTAATATGATTAAATAAGATTCATTTTAGTAATTTAATTGTTATATTACTAAGAATGCATTATGTTTATGAAACATTTGAGATAAGCAAAATTGGTTAATTATAATTACAAATTGTTGTAGATTATATTAACCAAATATGAGATGACCCATTTTATTTACATGTAATTATAAAATGTGACTTAAAATGTTAAGTCTAATTTATTTGTTATGAAATTGCATTTAAATTAGTTAAATGTACATTTATAAGCAAAGCTTACATGTTACATGTCACATGTGACACATTGTATGACAATTGACATTTGACAAAGTTAAAATGGACACCTTATTATTATAGGGGGCCGAAAATATTGTGAGTTTATGTGTTAGTGGGTGTTTTTATTTAATTGTTAAATAGAAACATCATCATAACCTAAAGGTATAGCCTTACATACCTAGTGCTTTGATAAGAACAAAAGCAAAAGCCCACCCTTCCCCATGGCATGCATGTGCCAGCTCCATAAGGGAGAAAAGAGAAGTGTTTTTCTCTTATAAGATACTCACGTGATCTCATAGTGTAGTATGCAACTTATCTCTCTACATCTCTACATTCTCACACTAAAAGAACTTGAGAAGTTCATCTTGTGTTCATAAATTTTCTAATAAAATTACTAAGAGTAGTAATAGTGTTTATTAGTCACTTTTAAGAGAACTATTATATTATACTAGTGTAGTATTTTATATAGTGATTAAGGGTAGTCTTGGTGCAACTAATTGGAGTGTTCTTATTCTAAGAACTTGGAAATCATCCTTATATTTTGAGCTCAAGAACAAGATTAGGAAGGTGTCCTAATCTTGTGCCCATATTTGTTCCAATATCAATGTAAGGAAAATGTTTCTTCTTATTTTGTATTGTTTTGTTATGCATGCGTAAGATCTTAATAGTTTAAGAGTAAACTATTCATAATATGATATTAGAAATGTCTAATATTGAGTTTAAGAAACTTACACTTGGACCAATAGAATTGCTCCTGTAAGATCTCATAAGTGTTCTGTACCTCAAAATGCCCTGCAAGACCATTGCAATGAACTTCCTTGACTAACAAACCCCTATAAGGTCCCTTGGGTATGCACAGCTTGTTTCCCTGGAAGAGGAAGCCATCTTGTGTCAAGTATTTACTTCCCTTCTTGAGCTGTCCCTCTGAGTACACCTTCCATTCCCCCTTGAAGTCTGGGTCCTCCAGGTAGAGCTCCTTCATGAACTCAAAGCCTAGAACCCTCTGCTCCATGTATGTCAGCATCACAGACCTCCTAGACAAGGCATCAGCCACTACATTGTTCTTCCCTTCTATGTACTTGCTGGAGAAGGAAAAGGATTGAAGAAATTCCACCCATTTGGCATGGATTGGATTGAGCTTGTGTTGGCCATTAATGAACTTCAAGGCCTCATGATCTGAGTGCAACACAAAAGGCTTGGGTTTCAGATAATGCCCCCAATGGTTCAGGGCTCTCACTATGGCATAAAACTCTTTGTCATAGGTGGAGTAGTTCAGCCTTGCTCCACTTAACTTTTCACTGAAATAGGTTATTGGTTTCCTTTCCTGAACCAGTACTACCCCAATTCCTAGCCCACTTGCATCACACTCTACCTCAAACAGCTTGTTGAAATCAGGTAAGCCTAGCATAGGGGATTTGCACAACAGTTCTTTGATTGAATTGAAGGACGTCTCGGCTTTATCTCCCCAATTGAACTCCCCTTTCTTCATGCATTCAGTGATGGGAGCCATGATGGAGCTGAAACCCTGAATAAACCTCCTATAGAAGGAGGTTAATCCTTGAAAACTCCTGACTTCAGTCACTGTCTTGGGTATAGGCCAATCCCTAATTGCTTTCAACTTCTCAGGGTCAACAACTACCCCATCCTTTGAGATAATGAACCCAAGGAAGTGAACCTCAGGCTGCATAAAAGTGCATTTTTCCAGTTTACGATAGAGCTTGTTCTCCCTCAGAACTTCACAAAGCAGCTTCAGATGTTGTAAGTGTTCCTTCTTGTTGGAGCTCTAGACTAGGATGTCGTCAAAGTGGACCACAATGAACTTCCACAAATAGGGCCTCAATACTTCTGTCATCAGCCTCATGAATGTGCTAGGGCCATTGGAGAGCCCAAAAGGCATCACTAACCACTCATACAGCCCATGTTTGGTCTTGAATGCAGTTTTCCACTCATCTTCAGCTCTAATTCTTACCTGATGATATCCTTGCCTCAAATCAATTTTGGTAAACACTTGAGCCCCACTTAGTTCATCCAGAATGTCATTAAGCCTAGGTATGGGGAACCTGTACTTAATGGTAATGTTGTTGATTGGCCTGCTGTCTATACACATCCTCCAGGTTCCATCTTTCTTAGGTACTAGCAATGCTGGTACAACACAAGGGCTAAGAGACTCCCTGACATGTCCTTTACTTAGCAGTTCCCCTACTTGAGACTGAAGTTCTTGTGTTGCTCTGGGGTCACTTCTGTAAGCAGGTTTGTTTGGGAGGATAGCCCCAGGTATCAAGTCAATGTGGTGCTCAATCCCCCTTAGTGAAGGTAGTCCACTAGGTAGTTCAGAAAGGAAAACATCTTCATAGGCTTTCAACAAAGCTTGTACTTCTTCAGGCACATGGTTACAAACCTCCCCAACCTCCTTGGTGAGGAGTACATAGACTGGTCTAAGGTAATTCAACTCCTGCACCATTTCTGATTCACTCAACAGTAAAACCTCCTTAGCAGTCTCAGTCACGAGAGGGGGATTTCCCTTCAGGGTAGGGGGGTAAAGGAGCTAAGATGATTTTATTCTTCCCAAATTTGAAGGAGTAAGTTTTTTCCCTCCCCTGGTGAACAGCATCCCTATCAAACTCCCAAGGCCTACCCAGTAGAAGGTGACATGCATCCATTGGAAGCACATCACACATGGCCTTATCAGCATACCCCTTCCCAATGGAGAATGGTACAACACACTGCTGGTCAACCCTCACTTCAGCCCCTTTGTTCAACCACCTAAGCTTGTAAGGGTGAGGGTGGTCTTTGGTGGGCAGATTTAGTTTGTCTACCAGGGTAACATTGGTGCAGCTATCTCCATCCACAATCAGGTTACAGACCCTCCCTTTAATGGTACACCTGATTCTAAAGATCTGGTGCCTTAGATCTTCCTTGAAGGGTTGGGGTTGTATGTGAATTACCCTCCATGTTACCAAGCTTAAACCAGCATCAGGCTCAATCAATTCCTCACTAGCCTCTACCTCAGGCTCCTCCATTTCATCATCACAGACCAACACCTCATCCTCTCCCCAATGCACAACTTCCATGTGCTAAGATCTATTTTTGATGGACATTCTCTAGCAAAATGCCCATAACCTTGACACTGAAAACACTTTTTGAGGGGGATAGTTTTCTCTTGGGCTGAATCAACAGTTTTGCCTTTATCAATGTTGACAGGAGTCTTAGCAGGAACTACAAGGTCTCCTATCCTGACTCCTACATAGGGTTTAAAGGTAGGTGCTCTAGATGGTGTCTTAGAGACACTAGACTTTCCCTTACCCAACTTCTCTACCCTTAGAGACAAGTTAACAGCCTCCTTAAAGGAGTATATGTTCTCCAGTCTGACCTTGCTAGCTATCCTCTCATCCAACCCCTCTAAGAACCTTGTTATCTTCTATTTTGGTTTTTCAACAACCTCACATTCCAGGGTGAGTTGCTCAAAGTCCCTTAGATAAGACTCTACAGGTCTTTGGTCTTGTTTCAGGTGGGTGAGTTTAATGAACATGTCCTGAGTGTAGTCCCTAGATACAAACTTAGTTCTCATTTTCTTTTTTAGCTTAAGCCATGATTTAACAGGTTCCTTTCCCTCCCTTACCCTCAAGGTTTTCATGTTCTCATACCAGAGTGATGCATACCCTTTCAATTTCATAATAGCAACCTTAAAAGCTTTCCTATCAGTGTAGCCTTTAAACTCAAAGAATCTTTCTACAGACCTTAACCAATCTAGGAAATCATCAGGGTTCATACTACCTAGAAAGTCAGGAATCTCTACCTTTATATCCTTGTCATGGTGCCTGGGAAGGCTCTGCTCTGAGCCATCTGAGTCTGAGGGCTTCTCCTGCTCCACAAGCTGTCTTCTCCTTCCCCCAACATGTGGTATTAGGGATCCCCTTCCTCGACCTCTGCCTCTCCTCATGTCATTGTTAAGCTGACCATCAAGGAACTCCTTAAAGGATCTTGTAATTTTCATCACAGTTCTGGCAAGGCCTTGAACAGTAGTTTCAAGCCCTGCAACTCTCTCTTCACTCATGGTTGGTTTTTGTGTTTTTGAATGTAGTTAGATAAATGGACTCACAACCTTAAGCTCTGATAACCAATTTGCACTGAAGTTATTCGGAAAACACAACAATTTCTACTTAAAAAACATAAGGAATTTTAACAACTAAAGATTTCTGTTTTAAAAGCTAATATGCAAGAAACTGAGAACAGATAGAACCTAGCCAAAGCACAAAGCCAATGGACTAGGGGTTGAGAGCCTAATCCCAGCACACAGCAAAGGATTGAGTTCTCAAGTCCCAGCACAAAGCAAAGGACAGTCTCTAGCACACGGCCAAGAGGTTCAACAGAAACAAGGTTTCAGTTTTGTGTTTACTTTAAATATGCCTTTCATTCTTTAGGAATAAGCCTTATATAGGCAATGAGAATACATCTTACTCGTCCATTACATCTACGGCCATCCTTGGCTTTCAAAAGAAACAGAAAACATAAAGTACTTTACAGAATTCATACATAAAACTGACATAAAATAGCATAATGAGACAATCATCCTATGCTTGCTTCTGGCTGCTTGTTGGTTGCTTTCCTGGCTAAGAGTGGACTTCTTTCTGTGCTTTCCTGTTCCTGAAATGAAGTGGTAAGTCTTCCAAAAGGTTCAGCCACGGTTTGTGAAGCTAGCTTGGCCAAAACAGGAAGATTGATAGTGACAGCTTATCTACTTCTCAAAAGACTACAAAGTAGGTCAGCTGAACTTGGCTCTTGAATTACAGTGTGATCTTGGCATTTTCTAAGGAAGGTTTCCTGAACAAAAAGATAGTAGACCCTCCCTAGGACCAAGCATGACCCTTAGTTTGAATTTCTTATGCTTGGAAGACACCCTTGGACCATGTTCAAGGCATTTGCTGCAGACTGGTTTCCTTGAGGCTGACTGGCTGGTTGCTGTGTGTTTGGCTCTTGTCCTGGTTTGTTTGCTTCGGGCTTGGGCTATACAAAGCATTGACATAGCTTCTTAGGTAGGTTGAGGTTGAGCTTGGATTGTGGCTTGATTGATCATGGCTTGGATGGTCTTGGTTCTTAACCTTGCATTGAACTCATGTTGCAACCTTTCTTGGTCAAACTTTATGATTGGTAATCCTTCCACATGATCCCAATTTTTTGACCCTTTAAGAATGTGTGCGCTTTTATGACTGAATCTTTACTACCAAAGACACAGATCATCAAGTGTAGCCTTCATGCAAATTAGAGAGTTAAAAGGTATAACATTAAGATCGACAAAATATATATTTTTATGTCTATAAAATTATAAGGCAACGTTACTCGTACCTTCAATTACAATGCGACAAAGATTAGCATGAAATACTACTTTGTTGTCTCGGTCACATAATTGAGATATACGAAGTAGATTATGCTTAAGACCACTTACCAAATACACATTATCGATAACCTGAGATGGATAAATGCATACTTTACGTATTCCAACAACTTATTTTAACACCTCAGATTTTATGTAATTGGTAAAATCGTCCTTTCCTATTATTTAATTCATTTAATGGGTAATTTATTAAAACGAACATATATTAATACTCTACTTTATTTTAATGAGAAAGATAATTAGATGCTAATTTAATAAAATTCACTTTTACATTTATGATAGTTCCATTTTTAATTTAGTTTAATTTGGGTCATACCCGCTTGGATTTAAACTGAATTAAGAGAATATTTGAATTCTAACCAAAATTAGAGTGAAACCCGACCCGTTTGAGTTATGGTGTAACTCCCCGATTTTTTTTCTTAAAACAATATAAATATAAAGGAGTGTACAAATAGTACCATATTATTATTGTACATCGGAAAATTTTCAAAGTGATAGGAAAATAACACATTCTTACAGAGACGTTATTACTGCCGTATTTTTCCCATGTGGAAAAAAATACAAGGCTAATTTACAGAATAAACAAGTTTTCTTACTAATAATACTACAACCATTTTATTTCATTACATTATTAAACAACTTTTCCTCCCCGTCAATCTCACTCCTTGTTATTCCCAGCACATGAACCTGAAAAAATATAAATATAACGGGATCAGCCAACCACAGGCTGAGTATGACTCCGATAGCCTTCACCGGCCTGATGTCATTTTCTTTATTCACGAAGATAAGAATTTTCCCCACATATCTCACAATATCATACTTACCAGAGACCAGTATGTCATCCAATATTTTAACGTTTATCACATCATGTCAAAATATATATATAAACCTATATTCATATCATACTAATAAATATAGGTATACCATTACTGAAGGGAGAGACATTACTTTTCACATGGAGCCAACGCCGATGTAGCCTACGTTCCTTTAATTCACATGGGGCCAACGCCCCTTTAATTTCATATGGAGCCAAAGCCCCTGGAGCCAAAGCCCTTGGAGCCAATGCCCCTACTGTGTACACAGTTTCGGTTTTCATTATAATGTCATCTCAAACCAATAATCGTATCGCGAATGCTACAATTGGCCAATTATACACTATAACAACAGTTCCACCATTCCAAAACAATATAGCATAGAAGACATAAATTTAACATGGACGGAGTATAACAATCATAAGATGAAATTTATAATAAATCTAACATAACTAATTATTTCTAACATAGTCATATTTCAAAGTAAATCATTTATTTTATATTGACGAAGGCTCGGAAATCAAACATTGCTTAAAGAAGTGTTGCTAGCTTTATCATCAACCTACACACACAAAATTATGTGTTTGATAAGCATTGTAATTCAATTTAGTGATATCCTTTTTATATTGTTGTTACTTATGCACAATTATTAACTATTAATTAGTTTACTCGTACTTTCCTTTTCATTTGGAGACTTTAGTTGTCATCCGAACATCCAAACGTATATTTAGACCCCTTAGTCATTTTATTTCCTTAGATAATTACCAGTATACAAATCCTATCATAGTATTTAGTACTTCTAGCGTCTGATCAAGTAAATATTAGGCTATAAAATATATTATTGTCCAAGTTTATTTTCACTATATCAATTGGAGTTATCAATTACGTTGGATGAGGGTATGTTTAGTTAAAATAAACTTGTTTGTCTCAGGCTATTAAAACTGCATGTTTAACATAATTATTATATGTAATCAATATAACGGCATTAATATAAAATTTACAGTCCAATTCCTATAACTAATTATTGATGATACCATTTCATTTTAACTATAAATAATTATATAAGACAGTAAATAAACAATTATAATGACGAAGGGTCCTGAAATCTACTAGCATTATAACAGATCTTATATAAAGCTTACAGATAAAATAATGTAAACTATTACTTACATCAAAGAAGGTCCCGAAATCATACCTTGCTATTTAGGTTGATATTGGTTACGTATTGTTGTGATAACTACGAACCGATTCACTAAATGCTATAAGGTCTGTCTTTTCTTTCGTCTTAATCCCCTCTTCACATCTTTTCTCTTTTTACTCTACTATTTTTTTTTTGCGTATATTTCTAATTATGAAGTCTTGTTCTCTATTTTTGCCTTTAAGCCTCTTATGCATATTTGGTGAATGAGCGACTAGCTTAGCTGACATGAGTCATAGGTGGTTACGCGTTGGTGTGTAGATTTCTCCTTTTTATTTTTATTTTTGTTAATAGTTATCGTAAATATAAAATCAATGTCAAAAGAAAATTTTACGGGTTACTTCTGATACGACTCCCGACTCATAGACCCTTTGTAGGTTCATAAAGTAGAGCCGTTCTTTTATACAGTAAATACACGAGTCTAGGTATAAAGTCTGTAGTAATGGGCCTATTAATATATATCTTAGAATTTATTTTATTTGGGTTATTACATTCTACCCTCCTTAAAATAAGTTTCGTCCTGAAGATTCACGTACCTCATTTATTGGAATTGATGGGGATACTTGACTCTCACTTCCATCTCAGTTTCCCATGTTGCTTTTGCTTCATCATGGTGTGACCAAATAATTTTTACCATTCGAATAACTTTGTTACGAAGAACTTTTTCGTTTCGATCTAATATTTGAACGTGTTGCTCCTCGTAAGTAAGATTTTCTCTAACTTGCATTGGTGGCATTTTGATAACATGACTAGCGTTAGGTATATACTTCCGTAAAAGTGAAACGTGAAACACGTCATGGATCATTGATAACTTAATTGGAAGATACAGTCGATATGCCAAACCTCCAACTTTTTCAGTTATTTCAAATGGCCCTATGTATCTTGGACTCAATTTCCTTTGTTTTCCAAATCTTATTATTCCTTTAGTAGGTGACACTTTAAGAAATACAAATTCACCCTCCTGAAATTCTACAGCTTGTCTCTTTAAGTCAGCATAGCTCTTTTGTCGACTTTGCGATGTCCGCATTTTCTCTTGTATGATTTTCACCTTATCGGTAGTCTCTTTTATTAAGTCAGGTCCAATAATTTTGGATTCGTCTATGTCACTCCAGCATAATGGCGTTCTTCACTTTTGCCCATATAAAGCCTCTTAGGGCGTCATACCTATGCCGGCGTGATAACTGTTGTTGTAAGAAAATTCTATTAATGGTAAATGTTGCTCCCACGATCCTTGAAAATCCAAAATAAATGACCTTAGTAAATCCTCCAAAGTTTGGATGGTTCGTTCCGTTTGACCATCAGTTTGTCGATGAAAAGCAGTACTGAAGTTAAGTTGAGAGCCCAAAGCTGTTTGAAAACGTTTCCAAAACTTGGCTAAAAAGTTGGTATCTCTGTCGGATATAATGGTTTTGGGAACTCCATGTAGTCTAACTATTTCCTTTATGTACTTTTTAGCTAACTGCTCTGAGTTCCATGAAGTCTTTGTAGCTAAAAAGTGAGCACATTTGGTTAATCGGTCAACAATAACCCAAATCTCGTTCATTCCTTGCGGTGATACGGGTAGTCTGGTTACAAAATCCATGGCAATGGATTCCCATTTCCAGGTAGGAATGTCTAACGGTTGCAAAAGACCTCCAGGTCTTTGATGTTCTATCTTTACTCATTGATAGGTTAAACATTTTGAAACAAGTTCCGCCACCTCTTGTTTCATATTACTCCACCAAAAAGTTTGTCGAATGTCCTTATACATCTTATTCCCTCCCGGATGAATTGAATATCGGGAATTGTGGGCTTCATCCATGATTTGTGTTCTTAAGAGTTCCCACATTGGGTACACACAATCGTTTCTGAAACCAAAGTGATCCATCTTCTTGGATTAGGAAACCTGGTGCTTTTCCTACTTGTATATCCTTTCGAATTTTCTCTAATTGCGGATCTTTTCTCTGCTCTTCCTTTATCTCATCGCTTAAGGTTGGTGTTACTTTTAAGGCTGCCATGTATCCGATTAGATCTCCCACAACCATTTCCACATCTAGTCTTGATAAGTCATCTCGAATATGATTTTATTTTACCATAAGCATATTCAAAGTGGGAAATGACTTTCGACTCAGTGCATCAGCTACCACATTACCTTTGCCCGGGTGGTATTGGATATCCAAGTCATAGTCCTTTAGAAGCTCGAGCCATCTACGTAGTCTCATATTTATCTCTTTTTGGGTAAAAATATATCCAAGTCATAGTCCTCTATCTTTAATTTTATATATTGAAATCATATCTTTCTCCAACTTTTATAAAACTATCTTTTTACACATCGTTAAGATCTTATCTTATGATGGGTATAATTTCTCCTTTCCTTGTCCAAATTTGACGGTTCTTGCGATCTCCTTCTTCCCTTGTCGTTTCCCTTATCTTGATGTAAGTATATCTTAATTTAATTTTCATTTCTCAAAATCTCTTATTTTAAAGGTGATGTATTTCTTATAATTTTGTCTTAATTATTATTATATATTAGACATTGGACTTTATGAAGGTGGATCCTTAGCATTAAGGCGTCATTTTGGAATATTTGAGATAACATAGACGGGTTACTCGATATTATATATTTGTGTGGTTTCGTGTGTTATTAGGATATGATTTCATATGATAGAGATGATTTATTTAAACTGAGTTTATCTTATTTCTTATTGTTTTTGTATCCAACAATGGTGTTGGTAATCTTTGGGTAAAGTTGGATATGTTGTGTTGAGATTGGCTTGAGGAAGTAGGGAGAGTTTTGAGAGAGTAGGGTTTTGTAATTAGGAACGTAAACTGAATTATGAAAAACTAATTTCTCTTATTTACCCTTAATCAACCGTCCGACTAATCCCTAAAATCCGTCGTACTCGGTCGAGTACTACATGTACTCGGTCGAGTACGACTTACTCGGTCGAGTGTCGATATCACTCGGCCGAGTACGCGAGATCAGAATACAACTTAAGACATCAGCCAAATCCACTCGGTCGAGTAGCCTATACTCGACCGAGTACACTATGTACTCGGTCGAGTAAGCCATACTCGACCGAGCTCCCAACGCATAGAAATACGAAGTATTACATAAAGCGCCTTCACAATCATTAAACCAAGCTCATCATGAACATAATAAACAAACAATACCCTTTAACTTTCGATTCAAGAGTAGCATAAAAGATAATGAAGGATTCAAACTTTCTTTCAAACAATTCATCAAACACTATTAATGCATGAACAAGAGCATAATTTGATTACTCAAATCCCAATATCAATAACCCATGTTAACAAGTAAAGGCAAACATATTGATGAACAAAACAAACAAGAAAGAAGACATAGTATTCAAACTAGTGTTCAACTAATTAAGATAACTAAGAAAGTGGAATAAGATTAAAAAAAAAAAAAGATTAATATAATAAACATGTACTAATAATAAGTAAATAAGGGAGAAACTGATGTCCCAGCCGGCCGGCCGGCCGCCGGTGGCCTTGCCGGCTGGGAGTCTTTTGCTCCAACAAAATTGATGTTTGGGTCATCAAGTGGGCCCAGGCGGTGGGCCGACTGCCGGTGGCCACATCGGCTGGGCGCACCTTCCCCTTCTTTCACTTTTTCTTCCTTCACTCGACATCCCAGCCGGCTACTCTGGCCGGCTAGGAGCTTCAAGCTTCTTCTTTCACATCTTTTCTCTTGGCTCAAAGGGAGGGGAGTCCCTCCCGGCTGGCCTGGCCGGCTGGGAGCCACATGCTTCCTTCTTCTTCTTTTCTCGACTTAACTAAAGTGGAGGGGACTCCCTGCCGGCTACCGGCCCACATGCTGGGAGTCGTATTTATAGCTTCTCTTCTTCCCTTCTTCTATTCACGTCCAAAAACCGCTTCACTTGGTCCCGTTTCCTCATTTCCGCCTCAAATCCTAAAAAATTGATTACAAAATAATAGAAGGGGGATTTGGGATACAAAATGCAAACAAGGACACACAAAACCTTACAAAGACGAATAAAAAAGCACAAAAAAGAGGGGAAAAGTATAACAAGATAAATGTTTATCAGTGTTGCTTAAGGATACATATTCTTGTGTATGAATTCAGTGGTTTCATTTGTAGTCCAAGGAAAATTTTGTGAACGTTTCTTCACTTGGACACATTATTTTAGTGAGCAAATAAATCAAATTTCTTGCATGACTTCTCTAATTAAACTTTTGACATTATTTTAGTGCACAATATTTCATATCCTTTGCACTATAAATAACTATCTCATTTCTCATTTTTAACTAAGACTTTCCAAAGCATTTTATCGAGAACAATAGCAAAATCATTTTTCATTTTTACATTTTGAGTAGTGTTTTCCAGAATCGTTTTGAAGTCTTCAAAAAGAGTTAGTTCGTTGTACTAAGAGATTAATCATGTTCAATTATCTCTTATTAGATTCTAAAATAAATCTCCTTCGTTCAATTGTGTGAACAGATTTGAGATTCGTGATCCTTGGAACAAATCGAGGTAGAACTTAAAGTCTTAGGATAGAGTTATTCTAAGAAATCAAGGTTTATTACAGAGTAGCTTTAAGCAAACAAATATTTTAAGTGAGTAGCCTTAAGCTAAGTCTTGAAGCGGAGTAGCTTTGAGCAAATAGCAACCGGAGTAGGTTGGGGGTTGTTTTATTGTAAGGTGTGTAATTGTTTGAGTAAATTTATAAACAAATCAATAAAATAACGTTGGACGTAAGCCGCGGAGTAGTGGCTGAATTAGTTTTAAAAATATTGTTTTGTTTGTCTATTTACTTTTACTTTCCGCTGCATTATAACTCGTTCACTCTTACGGTTTACATTCTGATTCCATTGTGCCATAGACAAGCTGAACTTGTGGTTGTGTACTTCTAACTTGCATAGTTCTAAGTATGAACACCTCAATCATTTTAAGTATTGTGTCATCAGTTTAACCTATTGTCTGAAATTTTTAAAGAGGTATAGTTTAAGCCAAATATTTTAAATAGACACTTAATTCACCTTCTTCCCTCTCCCCCCTCTTGGGTGTTCTCGCCCTTGACTCTTTACCCTCCATTGCCCGCTCCTTTCCTATATACTAATGCTTCTTCCCATCATAACCCTAATTGTAAAATTTAATTAATTTAATTAAAAACAACAAATGAAAATAAAGAAAAAATGAAAACTAATTTAATATTTGTTTGATATAAGAATAAGAATTCTAATTGAAGAGTTTAAGAAGCATTTGACAAAGAATACCATAGAAAAAAATAGTTTTGAATAAAAAGTACTATAATCACATTTCCCTCCAAGCGACGACATCATAAAATCGTGATGGAATTAATAAAAGAAGATATATATTTGGTCACTTCTTTGCTTGTCTCTTCGCCACCACTGTATCATTTTTTTTAAGAAAAAAATCAGATCATTAATAAAACGTTAAACGACACTTACAGAAGATATGTAGAACAGAAAGCAATTCTAATGGAAGCTAAAAGAAAATTTTCTCTTGTAAAACTGAGGATCTTAAAGCATGATAAGACAATTCGGCTCGTCCATGCCTATATAACAATCTTCATGCAACTTTTAAGTGGATCTTGGTTTGATTCATTTATGAAGAAAAATCATCTTTTGTTGGCACCAAAGATTGTTGGCTACTACCAGGTATCTGTTATAGAGATGTATAACGAACCATTAACAAATCACTCTTGTTTATACTTACAATAAAATTAAACCCTAGAAAGATATAAATATATAAAATACTTCGAAAATAGATACTAATAAACGGATTTCACCAAAAAGAAGATTTTTACTGATCAATTCATAACTTTTCATACTAATAATTGATAAATAAAGTATTTTTGAAGCCACCCATTAATTAATTGTTGAAGAATGTCCTGAATTTAATAGATAGAGGTTTGTTTTTTTGTTTATTAAAAAAGTAGAGGAGAAAGAGGGAGGATTTTATGTTAGTTGTTCGCCATCATTATTTCCATATTGTTTCAATTTGTTTTACCCTGAACAAGGGGGCGTATTTAGGGGGGATGCAGTGGATGCACCTACATCATCCACTGCATCCCCCCCCTTTTTGAAATATTTATGTATTAGCTTCAACAGTAATTCTTGCTTAAAACGAGCAATATTTGTCTTAAACTTATTGTTGGAATAATGCCTTGAATCAGTTTAGTTGCCACTTCGAGTGGCAATATATGTCTTAAACATATTATGTCAAATACTAGTAGTGTCGATAAACTGGTGGAACAAGAAATCACTCTTGATGAGAGTGAACCACAACACGAAGATCAACAACTACAGTCAGAATCTGAACCATCAGATTCTTCATTACCAATTCAGAATCAGCCAAGTTTGGCCCGTGAGCGGTCAATCAGGCCCAATTTTGGGAAGCCTCCTAACAGATTCGGTCGTGAAGAAGATAATTTGGTGGGTTTTGCACTTCTGGTTGCTGAGGAGGTGGATCCGGATTCTAGGTACTGAGTCTCCCAAATGGCTTGCTGCAATGGGAGACGAGATGAAGTCACTTCAAAAGAATCAGACATATGAATTAACCAAGAGACCGAGGGATAGAAAGATTGTTACATGCAAATGGGTTTTCAAGAAAAAGGAAGGGGAAACTGAGGTTGAAGGGGTCAAGTATAGACCTGGCAAACGGGTCAATCGGATCGGGTTTGGGTTGGGCCAGTTCAGGTTGGGTCAGTTCGGGTCTCTCGTTGATTTCGAGTTTATTCGGGTCGGGTCGAGTCATTTCGGGTTTCGGGTTTTTTGTCGGGTCCGTTTAGGGTCAACCGGGTCGGGTTATTTCGGGTCGGGTCATTTTCGGGTCAAAGAATTAGAGACAAAAGGTCATTTTAAGTCTTTTTGCTTCATTTAAAGTTATGTTTTGACGGGTCATTTTCGGGTTAAGTGGTTTTGAAATGGGTTATTTTCGGGTCGGGTCAGTTACGGGTCAAGAAAGATCGGGTCATGTTCGGGTCGGGTCGGGTCCAATCGAGTTTCGGGTCACATTGGGGTGTTGTAGTTCGGGTCAATTTCGGGTCACGGGTCGGGTCAATCGGGTCGGGTTGCTTTTGCCAGGTCTAGTCAAGTATAAAGCTCGGATTATTGTAGCTAGCTAGGGGGTTCAAGCAAAGAGAGGGGGTACTACAATGAGATTTTCTCACCAGTGGTCTGACATACTTCCATTAGGGTGCTACTAGCGATAGTTGCATATCAGGATCTTGAGCTTGAACAAGTAGATGTTAAAACAGCTTTCCTACATGGAGAGTTGGAGGAAGAGATATACATGACTCACCCATAGGGTTTCCAGGTTCCCGGAAAAGAAGATTATGTTTGCAGGCTGAAAAAGTCCTTATATGGGCTGAAACAGTCTTCTAGGCAATGGTACAAGCGGTTTGACAGTTATATGTGTAGATCGGCTATAATAGGTGTCCGTATGATTTTTGTGTATAATACAATAAGGCTGCGAATGATTCATTCATCTATCTAGTCCTATATATCGATGATATGCTAATAGCTGCAGAGAAAAACTCTAATGTTCAGAAACCGAAGAGTCTCTTAAGTACTGAGTTTGAGATGAAAGACTTAGGTGCAGCGAAGAAAATTCTGGGAATGGAGATCTTCAGGGATAGACGCAAGAAGAAGCTTTTTTTATCTCAGAAAGGCTACATTCAGAAGGTGATGTCAAGGTTTGGCATGTCTACAGCTAAATCCATAGATACTCCTTGTGCATTAAATGCACATCTGTCTGTTGCGTTTGCACCTAAGTCATCTGAAGAAAAGGCATACATGTCTCGGGTTCCTAATGCTAATGTAGTGGGAAGTTTGATGTATGTCATGGTCTGTACTAAACCTGATCTAGAACAAATTACGAACACATAGTAAGTACAACCACAAAGGAGGTTTATTAGGATCAATATTATAAACTAAGATTTTGCTTATTGACAAGAGAGTTTTACAAAGGATTATTATATTACAAAGGATTTTATATGAGAAGTCTTTTTTGTTTTCACTTAGCTTGATTTTCTATGGTACCAAGCAAGTCTATTTGTACTACTTACATGATAAGCATGCTCATACACCTTCCATGCCTTGATGCTACACTTGGCATATTGCCTAAGACACTTATGTAGCCTACTTATCTTACACCTAGTACACACTTATTTATCTTACACCTAGTATACACCTACTTTTCATAATTACCCTAATGGTAATTTTATTTATTTATGCTTATGGTAATTTTGCTTAACTATTTACATTTCTTTGTCTTCATTCCCCCTGTCTCCAAAAGAAGGCGGTGTTCACACCGAGTTGTCACTGTCACCAGAGTCACTTTCTTCAGTTCCGGACAAATACTCATTTACGTATATCTTTAGACCTGGAATATACTTTTTAATTTCATGTGGGTGCCCTTCAACTCTGTATCTTGGGTGATCATAATCATTTATGGGCTTGGAGTATTGGCTATGAAAACCATGTAGCGTTTTTCTGATTTCACGGACAAAATTTTGAGGATATGTATGGTGCCAATCTGCTGTGAGTGAGCAAAACGATTCCTTACTTATGCTTGATTCTTTTACTCCATTGAGGTCTGCTAGTTGACTTGTTCTTTTGTGAAAATGATTTCTTGACAGGACTTGGGTGTCATATCTTCGCTGTATTTGGATATCGTTATCCTTTCGTATTTGGAAGATAGTGATCTTGAAGGTGATGAATATTGTATGACCTTCCTTCTTCCAGATACTTTCTTGCCATTGAGTGGTATCTTGAAATAGTGTCAACCATTTGTACAGTAATTTGTATTGTGGCTTCCTTCTGGTTAGAAGACACTTTGCCAAATACTGTAACATTGAGCTTTTTTCTATAAGTACCCCTATAGTATATAGTTCAGCAAGATACCAGAGTAAGAGATAGGCTTCAGGAGGAAATCTTCCGTAATGTTTTGGATTTAGATGGATGGTGGTGAGGAATGGATATGCCGGATGGTAAGGTAGACCAAGAAGGGGTCCTTGTTCCAATCCATATCTATGGACATACTGGACAAGAAGTTTATGGAGAGTTTCAATACCTCTGGTTGTTAGGACTTTCTTCAGGAGGTCTTCTTGCAAAACTTGAGGCATATGACTCACCAAAGATTCTATTGATTCTTTCTCTGGTTGTGCGAGGTTGAGCATATAGATCATAGGGATGATGGATGAAATTTGACGTTGGGTTCTTGAGAGAAAATCTGGAAGGAAGTTATCTTTTCCTTTTATGTGTTTGACCTCAAATTTCCATTGAGAAAACCAACTTGCCCATCGAAGTAGCTGTGCTTGAGGGAGAGTCTTTTGCTTAAATTGGATCATCTTTGGGAATGATGACATGTCCATTTCTATGAGAAAATGTTGCCCAATAAGATGAAACTCAAATTTTTCAATACCTCTTTTCACCGCGAGAATTTCTTTGTATGTGGAATGGTAGTGTTTCTCGCTTTCTTTGAAAGCTCCGCTCTTGTAGCCGCATATCTGTCTGTTACCCTTCTCATCTTCTTCAAGTAGTACCGCACCCCAGTAGCAATCACTTGCATCTGTTTGTAGAATTCTTTTTCCTTTTGATGGGATTTTTAATGCCGGGAGAGTTTTTGTCATCTGTTTCAACTCCCTTATTGCCTATGTGCATTTTTGGTTCCATGGGGCAGCATATTTCTTTAGTTGGGCTGATAATATTGACCTGTGCTTTGCTAGGTCATGGATAAAATCTGCCATATAATTGACAATGCCAAGAAATTGCTGGATTTGCTTATAGGAGAGCTTTTCATCTGGAAATTCTTCAAGTTGTGTAGCAATATGAGGCTGAAGATAGTATTGACCTCTGGAGATATGCATCCCGAGAAAATCAATTTTTGTTTCTCCGACGACCATCTTTTTCTTCGAAAGCATTATCCCATATTGTTGGACAATATTATGAAACTTTGCTAGCAAGGCAGAGTGTGAATCAATATCCATGGAGAACAAAAGGATGTCGTCTATATATACCAAGGCACTTGTAAGGATTGGTTCGAAGATCTTGATCATTGCTTTCTGGAATAAGAATGGAGCTGTTTTTAACCCGAATGGCATCACCTTCCATTGGTAATGTCGATCAGGGATGCAGAAAGCAGTTTTTGGTCTCTCTTCTGGTTTAATCCCTAGTTGCCAAAACCCCGCCTTAAGATCAAATTTTGAGAATATTTGTGCTTAGGGTAGTTTTTGAAAAAGAACTTGTCTCTTTGGTAGTGGAAACTTGTCATCGGTAAGGAAATGGTTAAGAGGTTGGTAATTGATAATCAGCCTTAACTTTCCTCGTACTTGTTTTGCTATTTTATTGACATAAAACGCTTCACATGCCCATGGGGAGGTGGTTGGCTCAATTAGGTTTTCTTTTTGTAGTTGGTCAATTTCTTGAAGAGCCAAACTGTAATGGTCTGGGTTCATTCCCATATGGCTTGCTTTTGTTGGGTTGATGTCCTCATTCTTTTTGAATGGCAAAGTTATAAAGAATTCACGGTTTTGCCATAATGGAGAAGAGCATTTTGTGAGAAACTCATAGTGGGATTCAGCACATGAGGTTTTGGCTATGTTATCTCTTATAGGGTAAAGGATTTCATAAGAATAAAGGTGTGAGGCTGACGTCCATGGTAACAAATGATTTTTGTGTTTTAGACCTTTTGGATGCCATGATACCCTTTTGAGACTGTGTAGAACATCAAAACCAAGTATAAAGTCTTTTCCGGGAAGATCAGACCCATATACTCTAGTTTTCAGCATGTAACCCGGAAACAACTGAATGTAAATCGGCTTACTTTTAAGAGATATATAGAAAACCTGCCCATTTGCTTCTTTAAACGCTACAGAACATGCTTCCCAATGTGATGGGGGGAGAATATTTGGTTTGATTATGGAAGATGCAGCACCAGTATCAAAATATGCAATAACAGGTATGGGTTTGTCGTATTTGTTTGGAAAAATGTAGATTTTTGCATTTGGGGAAGGATGAAGAGGATAAGTTGGGATAATATCATTTTGTGGTTCTGCTTTACAAGCTTCTATAGGATAAAGATCAAACTGACAAATTGGTCGGTAATACCTTCATCTTCTTCAGAGTCTTGGTCTGAATCTTCAGATGATTCTTCTTCAAACTCCATTCCCATTGCCAAAATGGTTTCATCTGTTGGTTCATCATCAAGGGAGAAGATGGACTCAATATCTGCATCATCAATGTCTTCAATTTGAGCTAAGTATCCCAAAAGATTATCTCTTTTCTTTTTGTTCAAACAATCTTTTGCATAATGGCCCTTCTTTTTGCAAATATAGCATCGATCCGACTTTTTAAACCCACGTTGTTTTTTCTTCCTGAAAAATTTCCATTTTTTATTCCCAGACAATTGTGGAAACTTTTTCTTCCATCTTTTTCTGTAGACTTTGTTTTTTCTTCCCTCTGAGGATGTGCATCCACATTTTTTAGGTTTGCACTTGATAGAGAGTTCCGGATGATCACAAGCTCTTCCTAAAAGTTTTCCTTGTTCTTGTAGTTGCTTGAAAAACTTCTGATGGTTACATAGTTTTTCAAGGGCTGCAAGAGATGTTTGGTAGAGTTCTCCCAGTGTAGCAGTACCCAAAGGTATGTTTTTGAGGGAAAACTGTCTAGCGGTTTCATTTCCCAATGGCTCTGGAAGAGAATTTAAATAAGCTTGCTTGAGATTTACATCATCCATACCTCCAAGAGCGTAAAACCGCTTAGACATCCTTTCATAATGTCGTTCCAGATCTTTCCGCATAAATGAACAGCATTTCATACTGAGGAGTTCTTCTCTTGCTTGAGTTGTGTAATGATCCCAAGCACCGAGAAATTCATTATGGATGTTTCCAATGAAGGCATCAACTGTAGGGAACTGTCGGATTTGCAGTTGTCGATAGGCTCCAAGACTAATCCACCACTGTCTCAGACGACCATAAAATCTTGACACTAATCTATCTACTACAGTTGTAAGTTTAGCTCCAGGGAAAAGAAGTTGTTCAGTACACCAGACATGCATTTCATAGATTTTATCCCTCCATTTTGATGGCGGAATGTTATCAAAAGAAAAGCCATGACCTGATATATCTTGACCTTTAAGATTCCAATCTGGTGGAGGATGAGTAGTAGGTTGGTCATGTTCCTCCAGATTTTCTGTTTCACTCTCAACCACCTCCTCAACCTGGGTTGGCTCAGCCATCATAAATTCTGGTACTAAGACCTCGTCTACTGAATTTTGAAATGTGGGTTTCTTTGTTTTTGGTTTGGCCAAACTGGTTAGAAGAGAGGAGATGGGATTATGATATTCAACCATAAATTGTGAGGTGCCTTCTGGTTCTTGAGTTATATGAGGTTCTATCTGAGTTATTGTTGATGTTTTCTCTCCATCTTTGGATGCAGAGTGCCTCTTTTTTGTTATATGTCTTTCTTCAAGAACTTTTGTCGGAAGGAATGACGATGCTCCGAAAGGGCTCAATTCTAGAGGTAGAAGAGGAAGGGGTTGTGGATGTTTTTCAAAGGGTGGTGTATATACTGGGTATGGGGAGAATATGTCGCAGGGCATATTTGGTGGATTTTGTAAGGAGGATAATTGTGCTTTGAAGGATTTTAACTCAGACTCCTTTTGTGAAATAAGTGGAGATGCTATGGAAGCTGTTGTTGCAAGTCGTAGCAGTTCTTGGTGTAATGAAGAGATCTTTTGATGTATCTCTTTTACTGACAGATCCATGATAGTTACCTTTTTATCTATTTGTTGCAACAGATTGTTTTGGGCTCGTGCATTTTATGACTGCCAGTTTAATGTTGCTTCTGCAGCACTTATTTGCTTTGTTGAACCATCTGGATTTTTTACCTTCCAAGAATGTTTAGAATTTTCTTCCTCAAATTCTGTCGGTGGAAAATCTTTGTCTGGAGGAGAGGATGAACCAAACATGTAGCATGGGGGAATATCTTTTTGTGGATTTTCATGTTTTTCTTGTTTTGAGTATTGTACATAATATTCAAAAGTTTTTCCAGTTGGTTCTCCTAGGAGGCCAACATTTGGATCACCTGACACATATTTTTCTTTAAGGATTTGTTGAGAGGATTTTTTGTTTCTATTTCTTTTCTTTGGGTAATCATCCTCATCTGAGTCCGTTAGCATACAATTTTCACAGTCACAGACATCAAAGACTTTGTGTCCTGACTCATCCTTAAATACATATATTGGGTCTCCAAGAGAGTTAAACGAATGTATAGGAATGTTAAGATAACTCTCATTTTGTTTCATTGGAATGAAGAGTAGAGTGATAGTATTTATTTCAGTACAGAAAATTGATGGACAAGACTTTGCATCTGGTTCCTTTTTGAAAAATATTTCAATGGTGCCATCTTTTTGTTTGGTAATTTTGGAGTCTAGGGATTATAAAGGAGTGTTTATTTCATGTATCTTTTCATAGTTGGTAATCCAAGACTCTGGGAGTAGTTTGATGAGTTCATCTTTTGGAATTTGTCTAGGAATATGGATACAAGATGGGCTATGTTGTGACTCTAATTGTATAAAAAGAGCATCATTTGTATCTCTTGGGAGACTAAGATCCATTGCATGGTTTTGAACCCTATATGCCATTTGATGGTGAAGAGTTGCTGCATATGTATTTCCAACTTGTGGAGTTCCAGTTATTTGTAGTTGGATTTGAAGATTTTGGGGAATTTGTGGGTCTTCTAGTGCCATGTTAAAATTTGGAAATAGGGTGATAAATATAGTACCTGCAGTGAGTGTTGTTTGGATGGTTGCAATACACGCATGTTTGTATTCTTTGAACCTTGTATCAAGTAAGGCTATTCGTGCTACAACAGGTAGACCTTTCCTCCCAAGGAGAGTTAGTGCTAAACGTACTGCTCCATAATGAAGATGGGTGTAACCACTTGTTTTCCATGTGTGAAACATAGCTTCATTAAGTCGAAGAGGAATCATTTGTTCTGCTTCTGTAGCTGGAACAAAATGTTGTTCTAACTGTGAGGCTAGAACGATTTCTTTAACTGTATTTTTATGTGGGCCAAGTACTTGTTTGATAACTTTTGGAAATGAAGAGTTTGGTTTTGTAAAGGCTCGATATGGATTTAACAAAGGAAGTTGGGTAATAGGGACCTTACTATTTTCATTTACATACTCTACTTCATAAAGATAATCTACTTTACTAGCATCTGACTTACGAAGAGAAGAAGAAGACGCATGTGCTAAGATATTAGAAGTATTTTCCATATTTTTTTAGATGAGGCCAGAAACCATAACAGAATGTCTTATCTCTTATCTATCCTTCAAAATATTAAATTATAATAAGTTACTCCCCTTTCTATATGATAAATTAGCATAAAGTATCAACTATGTGTTTGTTCTTAAATTACTAAACCGAGACAACAAATAGTTTTGATTTTGTCTCAAGGTACAAGCTTTTAAGAACATCATAGTTAATTCTTTACACTTTATTCTGCCTAGTAAGAATTTTCTGATGTGGAAGATCCACAAAGTGGCAACCACAGAGCATACTTCTTCATACTTAGGATATTAATAAAGGGAATAACTCAATATTCTTTAATACTTATTAGGAAGATAAGAGCCAAGGCTTAGACTGCCATGGCTCTGATACCAAAATTACGAACACATAGTAAGTACAACCACAAAGGAGGTTTATTAGGATCAATATTATAAACTAAGACTTTGCTTATTGACAAGAGAGTTTTACAAAGGATTATTATATAACAGTCTGTCAGTGTGGTGAGTCGATTTATGGGTGATCCATGAAAAGAACATTGGCAAGCTGTGAAGAGGATCTTTAGGTACCTTAAGGGTATTCTGATGTTGGTCTCATTTATGGAGGTGATGCAGAGTGTTTAATGTCTGAATATTCTGACTCAGATTATGCTGGAGATGTGGACAGTAGAAGATCCATGACTGGTTATGTTTTCACTCTTTGTGGTTCGGTTGTCAGTTAGAAGGCTACTTTGCAGCCTACAATAATGTTGTGTACTACAGAAGCTGAGTATATGGCGTTGACATCAGCAACTAAAGAGGGAATATAGTTGAAAGGGTTGATTAATGATCTGGGTCTACATCAAGATCAAGCTATTGTGTATTGTGACAGTCTTAGTGCAATCTGTCTTGCTAAGGATCAAATCCATCATGAGAGAATAAACATATTGATGTTAGGTATCATTTTCTAAGAAATGAGAAGAGGATTAAGGTGAACAAAGTGGGTAATGTTGATAACCCAGCTGACATGTTTACCAAGCAAGTTTCGCAGAGCAAGTTCGAACATTGTTTGGACTTGCTAAATATCTGAAGCATCTGATTGCCCTTAGGGGGCAATATCTGAGGGGGGAGGGAGAAGAGTTTTCTGGTACATCTGGCATCTACGGGGGTGCATATGGTACATCTGTCTGGTTGAAACTGAATTCAAGTTAAGGTGGAGATTTGTTGGAATAATGCCTTGAATCAGTTTAGTTGCCACTTCGAGTGCAACGCCCCCGAAACCTAAACGGTATTCGTTAATCTGTTTGGGCTACGATTCTGTTTTGGGCCTATGACCTGTTATTGGGCTTTTCTAGGTTTTATGTACTAGGTCTTAGAGAGTACTATATAAACTCTGTGACACCCCGCGATTTCGCTGTAAAGTAAACACATAGATTTGCAGCGGAAAATACGAGATTTTAAAAACTTTAAAAGCAAAACCGCGAATGTCACTATAATATAAAACCAAAACTTAATTTAATAAATTATTTATACAAATTGTATCTTAAATAAATACAAGAGACATCGATCCCTTGATAAAACACAGTGAAGATAATAAACTAATATAAACTACACGCTAAGGGTGAATCACATTAAGCACAACGCTCGCTAGCTCACTCGCCACAACCTCATGCAAACACCAACCTGTAACCTGTTCATTCATTAAAAATGAATGCCACAGTCAGTGGGGAGTAACTCAGGTTTCTCCCAGCCATATCACAAGAAAACACATATAGGCAACCACTTAAGCACATATCGCCATACACATAATTACATCATGTGAGATATGAATACATATTTTATGATAAAAGGCATACGCATGTATATATCTCTATATAATATAATAATATATATATATATAGAATCCTAATATATATATATATATATATATATATACATCATCATAATACAATCCGACTCAGGGAAGATTCCCCTTGGCAAATATATATACGCTAAGGGCTTGCATCTCACCATTAGTGACATATACTTGAAAAGGTAAGGACTCAACATACAAACCAATTCAAGGCATTCAATGGTCACAAGTAATCAAACACACACCACCTCGCCAGGATACAACATTTGACGGCCGGGTCGATCAACGCACTGCGTTCGCCTCCCAACAACGTCGTCATATCCCCACTAAAAAATGCATACAAGCATCAAGGATACATCCCATCGCTCCGACATTCCACTCAAACGAGTATAAAGGTGTAGCCGGGAAATGAGAGTTCAAAGCACTCAACGAGTAGTGCTTAAATCATTACATAAGGTAAAACTGACTCAAAGAGGGGACATACTAAAAACCGTCACAAAACATGTGATAAAAACATGTGAGATATTATATATTCTAAACATGAATATTTAATGTCATTACGTAAGTTTATAGGATAAACAAACCATACAAACCATTACATGTATAGATATATGAGAGAAAAGAAGGAAAGGAAGTGACAGGGGTCCCGGCCGGTCATGGGGACCGGCGGCCGGGTACCCGGCTGGGCACCACGACACACCAAACAACAACAACAACAACAACAACAACAACAACAACAACAACAACAACAACAACAACAACAACAACAACAACAACAACAACAACAACAACAACAACAACAACAACAACAACACAAGGAATCCCAGCCGGTGGGTGTGACCAGCGGCCGGCTACCCGGCTGGGGTCATAGGTCAATCGAGAAGCAAAAGAAGGAAAGGGGAAGGAGGCTCCCAGCCGGTGGGGCAGCGGCTGGTGGGCCGGATAGGGCACGCACAACAACATGAAAAAGTCGACAAAAGAACCAGGAGAGGCTCCAAGCCGGCTAGGCGGCAGCCGGCCACCCGGCTGGGGCATGCATATGCTCAAAATCCATTAAATTCAACCAACAACAATCAGGGGACTCCCAGGCGGTCATGGGGGCAGCGGCCGGTGGGCCAACTGGGGCAACACGCACGAAAAACAACATCAACAACCACATTACTTCAATTCCTCTTGGTACCCATTAATTCCAATCATCATTTATCATCATCCCAACACATTAAATGCATTCTAATCATAACCAATCATCGCATAAGGTCAATTAAGACAACAAAAGACAACATTTAATACCCAACTCAAGTTTAGCAATGATAAGTAATAAAATCAACCACATAAGTGTAACTTAGCATAAGATTGGTATAAATAGATATATGAGATGTTACACATATGAATGAGCAATTAACACATATTCATATGAGACTAACACAAAGAATTCATCTTTCACTAGCAAATGCTATAACTAACACATAAAACACATAAAGATATCGAGTAACCCATCACCGTTATCTCGATTAGCACTTCAAATCTTCAATTCCCAAGCTAACTACCAACCCACGTGAATTCCTTTACCCAAAATCTTCAGAATACATCTTTTCCCGATAAATAAAGCGACAAGAACCCAAAATCGAAATATGGTAAAAGACATTCTTGAAACAACGTTAAAACTTTCGATCTTTTATTAGCTAGAAAGAGGATGGTTAGAAAATTCCGAAACATTAAACGGAATTAAATTACGTTAGGAAACGAAGAAGTTATGCCCGTCTTAAGTTTAGATCTAGAAAATGGGTTTTATAAAGAGTTGGATGAAATGGATAGTTTATGTTATGAAAAGGAAGAGGAGGATGAGAAGAGAAGATTAATGTAAAAATCCTCAAGTTTCGTTGAGAGACGGAGAAATGACATCCGTCTTAATATTATAAAGTTATGGAGTTTTAATGGTGTTTTGGTGTTTGAGGAAGAAAATGAAGATGTTATTAAGTTATAAGGAGGAAGGTGTCTTATGGTGGGTTTGTTTTGAGAAGGAGAGCAATAGAAGGCCCAAATCTCATGTTGGGTTTACCGACTTGGATTTTCGCGTAGAATCCGTTATGAACTCATAACAGACTGAAATGAGACCGTTTCTACCCAACTAAACTAAATTCTATTTAACATTAATTTAAAGCCACGAAATCATAAATTATCGACTTAAAATATTTTCATCAATAAAAGTAAAAGACGAATTTATAAAATTTACGACTTTTGTAAATTACTCATTATTATAAAGTATGGGGTGTTACAAACTCTTTAACCCTAACCCTAGCAGTTATGTTAACATAATAATCTGAACTCTGAATCTGAAAACTTTGTAATACTCCTCAACATTAATAAAAGTCTCCTCTCTTCTGCCATGTGGACGTAGCTAACACACTGTTAGTGAACCACGTAAATCTGTGTGTTATCGTCTTTATTGTTCTTTATTTATTATTTCTCGTTTCTGTTATAACACTTATAACGTGTCAAATATTATCACTTGGTGGTAATAAAGACAAAAATGTTGGTATTTCCTGGGCATCAAGTGAGATGATTTGATATGTATTTAACATGTCTTAAGCTTAAAACGGATAATTGTCGTCTTAAATGAGAATTTGTATAATCTCGATAAGTCTCATCAAATGTTTAGTGTTCTAACGGTAGGTTGGTTACTAACAAGTCTATTGGTAAGGGTTCAACTCCTCAAAGTGGGTTTTTTTTTTGTTTTTTTATACTTTTTTTCTCATTTTAATCATTTTAATTAATGCTATTTAATGCATTCGTTTAATTCATTTTCACAGTTTCTTACGGAGTACAACGTTATAATAATTTAATTCAATTGTATTTATTGTTCCTTGGTAGCTAGAGTCGTGACTTTCAAATATCCTCTTATTTATTACACTTGTATCTATTTAAATACCTATTGTATTTAATATAAACAAAAGTATCGTATTATTGGGATCCAATTTTTTGGATTATATCACTCGACATATACTCTTTTCACAATTACGAACTATATACTAACGATTTTCTATTTTATTTATATCTATTTGAATTTCTTGGTTCTTATTTTATTATAATTTAGTGTTTTACTTTATCCTCATGAATTTTTTAGATATAAGTTTTAATTCTCGTCGCCTGAATAGTAAATTTTTGCATCTCCTATGTCAAAATTCTAGATACGCCACTAGTAAACTTTCATTGAATATTTAGTTGGCCTTTATTCTTGCGGTTGTTCTCATTGAAGACGGCGCATATCCGTCTTCGATAAAGACGGGTCGGATCCCTTCTCATAAGTTAGCAAGTGAGAGGACAAGTGGAAAACTAAATGGATTGCTACTTGCCTTTCCACTTATCTCTTTGTGAAAGAGAATCCGATCTGTATTCATTAAACACGGATAGCGCAAATTTGTGCTATTCTTGAACGTCTATAGAAAATCATTAACAAGGGGCACTTTCACTTTGCATGTGGCTCAGTGCACGATATATACTTGATTGAACATAGTTCAAAAATATATTCATATAATTGTTACATTTCAAATTATTGTCCACCGATTGAACGTATCCACTTTATTTTTTGTAGTGAGTTTTATACATAATTAGTTAATTTCTGTACTACTAACCATTATGTTCATTTTTGTCATCATATTACTCAATAAAATGATTTAAATAAGAAAACACTAATAAAGCTTGACCTTTGGCTGCGGTAGGGCATATTAAAGCGCAGATCGATGATGATGGTTTTCAATGAATCAAATATCTCCTTCATCTTCAGGTGCAACTTAAAGATCTTTGTAGGAGAATCGGAGCATCTTCATTAAAAAAAAATTAAAGTTATTATTAGTTTCTTTTGTTTTTTTTTTCTTTTTGGCAGAAAGGGAGCATTATATTAAACGAAAGAGAGCACATTTAAATAGTACATAGGGGGGCGGATCGGGTGACACACTTAAAATGGACGAATTAATATTACATAAGTTCTTAATAAAGGGAGGTTTCGTGTGCCAAACGAAGTTCCCGTCACTAGTGGATCGATCTTTTACGGAGAAGCGAGCGATAGGATTAGCAACCAAGTTGGCTAATCTCCCTTCGAATTGAATCTTTAAAAGAGGTGAGACTCTTAGACGTTCCATGCACTCCATGATCATATTCGCAAAAGGACAAATAGGAATAATGACATTGGAACAAATGAGGTTGAGTGCCACTTAACAATCCGAGCAAATAATATAGGTTTCATTGGATCTAACACCATACTCTACTCCTTCCCTAATGGCATAGATTTCGCTAGTGACAAGGTTAGGGACACGGAGGCGCAAAGACCACTCAAAGATCAATCTCCCTAAACTGTTTCTCACAACCCCTCTTATGCCACACTTAAGAGAGGAGGGATCAAAGGAGGCGTCAACATTGATTTTATGTTTATGTCGGGGTGGAGGGAGCCAAGGAAGAAGGTGCTAGGTAAGAGGCCAGTTTGAATGGCCGGGAAAATCTGGGCAGTGGACCAAGCATACGCTTGGTGAGATTAGAGTAGGCAGCGGGCCGTGCCTGTAACACCCGGAAATGTACCCTATTTTTCTAGTAGAAATATTTTACGAAATCTTTTCAGCAAATTTAAGTTTTAATTTGGAATTTATTGTTTCGGGTCGAATTTAGAATTTCCGAGTTCGTATTTGGAATTTCTGCGAGATTCCATGAAAATCCCGTCTTAAGACGTGTTTGACTTTTCTTGACTTTTGAGTCGAGTTTGACTTTTCTTGACTTTTGAGTCTAGTATGACTTTTCTTGACTTTTGAGTCGAGTTCGACTTTTCTTGACTTTTGAGTTGAGTTTGAATTTTCTTGACTTTGGAACCGTCTTTGACTTTCGTTGACTTTTCCGACTCACCCTACATATACACCCTCAAACCCTAACTCTTTCCTTCATTTCCACTTACTCTTTCTTCCTCATCAAACCACCAAAACCCATGCCTCCATTTTCATCCAACATTAGATTCGTCATAGTTCGTTCGTTTCTCGCTCAAATTCACGTAAGTTCGTCTTATTCTTCCCCTCTTAGCTTCCTCTATCCGTATTGGTAATAAAATTACCGTCTTTCTCGCTTTTTAAATTATCCGTCTTTCTTAAGGTGAATGATATTCATCTTTTATTATGTAATTGTATGTAGGTGGAGACTAGGAGGGTTTAGAAACCGTTTAAAGACGCGAAAAGGTAACGGTGAAGGGTTACTCGGTATCATTTACGTGTTTTACATGCTTTATATGCTAGGAATCGTATTTAGAATACGATTAGAAGCTTAGAAATCATGCTATGAGTTAATGAATGTTGTTATATGATGATTGTTAATGATGTATATTGATTGTTGATGATTATTGGAATTGATTTTTGAGAATTGAAATGGATTGAATATGCAAAGGAAGCTCACGGATGAACTGGGGTTCCTGGCCGGTCGACCGGCCGCCGGTCTGCAACCCGGCTGGGAACACATCAGTAACATCATTGAAATTTTGGGAATTTTTGTATAGGGTGCTCTGTGCCGGTCGACCGGCCGCCGGTCCACTGACCGGCCCAGACCTCTTTTCTCTGTTTTCTATGATTTTTGGTTTTTGCCATGTGTTCTGAGCCGGTCCACCGGCCGCCTCCCTCCTGACCGGCCTGGAACACGGCTGTGTTCTTTTCATATAATTTCTAAAACTCGTAATTTATAATAGTTCGCATGATCCGTTTATCGTATAATTTTACGTAACGACTTATAATATTCATGTTTTGGATATATGATATTCTATTCGCTTGTATCACATGTTTCGTGACGGTTTTCGATATATCCCTCTTTCGAGTCGGTTTTCCATATGTTATGAATTGAGCACTAATGATCATGTGCTTTGAACTCTCATTTCCCGGCTACACCTTATACTCGTTAGACTGGAATGTCGGAGCGATGGGGTGTATCCTTGAATGCTTGTGCATGTTTTTAGTGGGGAATGACGAGTTGTTCGGAGTTTGAACGCATGCGTTGATCGACCCCCGGCCGTCAAATGTTTAATACTTGCGGGGTGGTGTTATTGCACTGTAGCGTACTAGCTTGACTTTTGACTATAGATCTCT